>CP045904.1:8846836-8874367 GCA_013387185.1 Caligus rogercresseyi | reverse complement strand
TTATGGAACGACGGAGAATGAGAGAGAATTTTTATTTCCAAACATTCATTAGAAGCTCATTCCATCTTTTACTTGACTTTCCAAATGTAAAGAGTCTATGAGAGAACAATGATGGAAGTTTTGTTTTGTAAATTGAATTTGGTGAGTGAAAGATTTCTGCTTTATCTACAGGAACTCCCGGTAAAGAGATAGTAATCCGATTCTTACAAAGATACAAAGAGTTTATATATATTATCGATACACTAAAGCGCTAACTAATTTTTACAATTTTTTATTATTATTGTTGGAGAAATGATTTGAAAATATTTCTTTATGGTTAATATTTTATGATACATAAAAACGATTGTCAATATTATGAATGCCCAATTTACGGATGTTTGTTTGCTTAACAAAATTTAAATGTTTTTTAACGATATTAATTGTACCTAACTAGTTTGATGGGTTCTTTTGAATATGTATGTATACGTCAACTACGTTTATGTAGCCTTAAAGTTGTTTCTAGTTGCTCTTTGTTCGAGAATCTACAAGTCAACACTGTGAGTTCACCACTCAATGATTGAGTATATTTTTCTTTCACTTCAACTCAAATTTTTGAAGAAAGAAAAACTGTCTGTATAGATTTTACAACATTGAACCATTAAAGTGTTTGTTTCAAATCTTTTTGGTATGTAAAATAAAACTCTAAACAAGAGTTAGTATTTAGTAGGGAGATGCTAAAAACTCTGAAGCTCATGACCTCCCCTTGTCTAGTACATATTATTAGCCCAAAGGATACTCTTTGAGCTTGAATCCTTGCTTCCTTAAGAATATATATTCTTCAAATATATTATTATTTCAAAACTATGCCAAATTATTTTTTGATTAATATCATATTCATTTAAAAAAAGAGTTATGACTATAAAGTATCATCTTTGTGTCTTCATCGTGTCGTCTCAAGAAACATAGAACTCTCTGTTTCCAACGTCAATATTTTCAAATAAAATGCACGGACATCCTACACGATGTCCCAACTCCCAAACGATGGGTTCGAGGGAAGAGCTGATGGAGCTTAAAACCTCTTATTTTTGCCCTAGACGCCTTCTTCACGTATTATTTATAATTATTACTACTTCATCTATATATCATTATTAAATCAGTTTTTTGAATATGCCTGTTTTCAAGTTTTAATCCCTACAATTATATTACTTTTATTATATACAATAATTGTGATGTTAATTTTGTATGTATATATATATATATACATATATATCAAACTTTAACGTTTCCAATAAATTGTTCGTCGTTCGTTTGTAATTCACCAAAAGTTATCGTTTGTCGTTCATATTAATTTTAAATTGAATCGTTCATCTTATTTTTAATTGAATCGTTCATCGTTCGTTTGTTGTTCGCCGTTCTAAAAAAATTGACGATGTTTTTTTAGAAAGGAATTTTTCCCATGAAAATGAAAAATCTGTGTCTTGTTTTGGCGCCAAAAATGAACGATAAGGAATTTTCGTTCTCGTTCGTCAAAAACTTTGTCGTTCATCGTTCGTGAGCGACAACAAATATATATATATAAATGATTATCCACTGTACGCTCCTTCATTGATTCATATATTTTGTAAAAAAAAATGTCATAGCCGAGAAAAATAAAAAAATATAATCTACTTTATAGTAAATATACCCTCAATAAAGGCTCTATTATTACTACTTTAATATACATAATCATAAATGAAGCAATAGAATGCAGTTATGCATTTTAAAGGAGGAAAAAGTGGATTACTTGAATAGGGCCTATAATTTAATTACGTTCGTTTGTTGTTCGCCGTTCTAAAAAAATTGACGATGTTTTTTTAGAAAGGAATTTTTCCCATGAAAATGAAAAATCTGTGTTGTTTTGGCGCCAAAAATGAACGATAAGATTTTCGTTCTCGTTCGTCAACTTGTCGTTATCGTTCGTGAGCGACAACAAATAATATATCTATATATATATAAATGAATTCACTGTACGCTCCTTCATTGATTCAAATTGTAAAAAAAAATGTCATAGCCGAAAAATAAAAAATATGATCTACTTTATAGTAAAATATCTCAATAAAGGCTCTATTATTACTACTTTAATTAACATAATCATAAATGAAGCAAAGAAATGCAGTTAGCATTTTAAAGGAGGAAAAAGGGATTACTTGAATAGGGCCTATAATTTAATACGTTCGTTTGTTGTTCGCCGTTCTAAAAAATTGACGATGTTTTTTTAGAAAGGAATTTTTCCCATGAAAATGAAAAATCTTGGTCTTGTTTTGGCGCCAAAAATGAACGATAAGGAATTTTCGTTCTCGTTCGTCAAAAACTTTGTCGTTCATCGTTCGTGAGCGACAACAATATATATATATATATATATAAATGATTATCCACTGTACGCTCCTTCATTGATTCATACTATTTTGTAAAAAAAATGTCATAGCCGAGAAAAATAAAAAAATATAATCTACTTTATAGTAAAATATACCCTCAATAAAGGCTCTATTATTACTACTTTAATTATACATAATCATAAATGAAGCAATAGAAATGCAGTTATGCATTTTAAAGGAGGAAAAAGTGAATTACTTGAATAGGGCCTATAATTTAATTATGTACGCAATCAAGAAAATATATTTTTTTTTTGTAAAAGAAGCATGGTGCAGTAGTAAATTGTTTTCTCAACATTTTATTTAAATAATTATATGTATTAGGGTTTGGTTCCTAACTATCAGATTAATGGTCTATGATTATTGTTGTGTCGGTCCCAATTTATTCTGTCCAGTCTTAGGACCGGTCCTATCGGTCCTTAGGACCGTCCGTCCTTGGGATCGGTCCTTGAGATTGTCTCTTGTCAGTCCTTTAATTTTCATAAAATGTTGAAAGAGTATTATTTAATACGTTCTAACTGCTAATTTTATAAGTACATATAGTTTATTATACAGGGCGTTAATTCAAAAGCAACAATAGAGGTTAATAGTATTTATATTAGACAATTTGCTATCGTTTTTATCATAACGACGTAGATTATGACGTAAAAAACATATTTTCCTTCTCTAAGGACCGACAAGAAGGACTGGACTGGACCAAACTGGACTGGACTACAGTCCACGGTCCTTGATAAGGACCGACACAACACTATCTATGATATTATGACAATGTTTAAATATACAAAGAGAAAAGAAGGGTGAAGATATGTTTAATTCAAGGAAGCTTATTTACAAACTAGAGGCATATATACACTCAGAGAGTGCAAACCTCCGCCGTCACGGGGTCCTTATGAACCTTCCGAGGCGGATTTTTCACGACTGGGGCGGCGTAGAGGGACGGGGGAGGGTTTTCCCTCGACGGAAATTTCGAAAGGAAGACGCTCCCGGCACCCAATTTCACAGCACAGCGACATCTATTGGCAGAGTAGGCTAACTTGAGATATTTATTAGTATTTAGCTCATTTTGCATCTTAATTCTGCACTCAGAGATGCCAAAATTTAATCCCTGGTTCCTTTTGGCATTTCCAACAACTCCACAAAGTTTCATCCGAGTCCGTTCCGTACTTTTGAGTTATCCTGCTGACAAACAAACCAACAAACCAACGCCAGTGAAAACAATACCTCTTCGGCGGAGGTAATAATAAAAAAATTTCTTATCTTTTACATTGGGAACCTCATTAAGTTTAGTTTTAAAGATTAATATAAAGGTAGGCAATATTATAATACCAACAAATGACTTACTGTAGTGTATTTTACTTGTAGCATGTAGAGGAAGAATTCTTCCGGCTATAATAATGTACCTAAGTACATCAATTTTTAGTCTTCTAACTTATATATAATAGAGATATAGAGAACTTATTCTCTTCAATAGCAGAGAAACATTGTTCAGCTGTATTTTTGTTTCCGATAAAACAAAGTAAATTGTACTACACCATCGTAAGCTGATCATAGAGATAGGTTCTATCTCTATGGTTCGATGACGTAATACAAATTACTTTATTTATATTGGACACAAAATACAGCTGAAGGGAATACGCTCTGTATATCCTTTTATTTCTATGATATAAACACCAATTAAAGAATGTTAATTTTATCTTACCTGATCGACGGATTATGATGCAAGTCAAGCACATTCTTTTCTTTCAGCCATAGCACGTCCGTCGCCCAATCCTCTCTACTCCGAATAATACAAGTCAGAGCAATCTCTGATCCAGGGTTATAAAACTGCTCCGTCATCGTTTTATAGTTTGAGTCAATGATTCAACCAGGGCGTCTGGAAGAGTGAAAAAAATATTAATTTATGAGGGAACCGCCTAGGGCAGAAGTTTTAACTTTACCCTCGACCTTCAAAAATGTGAAAAGAGCCTTCGGTGGAAATGATGAATTTGACAAACGTATCGGCCTGCGTCCGTTTCTTAACGTTTGTTATGTTGAGGCGGTAGTTATTTGGATATCTAAAAAAGAAGTTATGATTGTGGTTAGAACAACGAAGATGATTTATTACAAATTTGAATGGTGTCCGATATTATTTATTTTGAGCCAAAACTATCTTTACTTTATTCATCAAAAACGCAAAGATTGAACTATATTCAATACAATATATATCACAAAACAAGACATTAAAAATACATAATTCAATGCATAAAAGACCAAAAGTGACAGAAAAGACAAAATTCACTGCATAAAGATAAAAGTAACACACAAATGATTTAATTTTTTATGATTGTAAAGTCTTTAGATGAAGTTTGCCAATATATAAAACGCCACTGATGTCGCTGTCCAAAACAGACCTTTTTACGTAGAGTATGTGCTGTATCTTCGTGATCACTGCGTTGATGATGTTTTTCTTCTTTTCCTTGGTAAAAGGCGAAAAAATCCTCTTTCTTAAAATTGTAAAAAGTGTAAAATTTTCACTTAAAACCTCACCCATTGCAGTATACAATGGAGCAAGTTTGTCACATTCTAAGAGAAAATGCTCACTGGTCATATTATCGTCGCAAAATCCGCACTTTCTCTTCTCTACGGAAAATAAATTAGCGCGTAGTTTTAGAGTTCCATTAAGAATTCTGTATTTCATCCATTTTTCGGAGGATGAGAGCAAATTGTTTTTAATTGCATCGATGCTTTTTTTTCACCGGAGATTTTATTTTCTTCGCTTCAAATATCCGTTAAAAGGGTCCATGGTCGGAGTAATGTAAAGCTTACGTATACTAGAAACGTCCATTAAAAATAGACTTAAACGTATAGGAATGATAGGTCTTGTGCATGGAACGTATTTTCCAAAACTTTCTTGAATCGAAGGAAAGCCATTTTATTAATCAAAAGAGTAGAGCTTCCTGTTTCTCCAGCAAAATCTAGTCAACAGCTTTTAATTCCAAAATCACTTATGGCCTCTCTGGTGGGAAATTCCCATCTTAGAATTTTCTCCATCGAACATATAACGCTTTGATCCCGCAGATAATTTTTGCATCCTCTCCGAATAAGACGAAATATGTTTTAAAACTTTGTTTAAGCCTGCGTAAGGTCATTTGAATAATCTGTTTGTAAATAAGAGGATAAATGTTCACTCCAGTAGTGCTCCTTTGTCCACAGTTGCCTAATCCATAGGAGTTGAGGGCTTTCCAAAGGACGGGAAAGTATATGACCGAGAGGCCGCCTTGATTAAGAGGATTGTGTAGCTGTTTTGTAGAAAGATTTTTCCTCTTGTAGCAACAGTTTTGTCAAAAGGAGTTACTTGCAAAAGGTGAATCACTCTTGATATTATATATTGTATTCCAAGCCCTAATTTTGTTCCAAAAGTTAAGACCCAGCAACGAAAAAAAATGATTTAACCGTGAGATTATTTCCTCTAATTTTTTTCCACATTGTTTGGTGTCCGATATTATTTATTTCTTGGTAATAGCAACAGATTTTTTCAAAAATTTAATTTATTTCATTCTTCTAGGATATATCAACTATCTTACTTTCTGCAAGTAGTAAGTGTAAATAAAATCACTTCAGTAATCTCATACAGATAATGAATACAATAAAAGAACACGTCAATAATGCAAGAAAATAAGAGCTATAACATTAAAAAGGAACTTAAAAGAACTGGTAGATAAAATAGTGGCAGCTTGATTCTCTCGGTCCACATGAAGTAGAAATAGTTTGTTTAAATTCATATTTCTTGTTGTCCTTTGACGCACAGGAGAACGAACAAAGAGCTTCCAAATGCCTTCCGATGAGGTGATGGAGACCCACAGGGAGTCCAGTTCCGTCCGTTCTTGAGGCATAGAGGATCCTTTGAACTGTGAATACCACATAATGCTCTATATCATATGCTTCCCGATAGGGTGGTGAGGTCGACACAAGCCAGTCCGGAGGGGTTATAATCCGAATAAGCGTAAAATCTTTGGTGAGGTCAAGAGTGCTCACATAAATGCCAAAGTGTTTTCAAGAACACATGTTAATCTGAGATTCCATCGAGATAGAAAGTATTATGAAAGCTTTAGGCACAGTATTACAACTTGCAATAACAATAAACAGAATGTTTATTTTTCAACTTGCGAAAAAAAAAAAATGAAAAGTTAAAATGAATTTTCAACAACCGATAAAGGGAAAACATATGAATTTACTATAACATGAAAAAAAACTACAAAATGATATTTGTCTTCGTGATCTTTTCGATGATTTTCGGTTTAAATAACCTAATTGGAGTCTTCAGTTTTAGGGCTCATAGGTTATTAGAAATAATGTTAATATTTTCAATATAAAAGACAGGTATCATAATGGAAAACATGCATTCCGTTTTTCAATGAAAGAAGAGAAATTTGAACCAATTCTTTTGATCTTAAACGTACTTTTGTTCATGAAATGATTCCTTTGATGATTCTTTCGTCTTTTCTACTTTTTATCCTTCAATTATGCTCATGGAAAGAATGGGCATTTGATGACAATTTTATATTAATCAAAGAAATAATTATTTTTTGCTAAACATATGTTCATCTTTTTCATCCAATTTGTCATGAAAGTATATACAGCTTCAATAGAATAGATACAATGTTTAATATTCTAAAGTATTTTATTAGAGTAATAAATTATATTCAATGTCAATAAAAAGACTTGTTAATTAGATATTCATTCGATTTTTAAGATATTTATATAATTGATATGAAGTTAAGAATTATAAAAGGTTTTTTTTCATCAAAGTAGTATATAAATACATACGTATATTAGTTATTATATATATATAATATATATAATATATATATATATATATATATATATATATATATATATAGATATATATATATAGGGCTGTTCTTATTTTTCAAATGTTTGAAATGTTAGCAAATCGTGGATTTTCTGTTTCTTGGTGATAAAAGAAGACGACATACAAAGTTTTGAACAAAAATGGTCAACATTACAAGGTTGCACAACGAGGTCAAAGTTTTAAAATTTAGTAAAAATATAGTTTTTCGCAAATTTCTTGAAAATGGTGGACGTTACAGACTTCAATAATAATTATTATTTAAATGAATCTAATGAAATATCAATGAAAGCTTGGTAAACCAGCTTAATATTTTGGTATACTAAATCATGTCAATTTAATAATAGAGAGTTATATGTACATTAAAAAAAGCATATCTCGCGTACAAAATGACGCATATAATAGATTATAAATGCGTCAGAGACAAAGTAAAATTTGAAAGGATACCTTGACGCAAATCTAAGAAACACATTATTATTTTTTTTCATAATCGATTTCTTATAGGTCAATACAGGCTCTGAATCATATGATGTAAACTCAGATTGTACTGAATTCTGAATTGATAGAATGCAACCAAGGTCATTTTTGATTTATCATCTAAAGTTTACTAAACTTAAAAGTACTATTTTACTCTGAAGCGAACAAGTCATCTTCTACAGGCGAGTGAAGTTAATTGATACAAAAAGCTATGAAATAAGCTAACAATACTACTCCCTTTTCTTCTTTGTTTTTACTGAAAATTGGTTTTATTAAAAACATCAAACATACGTCTGTAGTAAATTAGATTTCCTTTAAATTATAATTATTATTGAAGTCTGTAACGTCCACCATTTTGAAGAAATTTGAGGAAAACTATATTTTTACTAAATTTTTAAAACTTTGACCTCGTTGCGCGACCTCGTAATGTTGACCGATTTTGTTCAAACTTTGTATGTCGTCTTCTTTATCACCAAGAAACAGAAATCCTCAATGTTGCTAACATTTCAAACATTTGAAAAATAAGAACAACCCTAATGCATAATCCATAAAAAGAATATCTTAGAGGATAAAGTCCTTACCGTATTGATAAGTTATAGGTCAAACAGGCTCGAATCATATGATGAAATCAGATTGTACTGAATTCTGATGATAGAATGCAACCAAGGTCATTTTGGATTATCATCCAAAGGTTTACTAAACTAAGAGTACTATTTTACTCTGAAGCGAACAAGTCATCTTCTACAGGCGAGTGAAGTTAATTGATACAAAAAGCTATGAAATATGAACATACACTCCATTTTTTTCTTTGTTTTTACTGAAAACTTTGTTTTATTAAAAAACATCAACATACGTCTGCATAAATTAGATTACCTTTAAATTAATAAAAATTATGAAGTCTGTAACGTCCACTATTTTGAAGAAATTTGTGGAAAACTATATTTTTACTAAATTTTTAAAACTTTGATCTCGTGTGCGACCACGTAATGTTGACCGATTTTGTTCAAACTTTGTATGTCGTCTTCTTTTATCACCAAGAACAGTAAATCACAAATGCTAACATTTCAAACATTTATAAAATAAGAACATCCTAATATATATATATATATATATATATATAATATATATTATATATATATATATATATATATATATATATATATATATATATAGATTATATATAGTATAAAAGCATTTAGTAGTTGTTCCGTCGATTGTGTAGGACTGTAGAAGTATGTTTAATTTGGTAGTGGTGAATGTATTTGTTAACATCTCTTCATTATCCACCAGATTTAGAAAAAGCAAAGTCAGAGATTCATCATAAATATTTATTTAAAAATATAATAATTGAACGATTGTGCCTAATCAATTACTGTACAATTTATAATGACAGAAGTATTAGTTTCTATAATTAAGAGAAACATTTTAAGGTTGATTTAACTCCTGCATTTTGAATACAATGGGCCATTATATATTTATATATCATACTTAATTTAGTGAGATACAATCTGCAGATACAATTAACAAGAATTTAAAAAAAATATATATATATATTACAGGAATTAAAACTCATTTCCTACAGAAAGAGGCTGCGTCAAAACTAAGTTTTTTCGTGCCTACCTCATTAATAGTCATATTTTATAAAATAACAAATTTTGTCTATGTGAATGACTCATCACTTTCTTATTTAAAGTCAATAATAAAGGAAAAGGTAAGAAGTTGTTGAAAGTCCATTCTTTGCCTTATGAGATTGCATTTAAAGCAGTCGTAGAAAAAACAATAAAGGGAGTAGAACCAAGGTCTGTATAATAAGGTCTAGGCAATACAAAAACAAACATGTAATCCTAGCAGTATAACTACTCAATGACGTCACTGGAGGACGATATATATATTTATATAATTTATATTATAATATTATACACACACACATATATTATATATATATATATATATATATATATATATATATATATATATATATATATATATATATATATATATATAGATGGATAGAGAGATTGATGATGTATAGTATATATAATCGTTCTCCAGTGACGTCCTTGAGTAGTCACACTGCTACATATTGTTTTTGAATGCCCAGACCTTATTATACAGACCTTGGTAGAACGTGTGTAAATTCCAAGTCTATAAGAGCATGAACTTAATTAAAAGTATAATTTTTTAAGGGATAAGTTTATTTATATTTCAAAGGAAAATATAGCACAACGACTATTTTTCTTGTCATACATACAAAATTTCCCCTTTAATCTATGCCTCTACTTATATCGATGAGAAACAATATTAAAATTAAATTTAAGCACTTCATTTCCACTCAAATACACAGGAACTCAATACTTCATTAAGAGTAAAATAAAACTAATTGTAAATGCATCATTCCTTGCTCATGAGTTTGCAACAACTATTATTGATGGTTTAAATGAAAGAACAAGAAGAAGGAAAAAACTCATATTCAATAAGGGTTCATTATTTTGCAAACAATGAAGGAGAATGCATTAAAGGGAATATTGCAAAAATATAAAGAATAACATGTGTATCCTTCCATCCCCCCCCCCCATTCACCTTGTTTTTTGCAATTTTATATGACTTCATAAATGCCAACACCTGTTTTAACAATATTTAAAACAATATAGGACGGTTTTCACTTAAAGCAGATAAATATCTCTTGTTATTAATATAAAAATATAACATATATTATTGAATCCTTCTTCAGTAATCATTAGGAAAAAATCGCTGGGATCTGATAAACTGTATAGAACAGATGGGTACTAACTGGGTTCCTGTGGGAGCATGACTTTCTTGTTAATTCTTCACTCACCTATGTAATATCAAATTAGCCCATAAAACAGATATTTTAACGTTTTTAAATATGTATTACTTTTTTTTCTTCAAATCTGATTAATATGAAGTTATTGTACCAAATAATGGTTTACTGTAATTTCATCGCAAGTAAATTTGTCGCCGAGCTTTTTATAGCCGTTTTTTTGTCGCGAGTAAATACATCGCTTGCTCTTTTATAGTCAGTCAATTTGTAGTTCTTCTTTTTGTCACGGGTAAATTTGTCGCCAAGCTTTTTTGTACTGAAGTATTTTTGTCGTTCTTCTTTTTTTCGTAGGTAATTTTGTCGCCAAGCTTTTTTGTAGTGAAGCATTTTCCGCGCTGTTTATTTTTTACTTTGTGGACCTATCATGGGGACTCTGTCTGGGGTCCCATGGGGTTTGAATCTACCGCTGACATTTTTAGGGAGAAAAAACACGCGGCTAGGGTTGTGCACACCTTAGCCTCGGGTGTTCCGTTTTCTTTTCCTTTTCTGTCAATTAATATATTTTTTTAATATTACCTATGTTCTAAGGATAGCGGAATGTAAAAACGGACTCAATAATAGGAAAGGATAAAAAACTGATGTGAGCCATGCTATGGGCATTTGTGACGAAATATATAAGTCCCAAAACCCCAAAGAATGAATCCGTCAAAGTCTAAATACCAAGTTATAAGGTATAGAACAAGGTGACAATAAACACCCAGGACGTCGCAGGTTTTTTTAATGATACGAGTTTATGATAAACATACAAAAGGGTGACGTCACACGAATTTACTGCCTGATTTTCATATTGTGAAGAATACTAAATACTTTCACAGAGGGGTCAACCACTTCATATTCATCAAATAACTTTTCAAAAAATACAAGTCCCCCGGCACGTCAGGTCTTCCTTACGAATTCTATAAAAAATTCGCCGATAGGCTTGCCCCAATCTTAGAAGCATGTTACAATGAAATACGGGCCATGGGGAGAGTTCCTCGATTCATGGCAGAAGGACTTTTAATTTATTGCCAAAAAAGGGCAAGGACAAACTGGAAATAACAAATTATCGCCCAATCACATTACTAAATACATCGTATAAAATCTTCACCGGAATCCTAAACGAAAGGCTTGTCAAAGTCCTTCCAAATATTATCGGACCATCTCAAAAAGGATTCATGAAAGGAAGAAGAGCTGAAGACATTCCACGCTCAATCCAGGACAAGATTGATCGCTTTGTGAACGACGACTTAGAGTTTGCGGCGTTGTTTGTGGATTTTAATAAAGCCTTTGATTCTATATCTCACAAGTACATTTTTCAGAATTACTTCGACGAGGCTTCTCGATCAACTTTATTAATATGATCGGAACAATTTTAAGATATAATTCGGCCAGAGTGGCTTCGGCAGCTAATAGGTCCTCTTTCAAGATCACTCAGGGATGTAAACAGGGGGATCCCATTTCTCCTACCCTTTTCTTTATAGCGATTGATGGTCTCCAAAGAATGATCGACGATAACATGCAAATTGGTCGGAAAGCATTAGTCCAGCTCTACGCAGATGACCTCACCTTGCTTTTCTGGGGAACATCCAAAGACCTGAAGTTGGCAATGAAAGGAACCTTCGATCTATTAAAGCTATTTTCAGGTATCTCGGGCCTATCAGTAAATAAAAGCAAAACTGAAGTCCTCACATCCAAGGAGTCGGAGCTGAAAGAGATCTTCCCGTCCCTGAGCTATTCAGATAGTGCAACTCTTCTTGGGATCGTTGTTTCAAAAGAAGGATCGACTAAGGCAAATATACAAAACTCAAAAAACATCTTATCTTCGGTATTGAAATCTTTATCGCTTTATGAAAATCTAAGTATAAACATCGTGGACAAAATAGCGATATGGAACAACATCATTGTTCCACGTATAGTACATTTACTTAGATATATTCCGTACTCTGATTCATTAAAAACAAAAATTGAATACGCTCTGCATGGTTTCCTTTGGGAAAGGAAAAGAGCTACATCTCAGAAATTCGTCTCTCTGCACCAACCTCGTCATGGGGCTTGGGCCTGAAACGAGTGGAGAGGGTTTGGAAGACCTTGAATTTGAGCTGGCTGAAGAGACTACATGGCAGTGGAGATGAATGGGCGCTCCTTCTTAAGAGAGATTTTGAATCTACGACCGGTCGGCCATTTAAGGAAAGAATCAATATGGGACCAAGTGAGCTCTTTGGAGCGTTATCCTGCTCTGGAAACCACTGGAAGAATATGGCATGTTCCTGGAAGTCCATTATGAAAGTAGTTCTCCCTCTACTTGGCTCTTCCGAACCCATAAACTTCAACCCGAGGCTAAAAACAAGGGAGGAATTCTTTTCCTTGGGCCGATATTCTACGGTATACCAAGTCCTGAGAGATAAGGAGGGGTTGGCGAATCCTAAAACATTTTTACAATACAGAAGGGTACAAAAGTTAGCCCAAAGGCCATATACAAACACAACTGACCCTCCAACACCTTTCTTCATCGCCATCGGATGTATTTCTCTTCAAAAAATTAATAGATCGTTAAATATAATCTCTTCATATGAATCTCCAGAGCGGCTTGTCCGGCGACGTTTCGAGCGGTTGGGACTTTCTCCAAGCACAGCCGTTCTCTACGGATCCAGAAACCTCTTCAGGAACCCCTTTTTGAGCTCTGCCGATAAGTGGTTCCGCTACAGGCTGGCAACTTCCTCCCTATTTGTGAGCAAATCACAGGAGGATCCGAGGAAAAGAAGATGTGTATTCTGCAATAATGGAACAGAGACATCGAGTCATTTGTTCGCAGACTGTGTCAAAGTGGCTCCACTGGTGGAGCTGACTCAGAGGCGAGTAAACAATGCGTTCGATGTAAAGCTCTCTCGAGCAGATTGGCTCATCTTCTCCACTCCCGAGCGTCCCAATCACTGGAAAATAGAGGAGCTAATATGTTGCATCCAGCGAATTATTTATGCAGCGAGAACTAGTTCTTCAAAACTCCCATGTGGGATTGAAGGTCTTTTAGACCGGAAGCTTTCCCTCCTGGAGGAGCTGAATAACGACGGAGGCAAAAGCGAACACTAAATATAAACCCAAGACATCTCTTAAAGTTGTATTTTTTTAAATAGTTAATATCTAGGAATGTTCTTGATTTACCCGAATTTTTTAATGTTTTATGATCATTCTCCTTTTTTATATCTTATTACTAATTAAATGTGCAAAAAAAAATATTTTTTAAATACGTTTAGCTATGTTACATTTTTAACGTTTACCTCAGTTTTAGTGCATATTTTTTATTTGTATGTATTTTAAAACTCTGGACTAATAATAATAAAAAATAATAACTTTTCAAGTAGAATAAATTTGCTCCTTTTGAGTAAGTAAGTTTGTATCAATGCTAGTGATTAATGTTCATCGAAGAAGAAATGAAAAAAAGGATCTTTGAATAATTTATTTCTTTTTCATTTGTCAATATACTCAAACCTCCGATTTTATAATTTTCTTTTCTTATATGGCTTGATAGAAGTGCAGCAGCAGTGTCTTTAACGATATTATCAAAAACGTCAGCATTAAAATGGTATGTCCAAGCATTCTAGATATTTTCAATAAACTATACCTATATTATTGAGATACAACACTCCTGGAGTCAAAACATTTTCTTAATTACAGTGTTACACATATTTCATAAGTGACTGGTCCAACCCTCTATTGGCCTTTTGATATATGGTCATAATGAAAATAAACTCTTTATATTATTTATTATATCTTCTTCAAGTCCCAAATATTTATACTTCATTGTTGCACCCGGTAATAATTTCCTCAGACCTTTTTCTCCATTTGATACTTGAGCATAACCTCTAGATAATCTCCCATCAATTCCGAGAACAAAATTCCCAGAGCTTCTCATGTATCGTATGAAATATGGCTTCAATGAAGAATATGCGTATTATTTTATATATCTCTCTCCAATTTTATTTCCTCATTCCATTTGAAGATTGGATGAGAATACAAAAGTAGGGAATGAAGATAACCAAATACAACTTTAGAGATGGACAAAAATAGTGTATCAAAATATAATAAAAAGGCTTTTTAAAGAAGTCATCTGTGAGTGATCCGAAATATATATATATATATATAATAAAAAATTTGCGTGAGATCAAACAATATCTCACCAGATACCCAAGGAATGAGATAGTATATATCAGATGTATTTGCAACTTGAAGTTTTACTCATTTAACTCGAGTAATCTTTGAGATTTCATCATTGTGAACCATTATATGCTTATGGAGTCCAACGTGTACTCAAGCAAAAAATATTTAAACTAGAGGCATGTATACACTCAGAGAGTGTAAACCTCCGCCGTCACGGGGTCCTTATGAGCCTCCGAGGCGGATTTTTCACGACTGGGGCGGCGTAGAGGGACGGGGGAGGGTTCCCTCGACGGAAATTTCGAGAGGAAGACGCTCCCGGCACCCTATTTTACAACACAGCGACATCTATTGGCAGAGTAGACTAACTTGAAATATTTATTAGTATTTAGCTCATTTTGCATCTTAATTCTGCACTCAGAGATGCCAAAATTTAATCACTTGTTCCTTTTGGCATTTCCAACAGCTTGACAAAGTTTCATTTGAATCCGTTCGATAGTTTTTGAGTTATCCTGCTGACAAACCAACCAACCAACAAACCAACGCCAGTGAAAACAATACCTCCTTGGCGGAGGTAAAAATGATCAATGTTATGAATGCTAGAATTTCCAGTTGTTTCTTTGCTTCACAAAATAATGCAAATAACTTTTTATGCCTTTACATATATATATATATATATATATATATATATATATATATATATATATATATATATATATATATATATATATATATATATATATATATATATATATATATATATATATATATATATATATATATATATATATATATATATATATATATATATATATATATATATATATATATATATATCAAGAACAGCATTAAAACATTCAAGGCTATTTTAAAAACTGAGAAAAATGTTTCTTTGGGCTTGCTTTCATCTAAAATGTTGAAAACATACATAACGATCAGTCCAAAGATTACTTCTTCCTGCATAAATATTGACCTTTATGCGACGTTTACATAATTTAATACCTCTAACCTGCAGGGACAAAAAGGATGAGGAGTTATGATCCATCAGAGAGCACTTGCTGACATAAGTTTCAATATTTTTTATTGTATAGATTTTCACATGATTATTCAGAAATAGTATCGTTCAACGCAAAGGGCTCATATATATATCATCATATTTTATCCATCTAGACTATAAATCTTAGATTTTCAGCTTATTTAATATCTTCGCCGAAGGAGGTATTGTTTTCACTGAAGTTGGTTTGTTAGTTTGTTTGTCAGCAGGATAACTCAAAAAGTGCGGAACGGATTCGGATGAAACTTTGTGGAGTTGTTGGAATGCCAAAAGGAACAAGTGATTAAATTTTGGCATCTCTGAGTGCTTCTTTAAGATGCAAAATGAGCTATATACTAATAAATATTTCAAGTTAGCCTACTCTGCCAATAGATTTCGCTGTGCTGTGCTCTCCTCTTTGATGACGTCAGTTTCTTTTTCTTTCCATGTTCCTCTAGAGTGTAAACAATAAAGGAGCAGTATGTAGAGTTAAAGGGACAGTGCGTAGAGGGTTGGAAATGACAAAAAGACCAAGTGATTCATTTCTAGTCATATGATTTACATATTACTAGATGCCAAATAGTTACTCATATTTATTGATAAAGTTTGATTTCATGAAAATACATTCCAAAAAAATCATTTGAACAAATGCTTAAGTGAAAAATATTGGATATACTTTTTATTCCAGGGAAGGCTTATTAACTTTTACAGAGATATGATTTCCCTTCATGCTAACGAACATAATCAAACATTTTGCTTTTTGGATTATCAAAACTTGTTATGATATTACTTTTGTTTTTTATAAATATTTTTTTTTTCAAAACAAGTAAAAACAATATTTGTAAGTTATTTATGAAAGTCTTATAATACTTCAAAGACTTTCCGTAAGCACCAATACGACACAATATATTGGAAAATAAATTATTATTATTATTTTTTATCACATATATTTTATTTATCCCTAGTTAAATCATAGCAAAGAGAAAACTAAAAAAACGAACATAGTACATGAAATATAAAGGCGAATTTATACCAAATAAGATAAAGCTTTCAAACAACATATATAAATCGTAATAAACAGTATACAAAAAAGTATTAAAAGGACAGTGATCTTTAAAAAAATAACATCAAAAACATTCTAAAATTTAAATTTATATAAAGCAACTGTGACAATGGAATTAGATAATTATATTTTTCTAAAATAAGCATAAGCTATCAGGGTTTGAAATTTGGCAATGACTTTAGAGGCGATCCTGAAATTTTCGACTGGGGATGAAAACTGTAGAGCTTCTCATCCCGCGTTGATCGTCTCCCAAAAAGTTCCTCAAAGGAAAATAAATATTTGTATTGCTCACAAATTTTGTTTCCGGATATTTTCATAGCATTAAGGCCGCTTTCAAATAAAATTATATAATATCTATTATTATGGCAAAAATGCTTTTTTGCAGCTTTTCTGAGTTATAGAAGCACTATGTAACAAATGAATATTAGCTAGCAATCCCTAACATATCATTGACCATAAAATTTTCACTATTTTATGGCTTATAATTATAAAAAATAATGAAAAATGATTCTGATATAGGATCCATAATTTTTTTCGATTGAAACTGAATTAATTTAACGAATATTTAATATTTCCAATACTTGATCGGTTATGATCTTAAAAATATATGAACTACTATTTTTTTCCAAAAAACTATGCTTTCTATTTCGTAAATTGTAAATGTAATCGAAACGTAATAAAGGACGGCCATTACTGTGCAGCTGTTTACAAAACTGCCAACTTAGTAGAGGTTTCTTATATACCAAGAGGCAAGGTTGTGGATTGAAAAGAAAAACGATTGCCATTCGCGAACGTACGTTCAAAATCAAACGCCTGAACGGAATATATATGAACGGCCAAACGGAATGTATCTCGTTGGCGTTCGTCTGTTCATTTATATTGTTTTCAAAAATGTGGACGTTTTTTTATAAAATAAGTTCAATCAATGTTTCTTATGGCACTATGAAAAATAAATTGAGGACGTTTTTATAAAAAGAAGTGCTTTTGAATTGATGGAATTTTTTCAAATTTAAAATAAGAAATACGCCCAGGAGCCTGTCAGGTGGTATCCCTGATAAGGAAACTGCGTAGGAGAATAGCGATACCCTGAATAACTCCTAATTTGTTGAGAGGCTGCATTTCATGAAATATTTCACGCGTTCAAACGAAATAAAATAAAATATGTCCGATAATATCACAATATTCGGAGCAAAAGAGTTCTGCACTTTTAATCCTTAAAGCCTTTGACTTCAACTTCGAGTGACAGTAGTGACAAGTCCAAAATCATTCAATCAGTACCCACCGTATCATGCGAAAAGGTCGCCAAGAGATGCTGATATGTTATTGTGGAAGTGGGATTTAAGAAGCCATTTAATCTTTTGGAAATACACGTTTCGGTTCTTTTATAAAATTAATATGAGTTCGGTGCTGAAAAAGTCATCGCTACATTCCTGTTCAAGCACTATCATCTTTTTTCAATAATTGTATCTATAGGTATCAAACAGACTTGTTGACGTTCGCGAAAAATTGTCATTCATTTCTCGTTCATCAAAAGTTATCGTTCGTCGTTTATACTTATATTTATATTGAATCGTTCATCGTTCGTTTGTCGTTCGTCGTTCTGAACAAAATTGACGACGTGTTTTTGAAAGAATTTTTTATCGCCATTCTGAAAGAAAGTGATGACTTTTTTTAGAAAGTAAATTTTTCCCATGAAAATGAAAAATCACTGTCTTTTTTGGCACCAAAAATGAAAATTCCTAATCGTTTGTCGTTCATTGTTCGCGAACGTCGTTAACAACAAACAAAAATGAACGATAAATCAACAAGTCTGGTATCAAATTAGAGTTAATTTACACAAAGTTAGCTCTTAAGGTTCTGCTAGCTTATACTCGGAAATAAGCCCCTAATTGCACCAATTTCAAATGACGTCTTACAGAACTAGTATAAAAAATTAAGACATGAAGACTTTTTTAGCTTAACATTTACGAGCTACATTCAACTTTATTTAAGTACTTTCATGAATAAAAGTTAAAAAAGGATATTTCTTACAAACACTTAAAAATGCATGTTAGCTAGATTACTATATACTATTCAAGTGTTGTCATGAATAGAAGTAAAAAAATATATGAATATATCATACCAACACTTCAAATGCATGTTTATAGGGTATGTAAGTACATTTCGGATTACATTTGTATATTAAAAACATAAGTGTAACATAAGAACTTGGCTACTAAACTAAAAAGTTTTTAAAGACTCCGTTATTTAGAATGTCACACTAATAAAAAGTTCTGAGGGCAAAACTAAGAAAATAAACTCATGAGCAATAACTTTGAAAATACAATGGGTATAATGATAGCCCTCTGGCTGTTCTGTTTTTAGGAGGGTAAAGTGGATTTTGTTGAGCAATCTCACCATTCTTTTTATATACTTTTAAAATCAGAGACATAAAAAGGATAAATCTAGTTTCTTATAATAAAAACTATGGTACTATAAACAGACATTTTGAATTATGATGTTCATTTATGCATTGTTTTAACGTAACTGTCTTAAGATTGTGTTTTTGTATCTCCTACTTTCTAGTTTATTCTCATTTTTACACTGTATGGATTTTAGTTAATAAATAAACATCTTAACCAAAAAAAACTATGGTTCCAATCATACATAATTCCTGTTTATTTTCTATATTTTTCAAATATACAGGTTATTGTAAGAGGAGTGCAAATTAAACTTTACCCTCTGCTTTCACACATTTGTTTTGTGTTGTTTTTTGCACAAAAATGTGCATTGTCAATTAAAACCTGTGAGATATTTGCACTTTCATATGGCAGCATATATTTAATTTCTAAAAATATCTTAAAATCAAGATTTGGAGTCTCGCCTCGAAAGTTTATGAGACCAAAAAAATATGAATATTGATTTTTGTTGTTGTATTAAAAAAAATATATCGACATTCAAACAGGAAATACATTGTCGTCACTGTTCATTCCTTGCAAAACCCAGATCCTTTCCAAGAGGCTTAGATTATAAATAATCTTGAAATACAACAGTTAAAAACACCAAATAGTATCCTTGAATCGGGATATTGAAAAAAATATTACCTTATTGTTTTAATATTTTAACCTTCTATTCATTTACTTCAAAATATACTTTTAGATTTCTTTCGTGTAAAAATACTGTTATGAGAGTTTGGAGTTAATAGGTTTGATAGCTTGCAGTTTTGTATTCAGTCGTCATATTATAATATTCCATGAGCGTTTATGTTTATGTTGAATAATTTATGATTAAGTTGAAATGATTTTCACCCAAAAAAATTATTTGGCATTCCCTATGATTATATGAAAAAAAATATGCCTAAAGTTTGTGATCTAAATATTTGGAGGTAGTGACAAGCCATACAATTCTATAGCTGTATCGAATTTCATTAGTTTATCATATATTGACTTTTTTCTTAGACGTTTGATTATATGCTATAGCAGAGTATTTCCATATTATTAATTTTACCTTCTATACAGTTCTATCAACTTCTTAATATTACATTTAATTAGTCTTTGAAGTTATATTCATAAAAAGTAAATCTGTAACTTACTTATATGATACATTAATGCGATCATCGCCGGTGTAGGTAGAGTCTCCGACGGTCAAAAGCTCTAAGGAATTCTCGGATCCATGTCGAAGCCAAGACACCTTTAAAAAATGATAGAAAGCATTAGTTTTTTAAAGTTGCTACTAAGGACACAGAAGTACTTATTAATCCCTTCCTTCATCATTTATAAGTTTTTTATTTTTTCAAATATAAATCATGGACCAGGATTGGAACCAAGACCTTAAACAGATTCTCGGTAGCATTTAGAATAAGACATAGAATGAGAAACGCTCTCTCTCACTCTCTCTTTCTCTACTCATGCCTCCCTCTCTTCCTCACTCTCTCTCTTTCTACCTTACGCCTTCGATGCAATGAGTTAATATGAAGGAATCAAAAATTTATGACTTAAGATGTCCAACTTTTGAATGAAGATTTTTGTTGCAAAACATACTACCAATTGTTATAATACAATAATATGATAAAAATTAATCACGGAACTAAATTATAATCACACATAACTCTTATGCACTCCGTATTCCACACACAATTCATAGCTTTCATTTTACATTAGCCCTTTATACAAACTAAATTGGTTAGAAACAATACTGGGATCAAACCTAGAATGTAAAGCACAACCTCGCACCATAAAACTTATAGGGAGTGCGATAGCTATGTGCGTTAAGACGTGTTCAACTCTCAATGTTGAGGGCGGATGTTCGAATCCTCTCGAGAGGGGATGGCCATTTTGATCTACCTCATTGATAAGAAACTAGGCTCGAGTGATTCATTTTAATGATATAATGCTTATTTATATTCAATCAGATACAATTCTATCGCACCATATAGGCAAAAAAAAAAGATATGGCCTTTAAAAAATTATATTATCCTTAATTTTCTGTAATATTTTTAATACATTTTAACTCGATGAGAAATATTGATTTTATAATCTGGCTACTGAAGTTATCATAAGAATACAATCCAATATTCACAACAAACTTCGATAGATATAAGGATAAGAGCCGTCAGCAATACGATCAGTTTTAATTCCGATCAAAGGAAAAAAGCCTATTGGCGGAGCACTTAGTCACGGGGGATCTCATCTGGGATGACAAACTGAGGGATATCATGACATCTGGGGCAGTTCGGTATTCAGCCCTGAGCATCACCGTTCTTAAGTATCGTCGTATAAAATGGTTTCACATTCAAACTCGTATGTAAAAAAAGAAGTGCCCGCCCTTGTTATGTTCAATAAAAGGTACGCCAGTCGACTGTCCCAGTCTTTTTCACATCTGCCAATAAAAAATACTACACATGAGTAAATATGTAGAAAAAAGTACAAATTGGCAAAATATGTAAAAAAAAACCTAGAAAATCGAAAAACACATAAATATAAATATTGTATATTTTTGCCTCATCCTACTTATACAATTCATATGGAATATATTTACAAACTCTTTTGTGAACACAATAACTTTTATCTACGAATGGAGATAATATCAAACATAGAGCAATAAAATTCATTAATAAGTTCCCTACTTTTGGGAGTCTCAATCTAGCAAAATAACTTTATTTTCTCAGACTCGCCTATTTGTGTGTAGTTATGAGGAGTCCTTGTTTAGTTATTCACATATCATTTATTTTTTCTCTCTGTTCATTCTTAATGTATAAGAAGAACTTATATTCTTCTTCTCCTGAATATAGAAGTCATATGTATATAATATGTGTATATATACATAAAATAGGACCTTCTCTTATTTGTAGTCTTTTGACTATCTTAACTACCCTTTGGAGGATCTCAAAAATGTGTAAATGTGCTAAAAAATAATGGAGGAAGATAGAAACGAAATAAAAGAGAAGAAATACAAAGAAACAAAGGCCTACTTTTTATACTTTCAAAGATTAGATTGGAAATATTCTGTTCCAACATGTTGTACGTAAAAATTTAATACTTGAAAAATTATAATGTATATTTGTTAACTAGAAGCTCCAGAACTGTATTAGTTGGAGAAGAAGAAAAATGTCATTATCCAAACTATAGATATATGCTTATTAAAGTTGCTTAAAAAGCAAAAGAAAATTCGTTCTTCAAGACATAAAAATTACTGGAAGCGTCTTTTTTTAATGGATCTTTTTTAAAAATCAAACATAACATAATATTTGCTTGAAAAATTATTTTTTTTTTTTTTTGGCCCATGGGCATTCATATATTCATTTGATTTATCCCGACATCTTACATGTAAAATAGTAATAATGTACAACTCAAACAAAGAAATAAAATTATAACGAAAGAAAGACGTTAATAGGCATAAAATATGGTAAAAAATAAGTATACAAACAAAAGAATAAGTTAAAACAGTCATTGTCGTATTAAAATTTCTAAATATTTTCTTGCTATGTTTAGTATGGATCCGCGAATCTCTTTCTCTTTTGCTTTGACGGGCGTATATACAATATTGGAGCTTAACAATCACTGCATGCTGAAGAAGTTTGTCCTTGGCCGAAAGTGTAAAAAAGTCCTCTCTACCCAAGGAGGTCCCGAACCTCTCCTCTAGTTCCATTTTCAAGGTTTCATAAATGGGATGAAGAATCTTGCACTCGAGTAGAAGATGTACCGTTGTCTCCTTAGCTTCTTGGCAGAATATACATTGAGTGTCACTGCTTAAGATTGAGGAAACTTCAAGGGTCCCGGTGACCACGCGATAAACGAACCATTTTTCCGGAGGGGTCAAGAATGGGTTTTGATAACTTTGGCAAGCTTGTTTATCCTTTATCTTGAGACTTCTTCTTTTTAAAACATTATTTATAAGAGGAAGTGATGAGGAATTCCATATCCGTCTGAGGTCACAGAGTTTAATGGATGCCAATTGTTCCCTAAAGGATTGCGATGGATTAAAGTTGTTGTGGAAAACGAATTCAATTTTTGCATCTTCTTGATTTTTTTGAATGTCATTGTAGCCAGTAAGTTGTCCTTATGTTGTAAGAGGTCTTTTAGGAAATATGAGGAATTCATCCTCTGTAGAGAAGTGTGAACCTCAATTGTGGATCCCTTGAGAGGAGTATAGTCTCCAAAACTCAATTCCACCAAATAAAAAGTATCTAAAACATTTTTCAGAAGAGGTTTCCAGAAATTTAATTCTGAGAGCTGATTTATTATAAAACGCACGCCGTAGTTTGAATACTGATCGTTAAAACAATCACTTGAAACTGTAAAATTCCAATAGTCTGGTCTTCTAAAACATTTAAGAACCCATTCTGCTAAAAGCGACTTCCAGAAACTCTTAAGTCCACGGCTCCAAGTCCACCAAAGTTTTTGGGTGTGACAACTCTTTTTATAGAAATGTTCCGTTTTGTCTTTAAGTCCAAAAACTCCATTAAAATGTCATCAAATGATGATGCAATTCCGGAGTCAAATTTGCAAACTCGTAAAAGGTGAGTCACTTTCGGAACAACATGTGAGTTCCATAACTGAACTCTCTCCCATCTGTGGAACCCTAGGCTTTTGATGTGTTTGACACCCATTTTTATTCGGAGTTGAAAGTCTTCTGTGTTGGAAGCCATAGCGTTATCTCCAATAGTTGTTCCGAGAATTTTAACTTGATGTTTTACTGCAGATTTTAGTATTGAGAACTTTTAACTTGATGTTTTACTGCAGATTTTAGTATTGATTTTATATATAGGTTTGTGGACAAAAACTCTGATTTATCAACGTTTATATTTAGTCCGGATATATTTTTAAACCTTCTAGGAGACGTTCAATTTCAATTATTGATGCTATTGTAAGAACACGCCCAGCAACAATTATGGCAGAGGTGTCGTCGGCATAAGCGTATAAGGATTCCCCTTTGTTAACTCTTGTTTTCTTCAATAAGATGTTCTTGTTCGCTTTCCTGAACAACGGGTCCGTTGAAATTATAAATAAAATAGAGGCTATAGGGTCACCTTGTTTGCATCCTCGTTCTACGTTAAAATAATTAAATCTTTTTTTAGAGCCATAAAATGTACGGGAGTCAGCTAAAAGTGTTGCAACAGCTCGTATCATAAAACTTCCAAATCCTTTATTCTTTAAGGTCCCTATTATATGTAGGTGAGACACTGAATCGAATGCTTTCTCAAAGTCTATGGTCATTATGGTACAGTTAAAACAATTTTCATACGCCGTCTGCAGGTTTGCTGTTATATCTTCCATCCTATGACCTGTCATGAAGCCTCTTTGAGAAAAGTGAATGATTTCGGGAAGAGTCTGTTTATTCTTTCAGCCACGACTTGTGAAAAGATTTTATAGAGTGTGTTTTGTAAAGTAATCGGTCTTAGATTTTTAACACAGTTTGTGTCTTTTCCTTTTTTGGGTATGGTTACAAGGAGACCATCACTTATGTACTGAGGAAAATATCCAACCATCAGAATCCATTCAAAAAGATCTTTGAGGATCGGAGCAAGTTCCACTGCGAAGTGACAATAAATTTCAAAACCGAAACCGGACAGTCCGGGTGCTTTTCCTCGTTTGCTACTTTTTTTAATTACTTTTATAATTTCTTCTTCAGATAGGTGTCTCTCAGTATCTTTCACTGAAGAAGGTACATCCTCTACAATATTGGCATAAACATTATCTGCAAAATCAGCATTTTTAATTTTACATTTGACACATTTCTGATGAGAAATACAGTCACGGCACTTATATAGATGTTTATAATATTGTATTACCTCAACGGGGTCGTAGTTCATGGATCTCCTGGGGGGCTTTAGTTCTGGAAATTGATGTTTTCTTAGACGTTCGATGGATCTTTTTTTCATTTCACACTTAGTGTCCATATACTTCTTGTTCAGGAGGGATCTTATCGCCGGTATATTTTCGCCATTAGACCCCGATTTAATAAGATTTATTATATGAGCCTTTCTTTTAATTGCTTTTATGCATGAGTATTTTATAGCAATTCTTTTCCATTCTGATTCCATATTTTTAACTTCCTCTGATACGCTCTCTCCTTGAGAAATCCGGAACCTTGTATTATTAATAACTAGTCTCATCTCATCACAACAGTCTTGTTCTTGCAGAGTGTTTACATTAAATTTCCATATTTTATTTTCCATATTACTTTTACTTGATTTTAAATTAATTAGTATCGAAGAATGGTCAGATATATTTGTTGGGATAACTTTAAAACTTGTAGGAGTATAAACCCCATCATCTTTAAATAGACAAATGTCTAGTCGTGATGACACTGTCTTGTTGTTACGTGTATTCGTAAAAAATGTGTGAGAGTCCTGGCCTAGTAGCTCTGCACAATCGACAAGGTTTTCCTTTTCCATTATCTGACGCATAATTTTTGAAGCCTTGTGGTTCCCTCGTCCCGTTGCCGTAGAGTCTTCCTTCTTAAGACGCAGGTTAAGATCGCCGGTTATTATAGAGGTATTATTGCCCATCAAAGGGCGTAAATCATTATCAAAAAAGCCGGGACTATCCTCATTTGGCCCGTAGGTACCAAATATATCAATGACAGAGTTATGATGACGAATTTGTACATAACATAAATTGCCACTGTCATGAGCTAAAATCAATTTAGGATCAAATACATTTTTTACTAAAATGGCAACACCACGCTTGGAGGTAGGGGAGTTAGACTCAAATATTTGGTAGCATTTAGGAATTCCGTGAAAGCCTTGTATTGAAGTCCTCGTATCTGTCAGAACAATGACATCAGGCCACCCTATAGCTAATAAGTACTTCATAAGCTCTGACTTTCTGAAGTCAGAGATGATCGAGTTGACGTTCATTGAAAAGATTGAAAGAGACATATATGTTAATCAAAAAATTAGTTTATTCTGAAGACTGGTCTTTATTGCTATTTTGTCTTGATTTTTCCCAACAACAGAGCTTCCAGGAGACTTGGATGTAGATGTCTATTCGAACTTTTTGAACGAATTCTTTTTTTCTTCGATCCGTCCCTCGGCTCAGTACTTTCCCTGTTATTTGTATTTTTCTTCCTCTTGTTTGTATGGTCCATTCATTTTCTTCATCCAATTTGTCATCAAGTTTCTTTGTTTCGGAAGAACTCTGTTTATGTTGTGTTGGGTTTTGTCACCATTACGACTTGCCTCCTCCCGCTCAAGGGAAACATTTGAATATTTTCACTTCCGTTCCCATCAACATTTGCTGAACTTCTATTGATTGATATATTTATCTCATCCACCCTCGAATATTTCCTTCGTCAATGGGTTCATTTCTACTGTTCACGGCGTTCTTAGTAGAATCTATATTTTCTTTAGGATCGTTGGCAGTCTTTTCATTAACGGAGTTATTCTCAGTGTTTCTGTCGGACTTTTTACCTTTTTCAGGTGAAGTGATAGTATCATCACTATTAACATTTTTACCGTTAAGGGATAGCATACGTTCTTGAATTTTTTCTTTGAGAATCCTGTCGTAAGCAAAGATTTGAACTTTTTTGGCGTTGCAAGTCATTTTTGTGTGACCTAGACTGAAGCACTGGTAACATTGCTGTCTAGCACCCTCAAACCTTAAGGTAACGAGTTGGCCATTTATTGGAAGAATCTGCGGTATCGCATCCGGATTCGCCTCAATTATAACTTCATAATTAGGGCCCCTCATTTCACTATAGCGTTTCAAGTGAGCAGCTTTTGCCGAGGGTGGGCATTTAGATGGATGGTGGTCGAAATTGAGCCAAACTGGGACAACATCGAGACAATTACTTTTTCATCCCTGAACCTCCCAATGGTGTTCAAGGCAGATATTTTAAGTTTTTTCTTTGACTGACTCAACTTGTCAGATCCCTTGATCCGCATACACACATCAGTCATAACTCCATTCAGAGAAGGAATGGCCTTTTTGTACTCCTTCTTTAGAGAGGCGGCTCTATCTCTCACATCAATAGGCTTAGCAGTGTAAAAAACTAGCATGCCCAAAAGAATGCCTCGGATTTGCTCCATACAGCTCTTCTTCAGAAAATCCAAAAAAAATTGCAGCATCGAAGACGTCAACAAAGTCAAGGTTATCTTGCCTGAATGGACTCATCAGTGAGGACAACAACAAATGTATCCCACTTGAAGTCAACATTTAAATTAATTGATTCCGAAGCTGATTTTATCAACTTCTCTCTCCTTGCTGTTATTTTAGCATAACTGCTTTTAAAGTTCACAGGACTGGGGGATCCGTGGGTAAAGAT
>CP045904.1:8775560-8846736 GCA_013387185.1 Caligus rogercresseyi | reverse complement strand
ATCAAATAATCATTTTTTGTTAAAGGGCTTCATACGATTTGATATTCTTTTTAACTGATATATATTAGTAAAAAGTTGGGATATAATTACATCAAATAATTTACATACTGCCATCCAGATCCGAAGGCATTTGGGATTCAGCAGTGCAAAACCACTAAATAAGTTGTTGAAATCTAGGCAACAATCTATAAGTTAAAAGAATGTTTACAATGTAATTAATTCCTTTTTATTTTCATGCACCTACATATCAAACAAGTTCAATGAGCGACAATCAGGTTTTAAATTTGCTGTCCCAATGATTAGAAGATAATTGTAACAGTTCTTGTACGATTGCTATTTCTTTAAAGACTAGCTCATTTCAGCTCCGTGGCTAAGGCTAGGTCCTGCGGGCGGCTGGGTGGACAACACGTAGTGTAAAGAACTTTCCAAAATCCTGTCACAATTACAGCGTAGGAATGCATCTTCTAGTTCTCCAGCTTCTGTTCTTAAAGTTGCTTGATGTCTGTCTCTAGCAGATGGCCCGTCGGGTGCCCAGGCGTTGTTCCCGGAGGGCATAATGTAAATGGAATGCTTATTGGGAAGGGTTAGATTGACGATTTGTGACTCGGCCTTTGCGATGTCCCTGTCCACTTTTAAATCATCTGGAGGAGGTCGTCCTTGGTGGAGCGGATGCCTTAGCGCTCCGTAGAGGACTCGGGCCCCATGGGGGAGATGGCTTCCACCTGAGAGTGTTGGAAAGTCTTTGCTTAGTTCCCAAGAATGGATTTAGAGTGACGTGAAGAGTGAGGCCAATGCAGGCGAGGGCGTGGTGGTGTTTGGTCCGCCTTCTAGAGTGTGTGGGGGATGGGAGTCTCTCCCCAGGTCCATGCAGGGTCGCTTGTGTGGTATCTTCATGGCATGCCCGGCGGCTACTGTTGAAATGGTGCTCTGTTTCAGTATGAGAGGATGTAGGGCAGGTGGACCCCCCCCCCCCCCCCCGAATAAAGGACGGCGACGGATCGGTGGGCAGACAACTGCGCGTTTCATAAATGAATTATGTGTATCATTGTGATTTGTGGCTGTTGAAAGGATTGTGTTGTTGGATGTCTTGTTTTTATCTTGGAAGTACACTCTTGGGCTCCTCGGGGCGGCGGCTATGAGTTTGAAGGACGTGGGTGGGTGACTGGAAGGGAGGTCGTCCCGCTGTATCTTTTGCATAGTTAATAAAAGGTGAATTTTGCAAACGAAAACGTAAGTAATTCATTTTTCTGCTGCAAAAAACGATGGATTCACTTGAAAAGGAGACTCCCCGATAGAATAGGCTAGTAGGTAGACAGGACAAAGGCAATGACTCTCTCTCTCTCTCTCACGGGAGTCCATTCCTCCCTCCCTCCGGGGTGCCCGACACGTCATCTTCTTTGAGCAGACGGAATGAGCCAGCCAACCAGCCTTAAGGAAGAGAGAGGAGGAGGGGGGGGGGGGGGTAATGTCCTTGAGGGTCTGTCTGTCTGTCTCCGACTCATCATCCTCTTTGATGCAAAGAGAATAGGCTAAGCACCCTCTGGGGAGTCATGTCCTCCTAAGCTTCCACTCCTTGCTCCATGCTTGATCCGAGGCTGTGTCACGATGAATTCTTCTCACAAATGTTGTGTACGACGGCACAGCCGGCAGGCCACTCATTAGGAATCCTGGATCCTCGGAAGATTTCCGGGAAAAAACACTCAAATTCCAATGAAAGAAGGAAAATTACTCTTTATTGTTTACATACGTTGTGACGTCAGTTTCTCTCTCTGTTTCTATCTCACTGGGTGACTTATGAATTTCTCTAAAAAAGGGCAAAATGGAGAGGATTTAAAAATATTCATTTGCTAATTTTGATTAAAATAAGGCATTTTATGGAATATTAAGCATATCAAATTAAAGCTTGATATTTTTTCTTCATATTCATATCAATTTTTAATCATGTAAGACCTTTGAGTGAGGAGCAGTGAGGAACAGTGAGTCTCTAAGAAAAACCCTTCATTTTTCGTACAAAATGACATATATTTTAAAGTTTAAATGTGCCAGAGACGAAGTAAAAATTGAAATGAGTACTTTGATCTAAGCTCTATCAAATCATTGCTATTTATTTTTTGTCTATACTTCAGTCCTTGTATGTCAATAATGGCTCTGAATCAAAAAAGTGCTGAAAAATTTGAAATCCATTTAGCTCTGAATTTATCACTAACTTTGAAAAATGAATACCATATTCGGAATCAGTGGATAAAACTCTATAAGAATTAGTGAAAATTAGTCCGACCTTATTTTTTTTGTTGATTTTTGTTGGCTTGTGTTATAGGAGGGTGCAAGGTTGTTAGATCAGTGAATATTTTAGGTATTATATTGGAAATAACCCGCCCTTCACTTTTAAATTTTGAAGGCCTAAATATTCAAGCTTATAAATGGTGTCAGGCATGGAGAAGTTTTTATATACAAAAAAAGCGTATTGACCTTTACAATACATTATTGATCTCTCAAATGATTTACGTATCTACTGCGATTCCATCAATAGGGAAAATTCATAAAAGAAGAAGATAATTGGTTGAATAAATTGTTAGACCAAAAATATATTCCTACCTTAAAAAGAAGTCTCAACTTGGTGGGGGCCTGGTCTTACTACAAAATATTTTACCTAAAATATTTTTAAAGTTTTTTACAACCTTACTCTGCACCCTGACGTGGAATAGCGCGACTATTTTAGTGACCCTTTATTTTTAAAACACTCATGTTTGGAACTGATTTGTCCAACTACACGATAGCTCTATATTCAAAGGAATTGGCAGCTATGCAGAGGGTAATAGAGAAATTCACCCATAATTGACTCTAACAGAATTACTGATTATTATTCGTCAAAATATTAAACGAAGACCCTTTTTTAAAGGGATAAAAGAACACCAGAGGAATTGGAAATGATTGCGCTGATAGAAAACAGGCTAACGTTTGGCAACTTAGATAACACTATGCAACAAAAAATTTTGTCAACGGCCAAAACTTTAAAAAAATGATTCTATGGAGTCCATGCAATGATATTGCTATCTCGAACAATGGGCTTTTGTTTTTCTGGCCACAATTTAAATTTTAAAATTTTCGTGTTTTAGGCCAATGGTACATACGGATCTATGATTTTCAGGGACAAGCCAGCAATTAACATTAATGCATTGTCATACATTTCGAAGAAAGATCCAAAATCTATTGGTAAAGTAAAATTTCCAAACTAACTCTGATTATGTAATGAGATAATTGCATTATAGTCGTAAAAAATGGGACAAAAGGGACACTTTCACGTTATGATAGATATATCACTCATGGACAATTTTTCAGCTGCGAAGTTATATTTACATACGTTCAGGGCTTTGGAATAGCCATCGAGACCATTAGAACCATTAAAAACGACTTTATTTATTATAGAATAATTGAGCAAAAATCATTAGGCACCTATGCTCCTAATATCTATGATCATCGTTCTAAAGGTTTCGTGATAGTTGAAATTTTTCTTCGTTCCGTAAGAAAAGATTAATATCATATATATATATACATTTGCATGTATTCTAGTCAGTATAATTTTTAAATATGAATATTTTTGTATATATAGTTTATGTTAAAAGTTATTTGATATTTACGTTTGTATTTGTTACGTACTAAATCGTAAAAAAATATGTTCAGAAATTAGTTGAAATATACATACAGTTTGTGTTTTTTAAGGTTTTCTAAAAGAAATAATTTTTAACTATAATGTTTACTTATTATGTTTTGTATTAAACACAATATTCCTTTTATAGTTATTATATATGAGTATATTTTATGTACGTTATAATAATAGAACCTTGGTGATGGGAAAAAAATTGACGACGTTTTTTTAGAACGAAATTTCTGAAAAAGTGATATTTACTGCCCAATTTCAAATTGCAGAACAATTAATAAAATTTATTACCCCTGCAACAATTGCAGTTGCTATACAACAATATTTACACGCATTCGTGACTGCCCTGCGCTATCATTGGTGAAGCAGTTTTTTAAATTTAATTTATCTGAAAATAAACTAATTTCCCCTAGTATTCTAAAGGCCTACCATTCTATTCGGGCCATACAAATTGAAAAAAATTAAATATAAAAATATAAATAATATATATACATATAATATATATATTATAATGATATATATATAGTATATGTCAGACTTGTTGATTTATCATTCATTTATTGTCGTTGTGTCGTTCCGCGAACAATGAACGACAAAGTTTTGGACGAACGATAAGGAAAATTCCTATCGTTCGTCGGTCGTTTTTGGTGCCAAAATAAGAAAGATTTTTAATTTTCATGGGACAAATTTCCTTTCTAAAAAACGTCATCACTTTTTTGTTAGGGTTATAATTTTTATTTATTCGGCTATCAAATATTATAAGACAGTGTAAAATATTAAACTACCCTAAAATACAAGACAACTATAAAAAATAAAACTACTCTTGACAGTTGCGTAAAATAATAACATGAATGAACATGTAGACATATTTACTGTCAAGAGATTATAACCTTATATACATGGACGAAACAGCGTTTATTATATTCTTAAATCCCGATGACGTCTTAAAATCCTCTTCAGGCTTTCAGGTATACTCCTGAGCGAGATGGCACAAATCGTACAATATCTCCCGCCCTTTCAAGAAGGAGATCCAGGTCAGGAATTTTAACATCGAGCGCCTCGTAACGAGCCGCTGCTTCAAGATGATTGCTCTCTAGGTCCTCAGCTTCCACATAAGAGTTTGCCGTTAGTTGCTTAGGCATTAATGATTTGATGTTGCTTAATGCTGCTTTTAAAGCTTTATTGACTAGAGGGGAACTTTTTTTCAATTTGTATGGGCCCGAAATAGAATGTAGGCCTTTAGAATACTAGGGAAATTAGTTATTTTCAGATAAATAAGTTTTAAAAACTGCTTACCAATGATAGCGCAGGGCAGTCAACGAATGCGTGTAAAATATTGTGTGTATAAGCAACGCAATTGTTGCAGGGGTAATAAAATTTTTTATTAATTGTTCTGAAATTTGAAATTGGGCAGTAAATATCACTTTTTTCAGAATTTCGTTCTAAAAAAACGTCGTCAATTTTTTACCCATCACCAAGTTCTTATTATTATAACGTACATAAAATTACTCATATATAATAACTATAAAAGGAATTGTGTTTATACAAAAACATAAGTAAACATTATAGTTTAAAATTATTTTCCTTAGAACCTTAAAAAACAACGTATGTATATTTCAACTAATTTCTAACATATTTTTTTTACGATTTAGTACGTAACAAATACAAACGTAATATCAAATACTTTAACATAAAACTATATATACAAAATATTCATATTAAAATTATACTGACTTAGACATACTTAAATTATATAATATATTTTATTACTTCTTTCTTACGGAACGAAGAAATTTTCAACTATCACGAAACCTTTAGGACGATGATCATAGATATTAGGAGCATAGGTCCTAATGATTTTTGCTCATTATCTATAATAAAGTCGTTTTTTCATGGTTTCTAATGTCTCGATGGCTATTCAAAGCCCTGACGTAGGTAAATTACTTCGCAGCTGAAAAAATGTCCATGAGTGATATATCTATCATACGTGAAAGTGTCCCTTTTTGTCCCCTTTTGTACGACTATAATGCAATTATCTCATTACATAATCAGAGTTTTGGAAATTTTACTTTACCAATAGATTTATTGGATCTTTCTTCGAAATTGTATTGACAAGGCATTAATGTTAATTGCTGGCTTGTCCCTGAAAATCATAGATCCGTATGTACCATTGGCCTAAACACGAAAATTTTAAAATTTAAATTGTGGCCATAAAACAAAAGCCCATTGTTCGAGATAGCAATTTATCATTGCATGGACTCCATAGAATCATTTTTTTTAAAGTTTTGGCCGTTGGCAAATTTTTTGTTGCATAGTGTTATCTAAGTTGCCAAACGTTAGCCTGTTTTCTATCAGCGCAATCATTTCCAATTCCTCTGGTGTTTCTTTTATCCCTTTAAAAAAAGGGTCTTCGTTTAATATTTTGACGAATAATATCAGTAATTCTGTTAGAGTCAATTATGGGTGAATTTCTCTATATTACCCTCTGCATAGCTGCCAATTCCTTTGAATATAGAGCTATCGTGTAGTTGGACAAATCAGTTCCAAACATGAGTGTTTTAAAAATAAAGGGTCACTAAAATAGTCGCGCTATTCCACGTCAGGGTGCAGAGTAAGGTTGTAAAAAACTTTTAAAATATTTTAGGTAAAATATTTTGTAGTAAGACCAGGCCCCCACCAAGTTGAGACCTTCTTTTTAAGGTAGGAATATATTTTTGGTCTAACAATTTATTCAACCAATTATCTTCTTATTTTATGAATTTTTCCCCTATTGATGGAATCGCAGTAGATACGTAAATCATTTGAGAGATCAATAATGTATTGTAAAGGTCAATACGCTTTTTTGTATATAAAAACTTCTCCATGCCTGACACCATTTATAAGCTTGAATATTTAGGCCTTCAAAATTTAAAAGTGAAGGGCGGTTTATTTCCAATATAATACCTAAATATTCACTGATCTAACAACCTTGCACCCTCCTATAACACAGCCAACAAAAATCAACAAAAAAATAAGGTCGGACTAATTTTCACTAATTCTTATAGAGTTTTATCCACTGATTCCGAATATGGTATTCATTTTTCAAAGTTAGTGATAAATTCAGAGCTAAATGGATTTCAATTTTTCAGCACTTTTTTGATTCAGAGCCATTATTGACATACAAGGACTGAAGTATAGACAAAATAAATAGCAATGATTTGATAGAGCTTAGATCAAAGTACTCATTTCAATTTTTACTTCGTCTCTGGCACATTTAAACTTTAAAATATATGTCATTTTGTACGAAAAATGAAGGGTTTTTCTTAGAGACTCACTGTTCCTCACTGCTCCTCACTCAAAGGTCTTACATGATTAAAAATTGATATGAATATGAAGAAAAAATATCAAGCTTTAATTTGATATGCTTAATATTCCATAAAATGCCTTATTTTAATCAAAATTAGCAAATGAATATTTTTTAAATCCTCTCCATTTTGCCTTTTTTAGAGAAATTCATACGTCACCCAGTGAGATAGAAACAGAGAGAGAAACTGACGTCACAACGTATGTAAACAATAAAGAGTAATTTTCCTTCTTTCATTGGAATTTGAGTGTTTTTTTCCCGGAAATCTTCCGAGGATCCAGGATTCCTAATGAGTGGCCTGCCGGCTGTGCCGTCGTACACAACATTTGTGAGAAGAATTCATCGTGACACAGCCTCGGATCAAGCATGGAGCAAGGAGTGGAAGCTTAGGAGGACATGACTCCCCAGAGGGTGCTTAGCCTATTCTCTTTGCATCAAAGAGGATGATGAGTCGGAGATAGACAGACAGACCCTCAAGGACATTACAACCCCCCCCCCCCCCTCCTCCTCCTCTCTCTTCCTTAAGGCTGGTTGGCTGGCTCATTCCGTCTGCTCACAGAAGATGACGTGTCAGGCACCCCGGAGGGAGGAATGGACTCCCGTGAGAGAGAGAGAGAGAGTCATTGCCTTTGTCCTGTCTACCTACTAGCCTATTCTATCGGGGAGTCTCCTTTTCAAGTGAATCCATCGTTTTTTGCAGCATAAAAATGAATTACTTACGTTTTCGTTTGCAAAATTCACCTTTTATTAACTATGCAAAAGATACAGCGGGACGACCTCCCTTCCAGTCACCCACCCACGTCCTTCAAACTCATAGCCGCCGCCCCGAGGAGCCCAAGAGTAAACTTCCAAGATAAAAACAAGACATCCAACAACACAATCCTTTCAACAGCCACAAATCACAATGATACACATAATTCATTTATGAAACGCGCAGTTGTCTGCCCACCGATCCGTCGCCGTCCTTTATTCCGGGGGGGGGGGGGGGTCCACCTGCCCTACATCCTCTCATACTGAAACAGAGCACCATTTCAACAGTAGCCGCCGGGCATGCCATGAAGATACCACACAAGCGACCCTGCATGGACCTGGGGAGAGACTCCCATCCCCCACACACTCTAGAAGGCGGACCAAACACCACCACGCCCTCGCCTGCATTGGCCTCACTCTTCACGTCACTCTAAACCCATTCTTGGGAACTAAGCAAAGACTTTCCAACACTCTCAGGTGGAAACCATCTCCCCCATGGGGCCCGAGTCCTCTACGGAGCGCTAAGGCATCCGCTCCACCAAGGACGACCTCCTCCAGATGATTTAAAAGTGGACAGGGACATCGCAAAGGCCGAGTCACAAATCGTCAATCTAACCCTTCCCAATAAGCATTCCATTTACATTATGCCCTCCGGGAACAACGCCTGGGCACCCGACGGGCCATCTGCTAGAGACAGACATCAAGCAACTTTAAGAACAGAAGCTGGAGAACTATGTAAGATGCATTCCTACGCTGTAATTGTGACAGGATTTTGGAAAGTTCTTTACACTACGTGTTGTCCACCCAGCCGCCCGCAGGACCTAGCCTTAGCCACGGAGCTGAAATGAGCTAGTCTTTAAAGAAATAGCAATCGTACAAGAACTATTACAATTATCTTCTAATCATTGGGACAGCAAATTTAAAACCTGATTGTCGCTCATTGAACTTGTTTTGATATGTAAGGTGCATGAAAATAAAAGGAATTAATTACATTGTAAACATTCTTTTAACTTATAGGTTGTTGCCTAAATTTCAACAACTTATTTAGTGGTTTTGCACTGCTGAATCCCAAATGCCTTCGGATCTGGATGGCAGTATGGTAATATTTGATGTAATTATATCCCAAACTTTTTACTAAATATATATCAGTTAAAAAGAATTATCAAATCGTATGAAGCCCTTTAACAAAAATGATTATTTGATAGAACTTTTACATTTGTATACATTGTTTGTCATTTGTCAAGCCCTCATTTGCTTTTCTTTTAGATGTTCTAATCGGTTGTTATTAATTTTTAATATGTGCTGAAAGGCTTATCAGGTGGGGAAATTTTTTAAACTAAAATGCTCAATGATGTCAAAGTACGTAATTCCTCTTCTACGTTTTATATGTACATATATATGTGATGTAATTTTTTGAGCCTGAATAAAAAAAACAATAAATTACTCAGTAAACTATTTATTTTTTAATTCTTGATAGTGGCTTAGATTTCAACAACTTATTTAGAAGTTTTGCACTGCTTAATCAGGAAATGACATCCGTTTATCTTCATCAGGTCAGGTTTTAATGCTAAATTGATTTTAAAGAGCCATTTTGTGACAAAAATTCATAACATTTTTGTTTATTATCAGCTGACTTTTCATGTGTATCGTCCTATATTTTTAAAATAAGAAAAAATGATATTTCAACAACATATATTAATTATCTGATTGTATATTTTAAACTGAATTATGTCCATTAAAAATTATAAATACGTGTAAATTGCATGTTGCCATTTTTTAGCACCGGGATAAAATAAGTATGATAATAATTTAGTTGAGTTAAATAATTTAAGTATCCTGTAAAATATAAGAATAGATAATTTTTTTGAATCGAACTAGATCATTTAATTCCTTTTGGGAAAATGGATGTGGAGTATCATCTTCAAAAACCATTTCTTCTTCTTCAGGATCTTCAAAACTTAAGGCATCTTCGTCACTAATGTTAGGAAGTTCTTCGAAGATAGGCACTGGAATTTCTTCACTGTGGGCTACAGGACGGCGTGCTGATAGAACGGCTCCAGGACTTTTGTTAGACAGCCATTTCTTAGACGGACACTTCTTAGACGGACATTTCTTAGACACGGACACTTCTTAGACAGCCATTACTTAGACGGACACTTCTAAGACACGGACACTTCTTAGACAGGGACATTTCTTAGACACCCATTAAAAATGTACTCACAATAAATAGGCCCTCGGGTTCCGCCGAACACAATCAAATGTTTTGGGGTTAAAATCCCCCGCCAATGGGATCTCGGGTTCCGCCGAACACAATCGGGGTGTTTTGGGGTTACAAATCCCCCGCCAATGGGACCTCAGGTTCTGCCAAACCTAATCGGGGTGTTTTGGGGTTACATATCCCCAACCAATGGGCCCTTGGGTTCCACCAAACCTAATCGGGGTGTTTTGGGGTTACAAATCCCCCGCCAATGGGCCTTCGGGTTCTGCCGAAAACAATTATTATATTTTAGGGTTAAAAATCCACCGCCAATGGGCCCTCGGGTTCCGCCGAACACACTCGGGGTGTTTTGGAGTTAAAATCCACCGCCAATGGGCCCTCAGGTTCCGCCGAACACAATCAGGGTGTTTTGGGGTTACTAATCCCCCGCCAATGGGACCTCAGGTTCCGCCAAACCTAATCGGGGTGTTTTGGGGATACAAACCCACCGCCAATGGGCCTTCGGGTTCTGCCGAACACACTCGGGGTGTTTTGGGGTTACAAACCCACCGCCAATGGGCCCTCGGGTTCCGCCGAACACACGTGGGGTGTTTTGGGGTTACAAATCCCCCGCCAATGGCAATCGGGTTCTGCCGAAAATAATCGGGGTGTTTTGGGGTTACAAATCCCCCGCCAATGGCCATCGGGTTCTGCCGAACACAATTGGGCTGTTTTGGGGTTACAAATCCCCCACCAATGGGCCCTCGGGTTCTGCCAAAAACAATCATAGTGTTTCGGGGTTACAAATCCTCCGCCAATGGTCCCTCAGGTTCCGCCAAACACAATCGGGCTGTTTTCGAGTTACAAATCCCATAAGAAATGTCTCATAACATACCGCCAATGAACCCTTAGATTTTTATCTTGCGACTATGAGTGTTTTAAACAAGCTCCAAACAAAATATCGGGATATGCCAAGTGTATATACAACATATTGAGTTTTAAAACCTAATCCCACGTCAATTTCCCTAATTATACCTAATTCAAACCCACCGCTTAAAGAATCTAGGGTCTTATCTGTTATACATTATTTGGGTCTTTTTAAGTATTTTTAATGATCAGTTGGATTTTATTTCCATGGGGTAATTAATTTTTAGCCGTTAATTATTAATAATAGTGACTGAGGAATCAAAAATTCTAATTGTGCAATTGATGCTGCTGGCATTCATTTATGTTGAACATTTTTGCGAATATGTTTTTTACTGCACTACCACATACAAGAGTATAATAGCCTAGCATAGCCTAAAAATATAGTTTTCGTTTTTTTGTTTCTTTTAAATGGCTTTACGCTTGCCTTTTCATGAGGAATAAATAATTATTTTGTTTGTCACACATAACTTAATTCTATACATTTATACATTGTGAGTAATACGTTCAAGGCGTCCATTGGCGGAGGACTTGTAACCCAAAAACAGCTCGATTGTGTTTGGCGGAATCCGAGCGCCCATTGGCAGGGAACTTGTAACCCGAAAATATAATAATTGTGTTCGGCGGAACACAAGGGCCCATTGGCGGGGGATTTGTAACCCCAAAACAACCCGATTGGATTTGACGGAATCCAAGGACCCATTGGCGGGGGTTTGTAACCCCAAAACACCCCGATTGGGTTTGGCAGAACCCAAGGGCCCATTGGCGGGGGATTTGTAACCCCAAAACACCCCGATTGGGTTTGGCAGAACCCAAGGGCCCATTGGCGGGGGATTTGTAACCCTAAAATATAATAATTGTGTTCGGCGGAACCCAAGGGTCCATTGGCGGGGGATTTGTAACCCCAAAACACCCCGATTAGTGTTGGCGGAACCCAAGGGCCCATTGGCAGTGGATTTGTAACCCCAAAACACACCGATTAGGTTTGGTGGAACCCAACGGCCCATTGGCGGGGGATTTTTAACCCCAAAACACCCTGATTGTGTTCGGCGGAACCTGAGGGGCCATTGGCGGTGGATTTGTAACCCCAAAACACCCCGATTGGGTTTGGCAGAACCCAAGAGCCTATTGGCGGGGGATTTGTAACCCCAAAACACCCCGATTGGGTTTGGCAGAACCCAAGGGCCCATTGGCGGGGGATTTGTAACCCTAAAATATAATAATTGTTTTCGGCGGAACCCGAGGGCCCATTGGCGGTGGATTTTTAACCCTAAAATATAATAATTGTTTTCGGCAGAACCCGAGGGCCCATTGGTGGTGGGTTTGTAACCCCAAAACACCCCGATTAGGTTTGGTGGAACCCAAGGGCCCATTGGCGGGGGATTTTTAACCCCAAAACACCCCGATTGTGTTTGGCGGAACCCGAGGGCCCATTGGTGGAGGATTTGTAATTCCGAAACACCATGATTGTTTTCGGCAGAACCCGAGGGCCTATTTTAATTGTGAGTACATTTTTAATGGGTGTCTAAGAAATGTCCCTGTCTAAGAAGTGTCCGTGTCTAAGAAGTGTCCGTCTAAGAAATGGCTGTCTAAGAAGTGTCCGTGTCTAAGAAATGTCCGTCTAAGAAGTGTCCGTCTAAGAAATGGCTGTCTAACAAAATCCGGTATCAGGATATTTGAGGCTGACCCGCTTCTTTCTGTTCATCCCACTCAAATCATAGCGCAAAAGTAGCATTTGTTGGTTTGTTGGTTTGTTTGTCAGCAGGATAACTCAAAAAGTACTGAACAGATTCAAATGAAACTTTGTGGAGTTGTTGGAAATGCCAAAAGGAACAAGTGATTAAATTTTGGCATCACTAAGTGCTTTTTTAATATGCAAAATGAGCAAAATAATACTAATAATAATAATGAAATGGGGTCTCTATTCAGGGAGTAGGAAAGAACAAACGCTAAAAAAATATTCATTTACGTATTATTGTTCATATATCAGCTCAGGACTATGTTAACCCAGTGACGTAGCTTAAACTTCTTCCGTCTTCCCATCTCTGAGTGCTTTTTTAATATGCAAAATGAGCTAACAGAGAGAAAATAATGATTAGAGATAGAAAATCGGGCGTGTGAAAGTGAGAATGTTTGAATAGGAATGTTGTGGGGATCGGCGGAGGTACACACTCTCTGAGTGTATATATGCCTCTAGTTTTCACTGCCGTTGGTTTGTTGGTTTGTTTGTTTATTGGTTTGTTGGTTTGTTGGTTTGTTTGTCAGCAGGATAACACAAAAAGTACCGAACGGATTCGGATAAAAAACTTCGTGGAGTTGTTAGAAGTGCCAAAAGGAACAAGAGATTAAATTTTGGCATCTCTGAGTGCAGAATTAAGATGCAAAATGAGCTAAATACTAATAAATATTTCAAGTTAGCCTACTCTGCCAATAGATGTCGCTGTGCTGATAAATCGGGTGCCGGGGGCGTCTTTCTCTCGGAATTTCCGTCTATGGGAACCCTCCCCCGTCCTCTACGCCGCCCCAGTCGTGAAAAATCCGCCTCGGAAGGCTCATAAGGACCCCGTGACGGCGGAGGTTTGCACTCTCTGAGTGTATATATGCCTCTGGTTTTATATTATTTACTAGTTTGTTATATTAATATTTCAAGATTTATTATTATAGAATACTTGTATTGAATTTCAGATATTATCAGTATGTGAAGGGGCAGGTGAAAGAGGACTTTATAAGTTATATTTTGAGTCAATAACACAGGTATTTAGTATACCAAAATACTAAAGTTGGTGTACCAAGCTTTCATTTGATATGTTTTGGTGCTCTAAAAATCGCTATACTTTAAGAAAATAAGCAATACATTTTTGCACGTACTCTCCCAAAAAAGCTGATCTTTTGATATGAGAATATACAATTACCGCTTGGTAACTACTGTTACCTGGATAGAAAGAGAAAGAAAGAAGGGAAGCGAGAGAGTATTTTGCCTCACTTCTCTCGCTCCTCTTTTTTCTTTCTCTGGTAACAGTGGTTACCAAGCGGTAATTGTATATTCTCATATCAAAAGATCAAATTTTTTGGGAGAGTACGTAAAAAATGTATTTGCTTATTTCTCTTAAAGTATAGAGATTTTTAGAACATCAAACATACCAAATAAAAGCTTGGTAAACCAGCTTTAATATTTTGGTACACTAAATCATTTCAATTGAATAAGTAGAGAGTTATATGTACATAAAAAAACATATCTGGCGTACAAAATGACACATATAATGGATTATAAATACGTCAGAGACAAAGTAAAATTTTGAGAGGATACCTTGACGCAAATCTAAGAAACACATTATTATTTATTTTTTCATAATCGATTTCTTATAGTTCAATACAGGCTCTGAATCATTTGATATAAAGTCAGATTGTACTGAATTCTGAATTGATAAGATGCAACCAAGGTCATTTTTGTATTTATCATCCAAAGGGTTACTAAACTTAAAAATACTATTTTACTCTGAAGCGAACAAGTCATCTTCTACAGGTGAGTAAAGTTAGTTGATATAAATAGCTATGAAATATGCTAACATTACACAATCCTTTTTTTCCTTTGTTTTTACTGAAAACTTTGTTTTAGTAAAAAGCATCAAAAATACGTTTTGTAGTAAATAAGATTTTCTTTAAATTAATTATAATTATTAAAGTCCATAACGTTTTCAAGAAATTTGTAGAAAACTTTATTTTTACTAACTGTTTTTAAACTTTGACCTCGTTGTGCGACCCCGTAATGTTGACCGATTTTGTTCAAACTTTGTATATCTTCTTCTTTTATCACCAAGAAAAGGAAAATCCACAATGTTGCTAATATTTCAAACATTTGAAAAATAAGAACAGCCCTAATATATATATATATATATATATATATATATATATATATATATATCAAATATATTGCAATTATGAAGTTATATATATATATATTCTTATTTCTAACTCTAGTAAAAATCTAATATCATGCTCTACAAACCAAAAGTACAATTGTATAGACAAAAATGTCTTTTTGTAATTACTTTAGACTTTTGACTCTGTTTTTATACACAATATTTTTGCACTTTCTTACTATTCCACCTTCAGACTTAAAAGTTTTGGTTCTCTTATAACAGCGTTTCCCAAACTATGGTTCGCGTACCACTAGGGGTACGCAACGTCATGACAGGGGGTACGCAGAAAGATTTTGAGAAAAAAAAAGCAGGGAAAAAAATGGCAAAGAATAGTGTCAACGCAATACAAGAAAAACCTACCAATCAGTCCCAGCACTTTACTACGCATAAAGTTAGGGGAAGAAAAAAAAAGCGAATGTAGAAAACGTACGCCTACAACAACAGACAAACAACCTGCCTATAGCGGTTCCAGCGCTTTACTACGCAAGCACACCAAGGTTACAGGATTATGAAAAGTTGCTAAGTAGGCTAACAAGAAACTTCAGTCTGTTTAGTTACAAGTCGCTGTGATGGCAATGAAACTTCCCTGCTAAAAAAGAAATAACACAAACATGGACAAATGGCTGAAAAGAGTGAAACCCCCCTCCACAGAGACACCACCGGCTCCTACGCCAACTACCGAGGATGTCGGAGACATAAACCCAGACTTGTCTCCGGAGGAGACTTGTGCTAGCAGCAACAGTGAAACTGCTGCTCACCAAGCTACCAGCATGGCTAGTGCCTCTGACCGTGGCGGTGATGATGAGCCCCCTTCCACGAGTAAGCACATGGGTGTAGAAATGCCGACAACGGTAAAAAGACGAAAATATGATGACAAATACATTGCGCTGGGTTTCACTTGTATTGGTACTGGCTCGTCTATTCAGCCACAGTGCGTTGTATGTGCAAAGGTGTTATCGCACAACTCAATGAAACCGTCACTCTTGCGCAGACATTTGGAGACGAATCATCCCCACTTAAAAAATAAACCACGGGAGTATTTTGAAAGGGAATTACGTGGACTTTCTACCACTAAAAGCACCATAACAAAACCAGACACAATGAACAAGAAGGCGTTAGAGGCGTCTTATATGGTGAGCTACCGAATAGCCCAGACTGGCAAGCCCACACTATTATGGAGGAGTTTTTCCTTCCTTCTGCCGCAGACGCGGTTGGAGTAATGTTGGGGGAAAAGGCAAAAAGTGTCATACAGACCATACCGGCATCAGACAACACCGTTTCTCGGCGCATCAGTGCCATGGCTGGGGACGTTTTCAAACAGTTACTGCTTCGCGTACGAGCCAGTGAATTTTATTCACTACAGCTTGATGAGTCAACGGACGTGGCCGGCCTGGCGCAGCTCCTAGTATACGTCCGTTATATCCATGAAGGCTCAGTCAATGAGGATATGCTGTTCTGCAAACCACTCGAAACAAGAACAACAGGGAAAGACATTTTCCATATGCTGGACACGTTTGTGACATCGAATGGACTTGTTTGGACTAAATGTGTGGGCATCTGCACAGATGGCGCAAGGGCCATGACAGGGAGGCACAGTGGTGTGGTCACGCGTGTCCAAGCGGTTGCCCCCGATGCCACTTGGGTGCACTGCAGCATCCACAGAGAGGCTTTGGCTGCTAAGGGCATGCCTGCGGACTTGAAGACAGTTTTGGACAAAACTGTAAAAATGGTTAACTTTGTAAAAGCGAGGCCTCTGAATAAACGCATATTTACTGCACTCTGCAATGAAATGGGCAGCGACCACACATCACTGTTACTGCACACTGAGGTGCGCTGGCTGTCAAGGGGGAAAGTTTTGACACGCGTTTTTGAATTGAAAGATGAACTGAAAATGTTTTTTGTTGACCATTCATTTCACCTGTCTGACAGTTTGCATGATGAAGAGTTTCTTTCACGTTTAGCTTATCTGGGTGACATTTTTTCTCGTCTGAATGAACTCAATCTCGGATTACAGGGTCTCTCCGCAAACATCTTCATTGTGCGAGAAAAAATCGAGGCAATGATTCAAAAACTTAAACTATGGATTGACTGCGTGGGCAAGAACAATATAGTTTCCTTTCCTTTGTTGAACGAGTTTCTTTGTGAAAATGACCTTAGTCTGACAGACGGCACCAAGCGCGACATCGTAGCGCATCTCGGAGAGCTCGCTGCTGAGTTGCGCAGATACTTCCCCGACAGTGACGACGAGTCGGACAGCTGGATTCGACATCCATTTACTACTACTGCCCCTGCTGCCCTCTCAGTATCTCAACAAGAGAACCTGATTGACATTGCAACAACAGGATCCTTGAAAGTTGATTTCAACCACAAGCCTCTCATACATTTCTGGATAGGGTTGCTCACCGAGTACCCTGAACTGGCAACACGCGCTGTCAAGAAATTAATCCCATTCGCCACTACATATTTATGTGAGAGAGCATTTTCAAGTCTGACCAGCCTGAAAACTAAATACAGGCACAGGCTATGTGTGGAGGACGATTTAAGGCTGAAACTCTCTCCGATTCGACCAGACATACAGGGGCTATGTGCGTCCTCTCAAGCACACCCCTCACATTAGAGTTCAGTCACAAGAACTAGCTCCCGTCACGCACCCACTTAAACTCAATGCAGAGCTCCACAGTTTTGGCTATATTCGTTCAGCCTTAGTTCTTGTTTGCTGTTATGTGTTGTTTGTTATGTTATGCCCGTTTATCATGCAGATGTATTTAGTATCTGCAAGCAAGTTAATAAAACTCTGATCCCTAACGGTTGAATATTTTTTTTTTTTTTTTTTTGGGGGGGGGGGGGTACGCGGATGGAGATGCTCCAAGGGGTACGTGATGTCAAAAAGTTTGGGAAGCACTGGCTTATAAGAATGCATGATATCACCAATTAATATTCACGGAACCATTTAAAAAGTATCTCGCAACCTAAATATAAAAAATTTGATTTTTTATATTTTATTATGATGAGAGAAAATATTGAATTAAGATTCTATTTTTCAACACTGAATTTTGGGTAGAAATTGAGGGATGTTATATATATTTATTATAACATATAACTTAACTACCTAACTTGCATATATTATTCCACATACATATATATATATATATATATATATATATATATATTGAGATAATTTCATAAAAACATAATTCCCATATGTTGATAAATAAAAATATATTAAAACATTAATCTTGCTCAAGATTTTAATGACCTCTTTGTGTTTTGTTGATCTTGATTGATTTGTCTTAAAGAATTTGACCGCCTCGCTGTCCTGAGTATTTCTTAATCAACGTTTTATCAATACAAAGATTTCAATAAATATTCAATATTAAGGTTTTGACGGGAAATGCAAGTAAAGCAAATACATTCTGGTTTCAAGAGAGATAGAGAGAGTTTTGCTTTGTCGTTGACCGACATTAAATATTGGTTTCATTGCGAAGAAATATAAATTTACCTACTTAAAATGAAAATATATATTATTACATATATCAAGTACATCAATTTCTACCAATAAATTTCGAAGTTTAATAATCGTATCTTAATTCAATACATTTTCAACATAATCAAAAATCTTTAAAAAAGCATCTCATTTTATTTTTTCAATCATAGAAATAAACCTAAATATAATAGTCCTAGCATCAAATCCTCAAGCTATAGCGGTATTTTATTATAAATATATTAATATTCAGCATTGATGATATGTTTACCAAAGAAACTAATTAAATGTCCTAAGATCTTTAATCTTCAAGACATTATTTAATTGGATACAATCCATAGTCCACTTGTTGCATTTTTTATGTATACAAAAGCTGTTTTTGCTAAGTCTTAGAGTACTGAAATGCTTGTTTAGTTTGTGCAATTATTCCATTAATTTACCGGTTCATACTTAATGCACGGAAAGAGAGGCTTAAATACAAGTATTGGCGTGCTATTCACCTAAGTTTTCTACATACTCTATTTATCATCATCCATATTGAATCAGTAATGTATTCAAGTACTCTAATTTTTTGCGATTAAAGATAAGTGTTTATATAATATTTAGGTGCCTTCCGCTTAAGTACTTGCCTACTCATGTATTTACTTTTTATGTAATTTTTATTTCTTCCTAGTCCATTTTTTCTGAGGCCAATTCTTCTTGGTCCATTTTTTCTTTGGCCATTTCTTCTTGACCGCCAAAACACCAATTTTCATTGATGCTTTCCAATAATATGTAAATACATAAGTATCTATGAGCATATGGCCATATTCACGCAGACAAGACATACTAATAAAGTACACATGCAGAGAAAAAAAAAGTAATTATTAAAAATTATTATTATTCGTATTTTCAAGCATAAGACCTCATTTAAAAAATAGAGGGGGAAAAGTTACATAATTTTAGTACGAACGCCTTTAAAACATACCGAACTTACCTGATCTGTCAAAGATCAGCTGTCCACAAATAAATAAATAGAGATCAAATTTATAAATCAACAAAACCTTTCACGAAATGAGGGGAGCTTTTGGTAAAATATTGTCTTTTTCTTTGTTAATAAAAAGTTTATCATTGTTTACTATAGATATAAACATATGAATATACATATATAAATTAAATAAAGTAATAAAAAACCTAAAGTCATACAATGGGGTATATGTATATTAGTCTTACTTAAATACATATATATTTAATTTTCTACATGATTTATATGTAAAAATAACATAAGTATATTTTATCATTTATCAGATGTTATTATGACAGTATTGTTAGTTCTTTTTTGGTTAAGATGTTTATTTATTAGCTACAAAGCCATACAGTGTATAAAAAATAGCAATACACTAGAAAGTAGGAGATAAAAACACAATCTTAAGACAGTTACGTTAAAAACAAAACATAAATTACCATAATAATTCAAAATTTCTGTTTAAAGATAAAACCAAAATATATAACTACTTTTTAAACATTATTTCTTATTCAATATAAAACGTTGATGCTTTTAATTGCCGATTGGATGAGTTTGAGGTATTCGAGATAATTTGTAGGAATAAACTTTATCAAATCTCCGGCCCATGTCCATGACGTCGCAGATCAATTTCTATTTTATTGAGAGGGCTGAATAACGAGCCGCTGCTCCAATCATAATTGATCTAAGGTCTTCCATTCGAATATAAGAGTTATTTGTCAGTCTCTTCGCAATTTATGATTTCATGTGGAGCAGTTTAAATTCAACAGCATTTTGATGAGGAGATTTTTCCTTCTTCTTCTGAATGCTCCAAAAGAATTGTGGCTCTAGGAATGTAGTTCGTTTAACTTATAATATTTGCTATATTATCTTGTAAATCATGTAGAAAACGGTAATAAATATTAACATAGAGATATAAAGATATAGAGAGCTTATTCCCTTCAATAGCAGAGAAACAGCGTTCAGCTGTCTTCTGTGTGTCCAATATAAACAAAGTAATTTGTACTACATCATCGTTAGCGAATCATAGAGATAGAATCTATCTCTATGGTCAGCTTACGATGACGTAGTATATATTACTTTGTTTATTTCGAACACACAGAAACAACAGAACTCTGTTTCTCTGCAATTGGGGAATCAGCTCTCTATATCTTTATACCCCTATCCTATTAAACAGTCTTACCCCCAATAAATGAAAGGTTTTGTTGATATACGTTTTGTCATCAATCCCTATTTGTTTATGCTTTGACATGTTTTATTTTTCTATCTTATGTCAATGTGGAGTTTATTTTTTTGACAAGGGTTAGTCTCCCCATTTTAACGCATTTTAAACATTCCCATCATAATAATGTCCAGCCTGAGCCACATTTCCCGTCGCCTCATGTCATCTTCTGCCCGGAGTAATGGGAGCCTCACGGTAGTTCGACTCAAGAACGGCGTCCGAACCGTCCGCATGAATCGTCCAAGTCAGCTAAACGGCTGGACAGGGCCCATGATGAATGAAATCATTGCGGACTTTCAGGAAGCAGCCGCGGACGAGGAGACAAAGGTCCTGGTCTTCACAGGAACGGGGCCCTACTACTGCGCCGGTGTTAATCTGGCCGGATCCCTCAAGGTCTTGCATTGAATGTAAATTTCATATAGTATAGTAATAAATCCCTCGGGCTACTGTACCCTCTGCAGTCTAATATATAAGAAATATGACACGAAAAGAAGGAAATAAATATCTTTTAGCTTTAATATTCCCCAAATTCACAAATTTTAAAAATAATAATTTATGGGTTTTCAATATAAATCTAAATATGGATTCATCTGATAACGGATTAAGTTCCTGTGTGGTGCCCATAGAGATATAAATATATTATAGAGAGCTCTTTCCCTTCAATAGCAGAGAAACATCGTCGTTCAGCTGTCGCCTGTGCCCAATATAAACAAAGTAATGTGTACTATATCATCGTAAGTTGATCATAGAGATATAAATATTTGTTAATTTTGGGCAAAATGACGTATTTCTCTGAATAATCCAATAGGCCCTCTATGTCTTTATATATCTATGGGTTAACCTAGGAGTTAAACAAAAAAATCGGGAATACGCAAACCGAACTTTAAATATCAATAATATTATCTCTTACACCTTTTTATTTTCTACATGATTTACAATAGAAACGGACAACAAATATTATAAGAATAAAGTACTTTATCGTCTCAGTAAATATCTTATTGTTGAATTAGATATCTATAACAAAAAACAAACCAGGCAAAATATTAAAAGAGGAAGAATTAGACGTATTCGATAACATGATCAATGTAAATCAGTAGCGGTAGATGCAAAAGTGATTATCCATCTTTTTTATACAGCAGAACCTTGATATTTTAAACGAGTTGCACCTCATGTTCCTAGTGAACCCTTTGAAGGCAGGGACGGCCCTCAATAAATAAGTGGACTGTATCTATAATTTTGGAGACATCAGTCCCCCTTCTATATTCCAAGACGTTCCAAAGTGAACTATATACACAAATTTTAATAATCAAAGAGGAAGAACAAAAACGTGTAAAATTATACATTAACACTAGAAATATAAGACATGAGATCAACACGAATATAATTTCCATCATGTTTTTTTCTTCTATATTACTGCTTGGACAAAGAATATGAGAATCTATTTTACTTCTTCTGTCAAAAACTTCCTCCCAATCAGCGAGTGGTGACTCGACTCTCTCTCTCTCTCTCTCATTCTAAGAGATGGAAGCCTTATTGAGACTATTATTATTATTCTGTAGAGCTAATTTATTTTATGAGTTCTGTATATTGAGTGATATAACAACTTTTATTTTTGTAATTTTCACCTGATCCAAAATCTCTTGACGCTCTTGCAGAATGTCTCCCACACCAGAATCTTGATATCTCTGAATTGCACCTTCGTAGATGATTTTCCCCCTTTTTTCTGAATATTGGAATCTAATGATACCGCTTCAATATGTATATTTGGGAAAATAGAACACTTCTAACTGATTCCTATAAACTTCAGATATTGGTATAGTTTTTTTCCGCTGAATTCCAGCTCTGATAACTGTATTACAATAGAAAATGCTGTTATAGTATTTATCCTTTAATTTGTTAAGAACAGTTCCATTGATTTCGGGTTTTCTCTCCTTGGATTGGACTTTTTTTTGTAGTGTAACAATTTTTTTGTATATTCTACCACAATTTGTAGCCGGATTTGAAAAAATATATATCACGGAATCAGCTGATAATTCCTTAGTCATATAGAATGAAATCCAGGAGGGTATATATTGAAACCGACACGGTTTTATTGTAATAAAAAACAACGAGGCAATCAAAACATTCAAAGCCTTCGCAAATTTACAAGCCTACTAACGGATGGCTGTCAGCGTTACCCGAGATTTTCCGGAAATACCACCTTTGACCTTTTATTTCCTTGGCACCTCGAATCTATCCAAGGAAAGTTTATCAATATATAACTTAAGTGTTTAGGAGAGTCAGAGAATCGAACAAACAAATAAACTAGTTTTATATCACTTAAGTATATTTCTTTGCAATCCTTATCATTTAAAACTAGAATTTAAATTTTCTTTTTTTTAATCTGTTATTTATATATATATATAATTATGCATTGTATATATTTAAAATGGAATTAAGACCTTGCTGATGAAACAAAAATACCTTTGTCCAAATCTAACGCGCCAATATGTCAAGAAATTGTACAAAACGCTTTTTCAGCATAAATATGGAAAAATAATTTTCTGAGAAACACCAAAGGCCCCAAAACACACTTCAATACCTCTAAGCCATCCACAGAAAATGTGTTCGAAATCTAACTTTGCAATTTTAATCAGTCACAAAAAATGGTCTGGCAAATAAAATGTTTAAAAAGAATTTTTCGGGAATGAATTTAATGCATCTTATTTCTATAGTCTGATAAAGTGATTTTATTATTTTTTTATATAACACAAATATTAGCTAATGGAATATTTTATACTGATTAATTAAAATAATAATAATAATAATTCATCAGCTCAACATGAAAGACATTTTAACTTTCCCTCTCATGTTTTTAGTATGTAGGATAACATTATGTATGATGACCGGACAAAATGGTAAAACAATTATACTCCATTATGTCCCTTTTTCTATTATCATTCCATTTATTTATATATCTATGATTAGTTACTCCCTTTTGCATACCCCATCTGTAGATTAATTTATGAGGATAGCAAATAGGTACTTCATAGCAAATGGGTACTTTTTTCTTATACGTGATCGGTTGAAGAAGTTGGCATTAAAGCATATCCATTTAATTTATGAATTCTCTGAATTAATTCCTCTGATATTTTTTAATTGTTCTTCATTTATTTTTTCAAATAGCCCATGCCTCCTCGCAGGCTCTTTAAAAAGATCGTAACGGATAATGAGGCTATATTTAACGCATTCCTTCAGTTTCCCAAGCCGCTTTTGATTGCTTTGAATGGTCACGCCATAGGGGCCTGTGTCACGTCCGCTACTCTGGCGGATGGCATCATTGCGGCCAAGGGATCCACGCTCTCCACGCCGTTTCATCGCTTAGGGATTACGCCCGAGGGATGTTCATCAGTGCACTTCCCTCGGCTCATGGGTAGGTCTATTGAATGGTGTTTATTTCGTTGTTCCAACTATATATGTATATGTCTATATCACTCACCCGTATCAGAACTTGATCAAGCTGAGAACATACAGTTGTTTCTTTAAAGAAATTAAATTACGATAAATATACTACGGAATTAATAGACGTGACGTCACTATGGAAATACACTAATAAATTGTATAATAAAATGCTAACTAACGAATTCAACATGGTAAACGCTTGATGATCAGACGGGAGCTTTAGTTTGCTCCAAATATTTTGTGAATATGTGGGGATTCCTTTCAGTTTTGGAAGAGAAGTACCATCCATCCCATCAGCATTAAGAACACCATAATTTTGGGAGCAACATTTTCCTCAGAATGATTCTCAAATTAATCTTCTGTATAAAGTTTTGAACTTGAAATCACGGAATAAGTCAAAGCATAATACTTTCCCTTCAATTAACATTCTACATTTATTGTAGGTGTGAACAACTCTTCCAGAAATGTGTTGTCAAAGCATTTTAAACCTAGTATATTCAGTAGATGATGACAGTCTTTTATGTGTCTTCTCAGACGAAAAATATATATTTTTAAATCAATGACACAAAGAAGAGAATGGAAGAAACCAGTCAAAGTCTAAATACCAAGTATTAATGAATAAGAAACGCCAAAAAAAATAATATCCAGTTTTCATGGACTAATTGTTATGAAACATAACATATATATAAATTACTGGGCATTGTTTGAAGGATATCGTTTTTGTCCTATTCCCAAGAGGTTTCGCCAAAAGTAAGGTAGCCCTTTTGAGTCACTTTACGTCATCAAAGAGTTCTTCAATTTGTTGAGTATCCAGTATTTGTAGGGTTCGATGGAGATAAATTGATACGAGGCAACGAGCGGTTTAAAAAAAGAAATATTTATGCCCCTTGACGACTTAAATATAGATTTATTTGAGGGCATAAGTTATTATTCAGGTACAAAGACACAAGTCCATTGGTCAATTTTTATATGGATCCCCTAATATTTAAAAATTAGTAACGTGATTGGGTGAAACAGAAAAATAAGAGAAATATTGGCATTAGGAGAAATAAAACTTTGGAATTGATGGAAGTCCGTGAGAGAAGATACTTAGTTCTTAAGAAATATGACAATAACTTAGTTGATATTCAACAGCCATGAAGAAAGGATGCCTTATTTAACTCAGTTATTATCAATCTCTGTTTTTCTTTCCGCCAATCAAATTAAAGGAAAAAAGTCCCAATCTGATATTCATAAATTATACTTTTTTCATGATGAATTAAAGATTCAAAATTGATCATTCAAATTATTTTCCTTTCTTTCGAAACTGTTGAAAAGAGGACAAATTTGTTCCATTTCAAAGTGATGACTATAACTTTTAGGATTTCTAAGAAATTCTGCAGAAGAAACCAAATACATAGTACCCAAGGTCGATCCCTTATAATCATGTTAAAGTAATGTGTTATTGCCTAATCAATAATGTGTTATTACCTAAATTATTTTAATTATATGTATCAGCAAGCGAATAAATTAAATAAACCTTTTCTGAATGATATTATTTTATTACTGCTTTTCTACACTTAATATACTTACAAAGATCGTATTTAAAATAGTACTCGTCATAAAGTGACCGTTTAAAAAAACACCTAAAAAATAAAAAAATCTAGATGTGCCGCAGAAAAATAAGGCCATATTTGGCTTTAGGAGGTCTCATTTTAGTTATCCATGTGCATTTCCTTCAATCAAGGGAGATTGACCTAATGTTTTATCAAAAGATTGATTCTACAAATATATTTTTAATCTACCAAGTTGGAATACCGCCTTTAATCGGTGGATTTGTAAAAAAAACCTGCTACCTATTTACATGCTTATGACAATCGGTGCGTTTGATCTTCAATAGAATCTTGATTTCTCGAAAAAGACAATCCCCGTACATGAGATGTCTCGAAATGAATATAACTTAAGAATTTGGAGTGTTCAAGTAAAAATGACATGAACTTCAGTTTTCAACTTTAAATTAAACTTTCATAATACAGCAGGGTGACTGCTGTTGTTTTACGTATCTGAAATAAAAAGTTGAAAGACCCAGCTGTCGATTGAGGTATGTCAACTGTCATAAGATAATCTCGTCAGACACAAAATGCCCAGGAATCAATGATATTTGAGAAGCACGCCTTAAGAACTATCGTTAACGAGGGTGCCATTGAAGTAGTTATTAATCAAGTCAGCTACGAAGGAAAGTTGTGTCACATAATAGAGGACCCAGACTAAAAGAGCTCAAGTTATTACGACGAAATATTGTTAACAATGACAGAAAATGCTTCATAATGAATGCATTTATTTATATTTTGTGTTCATATTAAAAATCTCTTTTCGCTTTTTGTTTTTTTCCCTTCTGAGGTTGGTAAAATGGTCGAATATACAGGTCTCAGGAAAGCAATTTAGCTCTACAGAATAATATGATGATAGGTCTAGACCTATCTCATGGGAAGATATAGTGTCATCTTTCATTGCGCACAGTGGGTTCCCAAGCAGACTATCGAAATTTTAAAACTTTCTCAGATCACCTTCAAACATGTAAATATGAATGTTCAGTCTCAGAACTATCAAAAAATGGTCTCATTTGTCCTCTAACTCCAATTACTTCTTAAGATAGGCCCATTTGAAGTTTGCAAATTTCATATTCCGGAAACACTTTCATTTTCTCGGAAAAATTTGAGTAAATATTCAAAAATGCTCAAATTTCCACCAAAACCCATCTAATATGTTCCTTAGCCCCTAATATAAGCCCAAATACCTATATTTGATTCAGTATCATAAATTAGGGCAGCTTTTTCACATAAATTCATGGTTTTTCCACAAAAATTACTGTGAAAATGGGCATTTTTTCCATAAAAAGACCCTAAAAATGACCCCCGCTGATAAATTTCACTGAAAAATTGCAGAAAAGCCCCAAATGAATTTTTCATGCTTCACATATGATAATCTTGACATTGAGGACTATCTTAATCCAAAAAATTGAAAAAATTGACTCTTGGGAACCATTTTAATATTTTCATATTCTAAAAAATGAGCTTACCTAAATTTTTCCGTTACGCTTGAAATCTAGAAATCTGAACAACTTGTGTATTTTTTACCTCAAATTTCATGATCCAGACCACTTTTCCTATGTTTTTTGGGTGCTGAATCCAAATATGGCATCATAAAACCATCAAACTACATTGCATTCAAAGAATTTTGCCGTGCAACGTACCTCCATGTAACCTAATTCATTGGATCGAACTTATTCCAAGTTCACATGCTGTCTTGGGACACAGTGCTGAGTTGATCGAGGAAATGGCAACAGAGGTCTCCACAACTTCACCGAGTCCGGTCTTGAGGCCAATACAAGTTCCTGAGGCAGTACAGGATTAACAAAGCCAGGAAGACCAACCAGTACGACAATCTTTCCGACTGTATCAATCGACTGTGGGACAAGAGTGATCCAATAATAGTGATGAAGAACATGGAGCGATTGTCGTGCAAGCATTGTAAAAAGCAGGCACACTATTCGTAGTTGTGATGAATTAAAAGCTGTCATGTATGGCTGTAACAGCGAATATGAGTATTTGATAAGCATCCTCACTGACGAATAAATTGTGCTTAACTAGCTTTATTTTTTTTTCATAGAGTTCAGACCAACAAAAATTGGATTTCTCAATTGAGACAGTAATGAGATAGCTCTGTGTGTTCATTCACTCCCTAGACGCTTCTAACGAGCCCTCAATTGGCCTCTATAGCATCATTATTTGTCAAGATATGCCGAAAAACGTGTTTTTGGGAATCCGTCCAATTCTCCTAAATTTGAGGTTTTTTGGCTCCAGACCCCCAAAATTCAGAAATTCTGAATCGAAATTGATTTCTATATATTTCACTTCTCCAGACGCTTCTAACGAGCCCTCAATGGCTCTATAGCTCATTATTTGTCAAGATATTCCCAAAAACGTGTTTTTCGGGATATCCGCCCAATTCTCCTAAATTTGAGGTTTTTTGGCCCCAGACCCCCAAAATTCAGAAATTCTTAATTGAAATTGATTTCTATATATTCCACTTCTCCAGACGCTTCTAACGAGCCCTCAATGGGCTCTATAGCATCATTATTTGTCAAGATATTCCCAAAAACGTGTTTTCGGGATATCCGCCCAATTCTCCTAAATTTGAGGTTTTTTGGCCCCAGACCCCCAAAATTCAGAAATTCTTAATTGAAATTGATTTCTATATATTCCACTTCTCCAGACGCTTCTAACGAGCCCTCAATGGGCTCTATAGCATCATTATTTGTCAAGATATTCCCAAAAACGTGTTTTCGGGATATCCGCCCAATTCTCCTAAATCTTCTTAATTGAAATTGATTTCTATATATTCCACTTCTCCAGACGCTTCTAACGAGCCCTCAATGGGCTCTATAGCATCATTATTTGTCAAGATATTCCCAAAACGTGTTTCGGGATATCCACCCAATTCTCTTAATGGGGGCCCAGACCCCCCCCCAAAAAAAAAAATTCTATGTTAAATTGGTTTCTGTATATTCTATGACCTCATACGCTTCTAATGAGCCCTCAATGGACAAATTGGATCAAGGGTTCAAAATTACAGGCAAATGTCCGCTTGACCCCGTTCTAAGCCCACTGTGTTTGCGTTGGAAGGTGGTTACTCGAGAGAAGAAGAAGATTAAAAAAAATTCTCTTATTCTTTGTCGTCGATACACACTACAAACAGAACATGCAGTGAGGTCATCAATCTCGGAGTTCACTACTAAACGTATAAGCAAAATTAACTTATCCCTATCAAAACTAGTTATGAACGTCGGCAGACTGTGGCGCTACAACAATGATCTTCAATTAGTTTCAGAGACAAATGCATTCACATGCCTTTCTAGTAGATTTGATTAATTTAGGATGAGGCATGTCGTAGAATAATAGCCAAAATGAGAGTCCATGAGTTCAGTCCAATCCTTGATATAATCATTCATGATTCCCGAGGCCGATTGCAAGTCCTCAAAAATCGATCAAATACGAATAAGAATCCTTGAGTCCTAAAAGTCCAAATCGGAGTCTGTAGCCATGAGCATGAATGTCAAGTATGTCGTTAAGAATGCTTTTATGATTGTTCGGAATAAATTATGATTGAAATGGACTTCAAAAACCTTTATTTATGGAACTCTTCTTTTCCAGATATCCAGATTTTTTTTTGCCTGTACATATTTAAAAAGTTCCTCTTCCTCTGATTTTCCAGGTCCACTCAACGCTCATCGCATGCTCGGGCCCGAGGGCTGGACCCCAACGGCGGAAGAAGCCACTGAAATGGGTGTTGTAGCCCGAGTCGTTGATCCTGAGGTCCTTTTAAGTGAGGCCCAGGGCCTTGCTGAGTCCTGGATAGCCTCAGGGCGAAAGCGGACCATTCCCGCCGGGGGCCATCTTGGACATTTGACTCTGGTCAATCACCGGGAGTCCGTGGATCTGGCCAACGCATTCCTCTCTCTGCCCTTCATTCAGGGGCAAATCAATTTTTTGAGTTCCAAGAATCGATTCAAAGAGGCCAATGTTTTTAAGATTATCAAAGAGACCATGCCTCTATGGAAAAAGTTTTTTATAATGTAGAACCTTCTGATTGTTTTTTATTTATTCAATTTAAACATACTTCAACTAGATTACTTATGAGTGAATGATGTGAAAATGTATATTTTTTAAAGTTATAAACTTTATTTAGTAAGATAAATTGGGACTTTAGAAGTTGTATTATTGATTTTCAGAGCTGCGACTACCGAATGTAAATCGGTATTTGATAATACCGACGGTAGATTTTACGATATTCGGTAGAAATTACCGAATACCGATTGAAATCACTATTGTATATTTATGGCTTTTGTAGCATTCACATAGAGACATAAAGATAAAGAGAGCTTATTCCCTTCAATAGTAGAGACACATCGTTCAACTTTCGCTTTGCCCAAGCGCTCCCTTGTGTGAAGAACTTGAACTTTGCAAAATAAATAAACACTACAACTTTTAGTATTATTGAGCAGATACATAAATATACATTCAATATAAGCTTATGCTATGCATTGAATACTAGTGTACCTGAAAGGGCATTTAATATCGGACAATAAGAGACATTTAATGAAAAAAATTGCTATAGCCTTCCATTCCCTACAAAATCCAAATACATATATAATTTATATAAGATTAGTATGTATTAAATTTAAAATAATCTCTAATAAATTATAACAAATGATGTCCTTTCTTATAAACTGTCCGATATTAAATGCATATGAAAAAGTCACAGGGCAGATACATAAATAAATTTCTCTCTCTTTCTAATCTACTGTACCGAATATCGATCGATACTGTAGATATATATAAAAATCTACTGAATACCGTTATCATCGGTAGAAGGTAATACCGAATATCGAACCGGCGTAGATTTTTCTACCGAATCCCAGCTCTGTTGATTTTATATCATCCCTATTATGCTGCTCACCACCATGTTGGGCAATCCCAGTGCACACTGTTGAACACGATCGCTTTGAAGTGATGGGCGTATATTGGCCTAACACAGAGTATTCGGATTTTTTTTTTAGAGAAGATTACTTCAGCTAATTTCTCACAATCCAACAATTATGGGAAGCAATTTCAAAATGAAGCTTCGAGCCGAATGTGATTTCTGAAGCCTCAAGGAATGACCATCCTCGTGCAGCCAAGAACTTACTTCTATTATGTCCTCATTTTAAGATGTTGCATTTATAAAAAATACTTTCGGCATACAAAAACTGTATTGAAGTGCCATCCCGAATAGACTTATTTTTTACAAAAGGCTTTTGGGACTACGCAATAGAATCATATGATCAGTGTAGGGTCAAATATTACTTTGAAAGTAATATGTAATATACTACTTTTTACTGCGTAGTAATATTTAAAAAATATTAGTTATTACTTCTCAAAAGTAATATACTACTTTATATTATATATTACTTTTTTGAGCCTTCCGAAACAATAAGTAAAGGCAATTCAAACAGTATTTGTAAAAATCCTCACCAAACTTAGTTTATATTTTTATGTCCACTGGGTGACGTCACATGCATTCACAGTTCATGAATTTTCTGTAGTGACGTCAGCTTAGGTCATGGGGGAGTGTCGTGAAAGAACCACGCTGCGACGTGCGGTCAATTAAAATAAAGATATTAAAGTGAAGTGTTTTGTTATAATGTCTAGAAAGAGGAGTCAGACGACCTCGGGATTGTCGTCAGAGACACAAGCTATCACGGCCCTGTCTGATTTAAAATTAGTAGACGTCGTACCCAGGTACGACGGAACGGGGGAGCTACATGTAAGGATTCACCAAGTCCAGATTGCTAAAGATTTGTTGGGATTCAACGAGGTTGCTCGGCTTATCCCACTCTTCCTAATGGAAGGGCCTTCAGTGTGTATGATCAGCTGAGCCCGGATGAAAAGGGAGATGAGGAAGAAATATTCAGGATCTTGAGGAGGTTTTTTTTCTATGAATCCGTTCACAGCGTGTGAGAGACTGAGGACGAAGAGGTGGTCCACTGAGGAATTCGTTGGCGTGTGCTTAGCGGAACCAAATAACTTATTTGCTTGTTGGATGTTCCTGATTCGTCAAGGTTGGTCTTGCTGACATTTATTTCCTCCATACCGGCCGACGTGGTGGCTCGGATGAGAGCAACGCCAGGGTCCTTGAGATGAGCGAGGACGATGTCACTTCAATGGCCCGCGCTCTACTAGTGAGCACCAAGCATCGCGAGCCCTGGAGTCCCAGTTCGAAGTGGGTCTTGTGGCCAGATCCCAAGAGGCAGGCCCAGGCTGTTGGGGGCCCTACAGTTGTTATGGGGGGGCACAGTTGACACATTCATAAAAAAATCGGGCCCACGTCACTCGGTGGGCATGCCTAGCCACCCAAAGGCCCGCCCATCCCGCCGGGCCTGCCAAGAGGGCGCTTGCTTTCTGTGCAGGGGCCCTCATCGGGCGAAGGAGTGCAATGAAACGATTCAGGGGCCTGCTCCGCGCCTGTAGCTCCCTCCAAACCAGAGATGGCGCGACCAGCCCGAGGATCCCAGTAACCATCCAGGGTCAAACTGTCTGGGGGTTAGTGGACACCGGGTGCTCCCAGACCATAGCTAGAGCCGGTGCATGGAAGGAAAGGCTCGTTCCATCCGACAAAAGGATCGCGACAATGGACGGATCCCTCATCGAGTGTTTGGGAGAGGCAGACGTTAGGCTCACCGTCAGGGATTGGACACACAGCGTTAACCTCATTAGCGGAGTGGAAGTCATCTTAGGCCACGACATCCTGAGAGGATACCGTTCATACTAGGTTATTAGATCGAAAGCTAAACGAATTAGGGGAAGAATAACATAATCTTCTCAGTCTTTAGAAGAAAATTATTTTGAAACTAACCAATTGCTGAAGCTGATTTAAGTCATCGTACAAAGCTAAAATTAGAAGCAATTCAAGATATTTCCCACTCAAAGTTGAAGTGCATTGAAGAAGAAACAGTAACGGCTATTTCCCTTGTAACAAAATCTGATGAACTATCAAATAAACCCGAATACATTTGCAAGATTTCTGCTCCGATTTTTATGACTGTTTCGACTGTAAGAATAACATTAAGTGTGATAGATGCACAATATTAAACGCCTCTTTTGCCAAAATCTAGGAACAAAAAAAAGGATCAGAATAACGTAATCTGTGAAAAAGACATCAATTTATTGGAAGAACATCTATCAGAACGAAATAAATAAAGCTATTATATCCGAAGCCAGGCTAATAAAAAAATACCCAGGTCCATTAGGGTAATACTTTGATATTTTCAAGCATACTGTGATCTTTTGATTCCAATTTTACTTTATTCTTATTAAAAAGTTATAAATGTTGCGGGCTCTGTCGGGGGTCCCATGGGGTTTAAATCTACCGCTGAGTTTTGCATACCTTAGCCTCGGGAGTTCCACCGGGAGTCCTATGGGATTCAATCCTTTAAATTAGGCTATACATAAATCTTAGGCCAGATGTTTTACTCTTAAGAAGAGGCGGTTCAAAATTTGGGAACAAATATCGCGGAAGGATTTATACCACATTATTGCTGTTTTGTGTGTTATGTCAAACATATGAGGCACAGTAGTAAGTGGTATTTTTAAAGCCCAGGCACACACAAGTTATATTATTTGAGAATACGAAAGATGAGATCCTTCCCAGAATGAGTCCTTCTTTTCTAATATGGTGTTATTCTTATGAGTTGCACATCTCCATTTCATGACGTTTTCTTTATGTTTCACAAAGGACATTGAACGTTCGCATGTTGGACATGTAGGTGGATAAAAGCGAAGACATCCTCTTATTTGGAGAAATTGCCTGGCAGATATGACGTCCTTTTTAGCTTCGTAGACTTTATCCATCAACATGTAGTAGAGAGTAGGAATACAGATATCTACAGATATGTAAAAATTCACTATTTAAAAAGATGAAATTAAATCTTGATTCTATCGAAATATGTATAATAGAACTTACACAAAGTACCAGCTAAACTCTGGTGGGGAGATAACTATTTTTAATAACTAGGGAAACGTGTTCAGAGTGTGTTTACATAAACATAAAAAATAACTGATCAACAAATTAATTTAAAAAGCGGAAAAATAACCGCATTTTGAATGACGCAACCTCTCACACAAGGTGGGACATCTAAAGTACTATAGTGCCGAACACCCAAGGCTAAGGTATGCAAAACTCTTAGGCCGCGTGTCTTTTCTCCCTAAAAAATGTCAGCGGTAGATTTAAACTTTAAAAAAGAAGAACGAGGTAAATGCAACGCTACAAAAAAGTTTCGTGACAAAAATACCCATGACAAAAAGAAAAACGAGGAAATTGACTGACTATAAAAGAGCAAGTGGGTTTTATACCCACAACAAAAGAAGAACGAGGAAATTTACTGACTATAAAAGAGCAAGCGAGCAAAATACCCACGACAAAACGGCTATAGAAAGATCCACGACGAATTTACGCGCAATACAATTACTGGACACCCCAGTAGTGTTGTACTTTTTTTAAACCTTGTGGATGAGAAAAATTCCTTACTAAAAAATGTCGTCACTTTTATTCAGAATCAGACATATCAACAAGTCTGATATAAATATACTACCTCTTTTAAGTTTTTTTTTGTTGGTTATTGCACTACAAGCTACTTTATTTTATATACTGTAGTATTTTGTGGCACACCTATGTTGATAAGCTATGTTGTTTGATAACTTGATGCAGTGAAAAAAGGTAATATGTCCAATTAGGAGTGAACGAAAAAAAAACTTGGAACATTTTAATCGAGTTTTAGTCTCCTTTTTTAAGGCATTGCCAAAAATGTTTCTGATCGGGAAAAGATAAAAAATGATCGGAATTGTATCGGGAGCAAAAAAAAAAGCAATCTTATCGAGAAATATTGTATCGGCCGATACTCGAATTAAAATGATCGGGATAAAAAAACGTGATCGGGCCAACGCTATTTGTAACTACTATCTTTATATAAGTGAGAAAAATTTCTACATAGCAAATAATCTCACAATTACATTTACCTTAGATTTCCTTGAGTCCTGCTAATCATAATAATGGGGTATTAATGTTTCAAACCTCTATTGGTAGATGTTTGTTTGTTTAGTTCTTCGATTGGACCCACCTCACCGGAACTTAATCCGATATCAGCCGGTAGTGATACTCTCTAGGAGCTGTCTTTATTATCAAATATTAGTCCATATATTTTTAAGTATTTAAATGATTTTAAAATGAAATCCTCGAGGGATAAACGTACCAAGTGCCATTATTTTTTGCCTTGGTAGATGTAGAACAAATGTAATGTAATGCCTTTTAGTATTTTAGGTTAAACCAGCCACCAAAAAAGATCTCAAACTCTAATGTAGAGATAAAACGCCATTGAAATGTAATCATATTCAAATTGGGCCCTAGGTTTCCGCGAGCAACATAACGGGGTATTGGAGTATCAAATAAATTCGCCATTAAAGCATTGTATAACTTATCACATGTACAGGCTGAATCTGAGGACCCTTATCACTTCTTTTCCTGGCCATCCCTCACCCCCAATCTGAACCAAACCTAATTTGTTAGCTACACATACAACCTTGGAAAAATTAAACACTTAACGTTCTGCTAAAAAGTACAGGAACACTGAACTATATCCAAGCCTGCTCATGACATGACTGAGTATATATATATATGTAGGAAATCACTCTAAGACGTCTGAGAAGGAACTGATTTATTTCGCTGCTACGTCATGTACAGCTGACGAGGGAGAGTAACATGGAAGCTGCTACAGTACTCCCCCCTAAATTATCACGTAAATATTTGAAACAAAAGAATTTATACAAAAAAAAAATCACTAAAACTCTCCAAATGAGGGAAGAATGTCCCTAATGCCGAAAGCCGGCTTCAACCGATCAATTGACACGTGATCCGTGCGCTGTCCGAAGTCCAATTCGAAAACACGGTCAAGCTTCTTCAAAACCTTGAAGGGTCCAAGGTACGTTGGAGATAGTGAAGGCCGGACGGGGATATTCTTCACGAATACAAACTCCGCTTTTTTCAATTTATCCACAGCCGAGAGGAACCTCGAAGACGTCTCCGGAATAACCCTCGGAGGAGAGTGCTTGAGATCCCGCAAACGCTCAAATAGTTTTTTATCCGGCAAACGCTCTCCTTCGTTCACCAAGGTAAGCGGGAGTCTTGGAGCTTCTCCCAATAGGAGATGAAGAGGAGAGAATTCAGAGCCCGGAATACAGGGGGTGGACGAGCGAAGGCCCAAAAGAACAAAAGGCAACGCCTTCACCATGATTCACCTCCTTGAGAGATACGAGCTGCAAGGGAGGTTTTCAAGGTGCGGTGAAATCTCTCAATTATCCCGTTGGACTCAGGGTGATAAGATGTCGTGAATAAGTTTTTGGCGCCCAAAAGTTGGCCCAAGTGTCCCCAAGCGATCCTGTGAATTGCGGCCTCTATCAGAGTGAATGGTTTGCGGAACCCCAAATCTGGCCACCCATCCGGAGAAAAAATTAGTGACAATGGTTTCCGCCCGTGTATCCTAAAGAGAATGGCTTCGATCCACTTTGTAGCTCTGTCCAAGATCGTTAAAAGGTATCTAAGTCCATTGGAAAGTGGTAAGGGGCCCACCAAATCCACATGGACGACAGAAAACCTCTTTGGATTCTTTACAAACGGGGTGGGGCCTGCTGGTCGCAGATGAGTTGTCACTTTATTCCTTTGGCAAGGCACGCAGCCTTCTGTCCATGCTTTCACGTCCGCCCAAAGATTTGGCCAAGCAAATTACTTCGAAATTTGGCGAAGCGTTCCCTTGAAGCCGGAGTGCGAAAGATTATGCGCCATTTCCACAGCGAACACAGCTGATGAAACAAAGAAGAGCAGGAAAGAAGTTTGATTTGAGCAGTAATAGCAAAAGTATGAACCAATGATATCTTAGGGACTACAAGTATATATTATATATATATATATATATAATATATATATATATATATATATATATATATATATATATATATATATATATATATATATATATATCATTTTATATTTTTATGTACATCCAAAATCAAATAAGATAATAAAGTTTCAAAATGTTCATTTTTGGTTTTTTTTCATAAAATAACTATTTCAAACTTAAATTTCTCGTTGAATTTCGGATGTACTTAAAAAATAGAAACTGATTTGGATTTCTTGCTATCATACCTACATTTTGCGGCAAATTGTTTGAAAATAGCAAGTAAATTAAGGACATTAGAGGCGATCGAATGTCGAAAAAAAGGCACTATAGTACTTTAGATGTCCCGCCTTGTGAGAGAGGTTGCGTCATTCAAAACGTAGTTATTTTTCCGCTTCTAAAATAATTGAGGTGTATGCATTTATAACTTTCTGTAATTTTATATTTCAGCAAACAATATCTTATACTAACAAAATAGCATTAATACCACTAGAATAAAAAGGAAAAATATATTAAAATTGATATAATTCAGCAATTTGTTTGAACAAGTATGAAAGCTTCCCTCGGCGATCTTCCATACTTTTCCCTCCACTTAAACTCGTCGAGGTGCCCAGATAATGTTGTATCATGGACACCAGCCATAGACTTAAATCTTCTCTTGGCATTTTTCCAATAGCACTCCACATTATTTGTGTGTGCACCAGTGCCAGGATCGACAAAGTTTTGTGAGTGATTTACTACCTCATGCTGAAAGGGAGGTAGAACTGGTAGCTGAGGATTCCACCATACGCAGCCTATCCGTCGCTATGTATGATCGAACCCGGCTCAACATTTCCACAATTAAAGGGAGTAAAACAGTGGCACTTCGATTTTCAACCATAAAGAGGAACCCTTCTTTAGTTATAAAATTAAACATAAAAATAACTGATCAACAAATTAATTTAAAAGCGGAAAAATAACCGCATTTTGAATGACGCAACCTCTCACACAAGGTGGGATATCTAAAGTAATATAGTGCCGGAAAAAAAAAATACTACATAAGTTTACTAAATAACTTTTGGGCCCGTTGAGCGGACACTTCCCATTATTCTATTTCGTTCAAACTTTCACAAGATGATTTATATGCACTAAAGTAAAATTCTAGGGGGAGCCCGACTCTCGAATCCGAAAAACGTGAAATAAGAATCATCCTAATATATATATATATATATACCCAAGCTATATTTTGTTATATGTTGTTATATATGGCTTTTGGTCGTTATATATGTATAGATATGCAACTCATATTTCAATTTTGTATTTCAGTCAACTATTGCATAAAATGTTTGCAACTAAACAACTATATATATTATTTTCATTTTCTATGATATCGATTGAACACTACATCAACCCATGTGACAACTCATAGCATATCCTGGATGCGTTTAATTAACAAGTGTAGGTCTCATAAAAGCATCAAGACTTCTCCAAATAAGCTCTTAAATCACTTTTTCAAAAGTGCATTTGTTTTAAATATATATTGTGACCAGATGTTTGACTCCTGATGAAGTTTGATTGAATTGAATAAATAAATATATTTTTTAAATTAAACAAGTGGTCTAATAAAATGGGAAGAGTAGTTATGGATTTTTGCTTAGAGAATTTAGTATACCTCAATGTTTTTTATTTCATTCTTAATCATTCTAAGAGAAAAAAATAAAAATACCCGATTTAAAAGGAAAAGATTCAATGTAATCATAAGATTATATTTCTTGCTTGTTATAGATAGTCGTGTTTGAGTAGTATAAATATTTCATCAATAATAGGTATGAAGGCCATCCTTATATTAAGATTCTTTTTTTTTCAGACAGTCATTTTGAATGACTATGTTGTTGTTGTATGATTTATTACGGAGCTAATATATCCGTAGCCTTCATGGCTACTAATTAAAATGAATAAAAATATATATCTTTATTTACAAAAAAAAATTATACAATAATAATAATAACAAAGTTTTAATTAAGAAAAATAACAAAAAAATATATATAAATATTTTTTCAATTTTATAATTACATAACACTTTAGGAGCTTTAAGGATCTAGACAACCCTGCCATTGTCTTTGCTACCCTCCGAGCACTTGATAAAGTGGATGCCTCTCTTAATGGCTGTGACAAGCTCCAGGCCTTTGAAAGGTCAACAGCAGCGACACAGTTGGTAGAAACGGGTTTCTTGAGGCATATTGAAGCACTACGGGTGCGCTCATCGAAGCCCTCGAGAATCCTCTCCAAGGGGCACCTGTCCACGTTCATAGCCTTCCAAGCGGATATGGCAGCCTGCTTCACTAAGATATCATTTACAGATGGAAGATGTGACCTGTCGAGAAGGTACACCACACGCAACCGATCTGCTCTTCGAACTCCCAGCAAGATACTGCGAGATCGTTGATGGCAAGTTGCGCATCTGAGCTAGTCTTTGCCATGGATGGAGTATATTTGTGTTTTAGATTTTTTTATCTATGTATTTTGTACTTTCATTTTACATTATATATTTCAAATAACAAGAATTTATTTATCCATAAAAAATATAACAATCTTGGTTATTAATATAATCAAAAAATTATATTTTCAAAAGTCTATACCGCCATTCTTTCAGCTTGTTTGTTTGTTTAGCTTCTAGAGTATCCCTATCACACCGAAACACAATCCAGTATAATCCCGTATAAGCCAGTAGTAAAGGAACTAACCTTAATTCCGAAATAAATCAAATTAATACAAAATTAAAAATACTTTTAAAAGGAGCCAAGGATTTTTTCTCCTTCTTGTCATCCTCAGCCCGTCCATCTACATCCTCGTTCAGAGAGATGTGCCAATAGAGTGGCAAACGTGAGTAGATGACTTACTTATCCTTTAAAGATATGCGTTTAGCCCGTCCAGAGTCATCTTAGTAAGAACAATCCTCACGACGTTTTTCCTCTGTTAATGAGATATCTTCTTTCGGTCCATAGTGAATGTAAATTGGTTTTACAAATCAGTTTGCGTTTACGAAAGGCAGGTCCCCTGATACAGCCATAAGTAAACTGGTTGATTCTTGTGAGAGTAGCTACCATAGACACGAAGAAGCCCTCGTTGTATTCTTGGATATTGAGGGTGCTTTTGATAGAATTGGGTTTAACCATATCCTTGACGCCATGAGGAAATACCCAATACATGAGAAGACAATTCATTGGTACAAAAAACTACTTGAGGGTAGAATTGTTGTCGCTGAGCTAGGAGGGGAGAGTGTATCTGTAACTCCAACAAGAGGATGTCCTCAAGGGGGATTCTATCGACTCTGGTATGGAACTTAGCCTTCCAAGAGTGTATGGACCAACTCAAAAGCCCAATAAATATGGTTGCTTATTTAGACGATCTGGATCTATGTGTAAGAGGTACGGATCGGCAGACTCTCACCAGCTTAATGCAAGATGCCTTAAATAAACTAACAGATTGGGCCAAAAAAAGAGATACTATCTTTAGGATTAGTAAAACTAATATATGGCTTTTTCCAAACGAAGAAAAGGTATGCATATTTCCCTGCACCTGTCTAGAATAGAAATCGAAAGAGTGCGAACATTTAAGTATCTCGGTTTAATAATTGATGATAAACTTGAAGTGGAAAAAGCATTTAGAATACGTCATTTCCAAGGCCAAAAGGAACCTTTTTGCCCTCAGAGCTTTTGTTGGATCGGATTGGGGACTTAGCCCACTTAAGTCTAAATGGATCTACGTAGCGTACGTTAGGTCTATTGTGAGCTACGGTGCTATTGTTTTTGCACCTAAACTTCAAATGAATGGATATCTAAAAAGGGAGCTCAGCAAACTAAAGCAATCGGTCTCATGTGCATTACTGGGGCAATTAGGTCTATACCAAGGGCAAAATGGAGGTACTCAGTGGGTTAATCCCTCTACCTCTTTATATAATGGAGCGTGCATGCCTGGTCAGAATTTAGACTAAATTGAACATCCATTGAAATGGTTCGACCATTTGAGTAGAGGACACCAACAATATCTTGACAAATTTATAAAAGTCAATGATATCCCAACTCCTCCTCCTCCTCCTGTACCTTTCTGGTCTGAAACTCTGGGCTACGAAGTCAAACACGTATGGTGCATCCAAACTTTGATCTCGTAGGTTACACCGACGGGTCTAAAATCGATGGTCAGACTGGTGCTGGATGGGCTCTGACGAGAGGCCATATTGTTCTTGACCAGAGGACCTTGAGGCTCAAGGCAATAAACACAGTCTACCAAGCCAAGGTGGAGGCTATAAGAAATCTCGCCAGTAATCTCCGAGGTGAAAAAGTCGAGGGGAAAAGATTATTAATCTTATCTGACAGCCTATCCGCCATCTATAGTCTGGACATGAGGCCAGGTGAACTCGCATCAGCTGAAATTATCGCTTACAAAAACGCTCTAAGCAGATCTACATGCAAAATCACGGTCGGATGGATAAAGGGACACGACAACAATCCTGGAAGCGAGTATGCCGACGCTTTAGCTAAAGACGGTACTAGGAGGGGCACGCCTGTTTCTGTGCCAATATCCATGCGACAAACAAAAAATGCCCTCAGACAAGCAACCTTGAAGGAATGGATGACTGCATGGCGTGCGATGAGCGCTTGCCGCCAGTCTAAACTCTTCATACCAAATCCCTATATCGGAAGTAAGATTTTTAAATACAAACGAGCTTAAATCTGCGTCATCGTTGGAATGATCAGTGGACATATTGGCCTCAACAGACATCTCTACAAGATGGTAAAGGTCATAAGCCCAATTTGCCAACTCTGCGAGGAAGAAGAAAAAAACCCGTACCATCTTATCTTTGATTGTCCGTCGACAAGGCAAAAAATTATATCCCTTGAGGAAGAGATCGGGGAGCGACATTTAGCCTTCGAAGATTTATTTTAAAGCATTTAAATGTCTGAATATGATAAACTAATTAGTAATTATAAAGAAAGCTCTTAGATAGGTTCACTACCGGCTGATACCGGATTAAGTTCCGGTGAGGTGGTTGCAATCTAGGAGCTAAACAAACAAAATCTTCTTCCAATACAGGGCTTGTGAACGAATTGTTTTGAAAGTCGGCAGGAATCTCTGGCCCTCCAGTGGGCCACTCCCATTATCAAGGACCTGTTCTTGTGGATAGAATCATCTTATTTGTGCATTCGTTTCTGGTGGTTCAATTAGCATTCTACCAAAAAGTATTTAGCCTATATAATGTGAATTACGAGACTAATTAAGAAAAAAGCGGTTTTATTAATCTAGGTACACAAATAACTTAATCGTTTTACGGAAATATTTTGTAATATGAAGGACATTAGCTAGGTTCATATCTACCTTTGATTATTAATTCAGTGCCTCAGGACTCCATTTATAAACATTATAAAAGTAAAAGCCTTAATTATAAATGATTTATCCTTTGTTGCTTTAGTTTCATGTACCCATGATTCTACTTAAGTATTTTTAGGATCAGAAATATAAATTCATAAAAATTTGTTTCAAGATGCGGTTATCATGTCGGTAGGAGTTGTTTGTTTGTTTAGCCCCTAGATCAGCCCCACCATACCGGAACTCAATCCGGTATTAAACTGTGTTTAGGAGCTAACCTTTATTGCGAAATAGTTTAAATTGATACAAAAGCAAAAGGCTCCTAGATGATACTCCTCAGTGGCTTTTTCCTTCTTTGTATCTCCTCGGCCAGTTTGTGCCCATCTCCATCCTCGTTCGGGGACACCTGCAGATTTGGTGGATGATAGGGGTTTCATCGTCTTCCTCACACAGTCGGCAAACCGGCGGGGTAGAAGACTTTCCCATTTTGTAGAGGTGTTTGTTTAGGCCAATATGTCCGGTAACCATAGCAACGATCCTCGAGACATTTCTCCTCTTAAAATGAAAAATATTCCTACCAATATACGGCTCGGGGACAAAATGCTTCCATTGTCTACAGGAATCCATGGCCAACCATCGGGCTTTCCAGCTTGACGTGTTCTTTAGAGAGAGTTATTTGTCTGGTTGACGGATATAGGCACAGCCACTTGGTCGCCTGATTGCGTGCCTTCTTTTGCGTGGAAGTCGGCATATTTGTTGCCCGTAGTAGGAGTGATTAAGAATAAACATTGTATCCCTTTTTGTCCAAATAGATACAATTAGGAGAAATTTATCATATACAAAAGATAAAAAAATGAAAATATCTATTAAAAATTAACCTACAAACAAATATGAAAGTCTGTAGAACAATTCAGAATTATTTGATAACGCAAGAGGTTATTAGAAAATGAAATAGCACTTGATTGTATTCGAGAGAAGTCGGCCTCATGAATGATGCGTATTTCACATTTGAATTTATATTATTGAATCAAGAGCTAATATGTTTTGTTATACAAATAAACTATTATTGTGTGGTAGTGAGGGAAGCAAAAACATTTTAGAGCCTCTTCAAACGACCAAAGCCACAGATTTATTTATCAAAGTGTATCCAGTTTTGTATCATATTGGCCTAGGTCCAGGGGGGGGGGGGCAGAACTCATGTAAACAAAGAGGGATATTTCCAATAAAAATGTGACGTCATCACTTAGACGATTTGCCTGGGAACCGGACACTTCTTAGACGGACATTTCTTAGACACGGACACTTCTTAGATAGCCATTTCTTAGACGGACACTTCTTAGACACGGACACTTATTAGACAGGGACATTTCTTAGACACCCATTAAAAATCTACTCACAATTAAAATAGGCCCTCGGGTTCTGCCGAAAACAATCATGGTGTTTCGGAATTACAAATCCTCCACCAATGGACCCTCGGGTTCCGCCAAACACAATCGGGGTGTTTTGGGGTAAAAAGTCCCCCGCCAATGGGCCCTCGGGTTCTGCCGAAAACAATCATAGTGTTTCCGGGTTACATATCCCCCACCAATGGGCCCTCGGGTTCTGCCGAACACAGTCGGGGTGTTTTGGGGTTACATATCCCCCGCCAATGGACCCTCGGTTCTGCCGAACACAATCGGGGTGTATTTGGGTTTTCAAATCCACCGCCAATGGGCCCTCATGTTCCGCTGAACGCAATCGGGGGTTTTGGGATTACAAATCCCCCGCCAATGGGCCCTCAGGTTCTGCCGAACACAATCGGGGTGTTTTGGGGTTACAAATCCCCCGCCAATGGGCCCTCAGGTTCCGCCGAACACAATCGGGGTGTTTTGGGGTTACAAATCCCCGCCAATGGGCCCTTGGGTTCTGCCAAACCCAATCGGGGTGTTTTGGGGTTATAAATCCACCGCCAATGGGCCCTCATGTTCCGCGAACACAATCGGGGTGTTTTGGGGTTACAAATCCCCCGCCAATGGGCCCTTGGGTTCCGCCAAATCCAATCGGGGTGTTTTGGGTTACAAATCCTCCGCCGATGGGCCCTTGGGTTCCGCCAAACCTAATCGGGGTGTTTTGGGGTTACAAATCCACCGCCAATGGCCCCTCAGGTTCTGCCGAACACAATCAGGGTGTTTTGGGGTTACAAATCCCCCGCACATGGGCTCTCGCGTTCCGCTGAACACAATTATTATATTTTCGGGTTACAAGTTCCCTGCCAATGGGCGCTCGGATTCCGTCAAACACAATCTAGCTGTTTTTGGGTTACAAATCCTCCGCCAATGGACGCCTTGAACGTATTACTTACAATGTATAAATTTATAAAATAAAGTTAGTGTGACAAACAAAAATATATTCATTTATTCCTCATGAAAAGGCAAGCGTAAAGCCATTTTAAAGAAACAAGGAAAACGAAAACTTATTTTTAGGCTATGCTAGGCAATTATACTCTTGTATGTGGTAGTGCAGTAAAAAAACATATTTGCAAAAATGTTCAACATAAATGAATGCCAGCAGCATCAATTGCACAATTAGAATGTTTGATTCCTCAGTCACAATTATTAATAATTAACGGCTAAAAATTAATTACCCCATGGAAATAAAATCCAACTGATCATTCATCCATACTTAAAAAGACCCAAATAATGTATAACACAGATAAGACCCCAGATTCTTTAAGCGGTGGGTTTGAATTAGGTATAATTAGGGAAATTGACGTGGGATTAGGTTTTAAGACTCAATATGTTTTATATACACTTGGCATATCCCGATATTTTGTTAGGAGCTTGTTTAAAACACTCATAGTCGCAAGATAAAAATCTAAGGGTTCATTGGCGGTATGTTATGAGACATTTTCTTATGGGATTGTAACTCGAAAACAGCCGATTGTGCTTGGCGGAACCTGAGGGCCCATTGGCGGAGGATTTGTAACCCCGAAACACTATGATTGTTTTCGGCAGAACCCGAGGGCCCATTGGCGGGGATTTGTAACCCCAAAACAGCCCAATTGTGTCGGCGGAACCCGATGGCCCATTGGCGGGGATTTGTAACCACAAAACACCCCGATTGTTTTCGCCGGAACCTGAGGGCCCATTGGCGGGGAATTTGTAACCCCAAAACACCCCGTGTGTGTTCGGCGGAAACCGAGGGCCCATGGCGGTGGGTTTGTAATCCCAAAACACCCCGATTGTGTTCGGGGGACCCGAGGGCCCATTGGCGGGGGATTTGTAACCCCAAAACACCCCAATTAGGTTAGGCGGAACCCGAGGTCCCATGGCGGGTTTTTTTAACCCCAAAACACCCCAATTGTGTTCGGGGGAACCCGAGGGCCCATTGGCGGGGGATTTGTAAACCCCAAAACAGCCCAATTGTGTCGGCGGAACCCGATGGCCCATTGGCGGGGGATTGTAACCACAAAACACCCCGATTGTTTTCGCCGGAACCTGAGGGCCCATTGGCGGGGAATTTGTAACCCCAAAACACCCCGTGTGTGTTCGGCGGAACCCGAGGGCCCATTGGCGGTGGGTTTGTGATCCCAAAACACCCCGATTGTGTTCGGCAGAACCCGAAGGCCCATTGGCGGTGGGTTTGTAACCCCAAAACACCCCGATTAGGTTTGGTGGAACCCAAAGGCCCATTGGCGGGGGATATGTAACCCCAAACACCCCAATTAGGTTAGGCGGAACCCGAGGTCCCATTGGCGGGTTTTTTTAACCCAAAACACCCCAATTGTGTTCGGGGAACCCGAGGTCCCATTGGCGGAGGATTAGTGACCCCAAAACACCCCGATTGTGTTCGGCGGAACCTGAGGGCCCATTGGCGGTGGATTTTTAACCCCAAAACACCCCGAGTGTGTTCGGCAGATCCTGAGGGCCCATTGGCGGGGATTTGTAACCCTAAAATATAATAATTGTGTTCGGCGGAACCCGAGGGCCCATTGCCGGGGATTTGTAACCCCAAATCACCACGATTATGTTTGGTGGAACCCATGGGCCCATTGGCATTGGTGGGGGATTTGTAACCCCAAAACACCCCGATTGTGTTCGGCGGAACCCGAGATCCCATTGGCGGGGGATTTTTAACCCCAAAAACCCCCGATTGTGTTCGGTGTAACCGAGGGCCTATTTTAATTGTGAGTACATTTTTAATGGGTGTCTAATAAATGTCCCTGTCTAAGAAGTGTCCGTGTCTAAGAAGTGTCCGTCTAAGTAATGGCTGTCTAAGAAGTGTCCGTGTCTAAGAAATGTCCGTCTAAGAAGTGTCCGTCTAAGAAATGGCTGTCTAACAAAAGTCCTGGAGCCATTTGCCTGTATATCTAACAAGGTCTGTATAATAAGGTCTGGGCAATACAAAAACAAACATGTAATCCTAGCAGTATAACTATTCAATGACGTCACTGGAGAACGATTCTATCTATCCATTTATATATCTATCAATATCTCCATCAATCTATAAATATATATATTGGTTTTAGGAATATTTATATATAAACTTATGCACAAAGAAAATCTGATAAAGCATTTTTTTTGTTGGGAATTATTGACAGTAGGAATTTTTCCTTAACGACACTTTTGTATAAAATGCATTTTTAAAGGAAACTACTGACTTTTGGGCCTAGCTTATCAGTCAAAATAGCTTTATTGAGCATTAATGAGCACATTTGGTTAGTTTTATTTTATAAACTGAGCCCATTTTGAGTACTTTTTCGCTCATATATAAAGGAGTATAATCGTATATAAAGGACCAATAAGGGTACCTATAAACAATAATCTACGGTAAGGTAAGCTTAGTGAAGCATAAAAATAACAATAACATAATAACTAATATTAAGCGGAGCTTTGTTATATTAATGCTGAGAAGGACTGGGTCACGAAACCTACCTTACCTTACCGTAGCTTATTGATCATAAGTACCCTTATGGGTCTATTATATGCGAATATACTCCTTTATATATGAACGAAAAAGTACTCAAAATGGGCTCAGTTTATAAAATAAAACTAACCAAATGTGCTCATTAATGCTCAATAAAGCTATTTTGATTGATAAGCTAGGCCCAAAAGTCAGTAGTTTCCTTTAAAAATGCATTTTATACAAAAGTGGCGTTAAGGAAAAATTCCTACTATCAATAATTCCCAACAAAAAATGCTCTAAAAAGATTTTCTTTGTGCATAAGTTTTATATATAAATATTCCTAAAACCAATATATATTTATAGATTGATAGAGAGATTGATAGATATATAAATGGATAGATAGAATCGTTCTCCAGTGACGTCATTGAGTAGTCACACTGCTATATGTTTGTTTTTGTATTGCCCAGACCTTATTATACAGACCTTGATATCTAATACCTACACCATCTGAATAAACAACAATAATAAATTATAAATTATAATATGTTGGACTAATATCGATGAAGCCACACAACCTCTATAATTATAAACCTTTATAATTTTATATAACAAATAAGATTTTTATGACTCTGTGTAACTACATACATGCACATGATTTTCAGCAAAGAAATGAAATTGGTTTAATAATATGTTATTTGTATTTGATGTTCAATTTTCAGGCCTAAACTCAGCCAATTATGAACATCTGAAAAGGTTTGATTATTTATATTTTTCACTAGTCCATAAAAGTAATAGTAGTCCTTTCTATCAAACAGACAGAACGATAATGAGAGAAAAGAAAGAGAATATAGATATTTTATGTCATAAATCGTAACAAATCGATAATGTGACGTCATGTGTGATGTTTTTCCTAATCAGAGGAATCTAAATATTGCGTTCTGTGCATATTGTATTATCTATTATCTTTGCCCTCGGTCCAATTTTTCTAACTAGAAGATAAATATAAACTAAATTATGAAAACTTATTTGTATAAGTTTTCAAATATTTTTTTTCTGTTGACAACTCAATTTTTTTTCATATATATATTTTATTGATCCTTGTTTAAATCATAATAGAGAGAAAACAAAAAAAAATGAACATAGAACATATAAAAATTTAAGGCGAATATATACCAGATAAAATAAGCTTTCTTACAACCACATAATATACGAATAAAAAAACAGACATATAAAAAGTATTAAAAGGAATCTGATCTTTAAAAATATCATACAAAAAACTCAAAAAAAAAATTCATTTAAAGCAACGGTGACCATTGAATTGTATAATTTTATTTTCGTAAAATATGCTATCAAAGTTTGAAATTTGGGAATTACTTTGGAGGCGGTTCTGATATCTTCGACTGGGGATGAAAACTGTATTGATTGTCTCCCCTCCATATTTCTCAAGGGTCTCAAAAATTTTCATATATTAAATTCCAATTCAATGAAATTTGGGCTGATATTAATGCAACAAGGGAGCGCGATAGCCGTGTGAACTAAGGCGTGTTCAACTCTCAATGTTGGGGACGCAGGTTCGAATATTCCCGAGAGGGGATGGTCATTTTTGGTATTTTTGGTCCGCTCCTTCATTGATAGGATCCTTGGTTCGATAAACTAATTTTAATGATATAATGCTTATTTATATCCAGTTGGAATCTGCAATTCTATCGAAACATAAAAGCAAAAAAAAAAAAATGTAACAAGCATGTTCAACATTTAATGAAACAATGCATTTAATGTCATCAAAATAGTTATATATGAGATCCAAAGTAAAATGTTAAAAGGCATCAATAATAAATAGGAATATATAACGATCCAAGGTCCTTTCAATTAATTGAGCATAACAAGTTGAACACTCCATCTTATTGCGTTCAATCAAAATTGTTTAAATCTGAATTGATTACAAATGCAAAAAAAGTGTAGGAGCATTGCAATGATGTTCATAGATATTTTATAATATTATCTGTTAGAAATAATAAAAGATCTAAACAAAATCAACACAAGCATAAAAATACAGTCAAACTTGTTTCAAGCAGAACCTTAAAGGCACCCAAAAGTGACGGTAGGCGAATGTCGGCCACCACTACAAACAAAATAATTTAGTATCCAATATTTAGGGTTAACGAAGCAACAGGCTTTCAGACACTTTGCATTATCAACTTCAACAAAGATATATTCCAGAAAAATAATAATATAGTCATCCAACTTGTTAATAAGCTGTTGCGTCATTAACCCTGCCAAGTCGTCAATGATATAGCATTGATGATAATTTCCAGCCTGTTCCTGAAGGCATTATTCGTATTCCTGATGTACTCTGAGAATATGGCGTCCCTGCACTGGTCCGTGGGGCTATTTACTTATATATATATATGTATATATATATATATATATATATTTGGCGTCACAATATTCCTCGGACATCATCTTTCAGCCGAAGGAATATCCCCTTTGGAGTCTAAAGTTAAAGCAATATTCGAATTCCCACAACCAAAACAGCGAAACGAGCTCGAGAGATTTCTTGGTATGGCAAACTATTACCATCGTTTTATGCCAAATTTAGCCAAAATGTCAATTCCGTTATACGAACTTCTTTCAAAATGTTCTAAAGGCTGCTTCCCTTGGAGTAAAATGCATACAGACGCGTTCACTAATATTAAAAAGATAATATCAAAAAAGTTACATTAACTTACTTGGATGAGTCTAAAAAAATAGGTCTGTCAACGGATGCTTCGGAAATAGGTATAGGGGCTGCATTAGAACAATATAACTCCAAAACAAAAATTTGGGAGCCCTTAGCATTTTATTCTAAAGCTCTTAAACAATCTCAAAAGCGCTACAGTACCTTTGATAGGGAACTGCTGGCTATTAGATCAGCCATAAAGCATTTCCGTCATCAGCTAGAAGGCCGTGAATTTACTGTATTCACAGATCATAAACCCTTAACTCGGATAGGACTTAGAGTGGATCCCGACTGGACACCTTTGCAAACCCAAATGATTGATAAAATAACGCAATTTACTTCTTCAATAATTCACGTAAAAGGTAAAAATAATGTAGTGGCTGATGCATTGTCGCGCGTCGCGGCTACTTCGGCGGACTTCATGGATTTTTGTCAACTCGCTTCGGATCAGGAACAGGAGGGTGAATGTAATACAGCTATTGAGAAATATCCCAATCTTAATCTTCGCTGGGAAAACTACGAAGGGTATAAAATTCTATGTGCTTCTGGAAATAAAAATCCGAGACCCTTCCTGCCCAAACGATGGAGAGAAGATGCTATGAGTAGAGTTCATCAATTTGCTCATTTAGGTCCAAGAGCTTCAGCAAAAGCCCTACTTGCTATGTATGTCTGGCCCAACGCAAGGAGAGATATGACAAAATATGCACAAGAGTGCTTACCTTGCCAAAGATCTAAGGTGTCAAAACATACCAAGCATCCTGTACGAAATTTTGAGACTCCGACAGGGCGCTTTCGTCATATCCATATTGATATAGTTGGTCCACTGCCACAATCAGAGGGCTATCAATATATATTTACAATCGTAGAGCGTTGGACAAGGTGGCCTATTGCTGTGCCCATAAGTGATATAACGGCTGAGACTTGTGCAAAAACTTTAATAAATAGGTGGGTTCAGGACTTCGGAGTTCCTGAATCCATCACTTCGGATAGAGGACGACAATTTACTTCCTTGTTATGGAGTCAATTATCATTACTCCTTGGCTACAAACGAAAGCCTACTACCAGTTTTCATCCTTCATCGAATGGAATGGTGGAAAGATTTCATCGTTCTATGAAGAACGCTCTTAAGGCAAGGAGCGAAAATACCAGACATTGGGCGAGGGATTTACCGATCGTGATGCTTGGACTTCGGGCTTCAATCAAAGAAGATCTCGGATACTCATCTGCAACCGCAGTTTATGGTGAAAATTTACTTTTACCAGGATTCTTTTTTCATCAAATAAAAAAATAACAGCATCAGAGCCCATGATCAAACAATTGGTTGAAAGAATTCAAAATTTACCGTTTCAACAGCCCAGAAGACATGGCTTAAAACAAGGAACAATTAATAAGAAATTAAAGTCGTCGACTTATGTGTTCGTTCGTCAAGATAAGGTCATGCCACCACTCTCAGCACCATACTCGGGCCCATTCAAAGTCATCTCTAAGTATGAGGATTATTTCATTTTGGACCTCGGAAACAGGAAGGACTCCGTTTCTATCGATCGCCTAAAACCGTGTTTATACGGTAAAGACATTTTAAAAGATTTAGTAGAACATTCAATCTCTTCTTCAGGACGTGTTTGTACAAGGAAAAATTGATGAGTTCTTGTTTTGTTTTATCTTATTTTTATATGCGTACTTTATATATATATTTTTTTTTTTGGCGAATTTTATTTCGTTTTGTATGATTATTTTAATTTTATATTTTTATTTTATTGCATTTTAATTGTATGCTTTGATAAATTAATTATTTTATATTAACTTGAGGGGGGAGTAGTGTGGCGTCACGGAACATTCCATGTAGACCTCACCCAGCCTTTAGTTTGTAAATGTTTGTATGAGGTCACAAAGAGATAAATAAACATTGAATCCACAATATTATATATATAAACTTATTTTAATATGAAAAGTCACATGCGATGACATCACTGAAATTATTCGTGTGATTTCTTCTTTTTACGATGTTGAAATACCCAGCCATAAGGAATACAAAACGGAAAAAAATGGTAAAGAATACCCAATGATAACTTTTTAAGAAACTGATTTTAAATGAAAAGTGCAATGACATCACTGAAATTATTCGTACGATTTCTTCTTTTTACGATTTTTAAATACTCAGCCGTAAGGAAAAAACGGGAAAAATGCCAATGAATACCCAATGACAACTTTTTAAGGAATTGATTTTAATATAAAAATCACATGCGATGATTTCACTGAAATTATTCGTGTGATTTCTTCTTTTTACGATGTTTAAATACTCAGCCGTAAGGAAAAAACGGGAAAAATGCCAATGAATACCCAATGACAACTTTTTAAGGAACTGATTTTAACATGAAATGTCACATGCAATGATATCAAAATATGTTATTCGTGTGATTTCTTCTTTTTATGTTTTTTAAATACCCACCAATAAAGAATACAAAACGGAAAAAATGGCAATGAAGACCCAATGACGACTTTTTAAGGAACTGATTTTAATATAAAAATCACATTCGATGACATCACTGAAATTATTCGTGTGATTTTTTTTCCATCCAGACTATGGTCAAGTTTGAAAGTCCCGGGCAGCGCCGGGTAACATTTGCTAGTATATACTAATAAAAAAAGAATTCCGTTCGTTCGTTTGTTCGTTCGTTCGTTTCCCTGTATCTTCCGAACGGTTCATTAGATCTTGACGAAATTTTCTGCGAATAGTTTTTAGAGCTCAGGGAGTGTTTTAGTGGGGTTGTCAACTCCCGGAAAATTCGTCATCGCCATGCTTATCTTATTCGCCAAAACGTTTTTGTCATTTTTTAAAAATTGCCAACTTAGATTTTTTCCAAATTTTCTGTGGATGAGTATGAGGGTATAAGACGTGTTTTTGTTTTATTGAGTGTTTCCGGAAAATTCGTTTTCTACGTGATTACTTAAAAATATTTTTTTTATGTCGCTGTATGTCCCCCAAATTTAACTTTTGTGGAAAATAACAACATTTTTTATATTGCAACATCTTGCTAATCGATTTTAATAATGCTTAGAGATGGAGAGTGATGTCAATACCTAGCCTTAAAGAATATAAAACAGAAAAAATGGCAATGACGATTAAATAACGACTTTTTAAGGAACTACTTTTCATAAGAAAATAACATAGGCACTCTATGAAATGGCCTTAAATATAACTTCTTTTTATGATATTAAATACCCAGCCTTTGGGAATACAAAACGGAAAAAATGGCTAGAAGACCCAATGATATTTTTTTAAGGAACCGATTTAATATGAAAAATAACATGTGATGACATCACTGAAACTATTCGTGTGATTTCTTCTTTTTACGATGTTTAAATACTCAGCCGTAAAGAATACAAAACGGAAAAAAATGGCAATGAAGACCCAAGGACAATTTTTTAAGGAACTGGTATTAATATGAAAAATAACATGTGATGACATCACTAAAATTATTCGTGTGATTTCGTCTTTTTACGATGTTTAAATACTCAGCCGTAAAGAATACAAAACGGAAAAAATGGCAAGAAGACCCAATTATATTTTTTTAAGGAACCGATTTTAATATGAAAATAACATGTGATGACATCACTGAAATTATTCGTGTGATTTCTTCTTTTTATGATGTTTAAATACCCAACCTTAAGAAATACAAAACGGAAAAAATGGCAATGAAGACTCAATGATATTTTTTAAGGAACCGATTTTAATATGAAAAATAACATGTGATGACATCACTAAAATTATTCGTGTTATTTTTTTCATTCCAGACTATTGTCAAGATGGAAAATCCCGGGCAGCGCCGGGTAACATTCGCTAGTATACTAATAAAAAAAGAATTCCGTTCGTTCGTTCGTTCGTTTCCCTGTATCTCCCGAACGGTTCATTCGATCTTTACAAAATTTTCAGTGAATAAATTTGAGAACTCAGGGAGTGTTTTAGTGGGGTTGCCAACTCCCAGAAAAATCGTCATCGTCATGTTTATTTTATTATCCAAAACGTTTTTTGCCGATTTTTTTAAAATTGCCAAGTTAGATTTTCAACACATTTTCTCTGGATGATTATGATGTAGTAAGACGTGTTTTTGTTTTAGTGGGGTGTCTACAGGAAAATTCGTTTTCTTTATGATTACTTAAAAAAGTTTTTCCGTCCGTTTCTTTCCCCCAAAATGCTCTAATATTCATCACTACCATACAAACCTTCAGCACTCTATGTTCTCTATGAAATGGCTTAAAAAATAATTCTCTTTATGAAGTTTAAATACCCATCCTTAAGGAATAGATTACGGAAAAAATGGCAATGACGACTTTTTAAGGAACTACTTTTCATAAGAAAATAACATAGGCACTCTATGATATGACTTAAAAATAACTTCTTCTTACGATATTTAAATTCCCAGCATTAAGGAACAAAAAAAAACCGGGAAAAATGGCAAAGAAGACCCAATGACAACTTTTTAAGGAACTGATTTGAATATGAAAAATCACATGTGATGACATCACTAAAAATTATTTGTATGATATTTTTCTATTCCAAAGACAATTATCGAGTTGGGAAATCCCGGGCAGCGCCGGTAACATCCGCTAGTATATATATATAACATCCGGGTAACATCCGCTTGTATATATATATATATATATATATATATATATATATATATATATATATATATATATATATATATATATGCTGGATATCTTTTATTTCTTCTCGCTTAGTTTGAATTTTTTTTCTATGTTAAAATGTCTGAATAGGTCGGCATCGAAAGGAGTCTATCGGAGATGATGGGTAATCTTCGGAATTATGTACACATTCCATGCTTGGATTTTATCCTATATATTGAGGTTCAAGGACGAAAAAAATCAAGGTCTTATAAAATGTTATTATGATTTCATGAAGATTTTTTCTCCGTTCACAAATCTCCAATCCAGGAGTCCATTAGATAGACACATGTTTTGGTCCTAAACTTGGGCCATGCTTTCTCAGTTATTAAGTTATGTAACTGCTCAGGATCTCCGTTTTCTCCTTATTAACTTGGAGCCCCGCCTCAGACGAATAGGTATTATTATTATTGTCACTGTTTTTGTATAGATTTAATCGTTTCTAGGGGTCTGCTGCCAAATAACATAGTCATGTCCACAGCAGAAATGATTTTAGGGTTGGCGAGAAGCCACTGATCGTGTCCTCTGTGTTTATTTTTGTAGGTATATTATACAATATACTATATTATATATATATATATAATTATATATATACCATATAAAAATTTAATTAAATATAAATACCTGGGATAAATAATCCAGGTGGCAGCACCTTTCGTTTTAACATTCCTATATATATATATATATATATATATTATATAATATATAAATATATATATCAGACTTGTTTGATTTATCGTTTATTTGTCATCGTTCGTCGTTCGCGAACGATGAACGACTAAGTTTTGACGAACGACAAGGAAATTCCTTATCGTTCGTCGTTCGTTTTGGCACAAAAAAAACCCAAAGATTTTAATTTTCATGGGCATATTTCCTTTCTAAAAAAACGTCATCACTTTTTTTTCAGAAATTTCTTTCTAAAAAAACGTCGTCAATTTTTTCCAGAATGGCGAACGATGAACGATAACTTTTGGCGTACGACAAACGAACGACGAACGACAATTTTTCGCGAAGGTCAACAAGTCTGATATATATAATATAAATAAATATATATTATATCTAAATATATTTTTAGATATATATTTATACATATGTATATATTTATATGAATAGATAAATATTTATATACAAATATCTATATATATATTTATAGATAAAAATTAATAAATATATACATATATATATGTATATATTTATACGTATATATATACATATATATATATATATTATATATATTATATATATTCAGAGTTCTGAAGACCCAAAATGTTTTAGGGTATATTTTTACCATTTATTGATTAAGCACATTGGTTCTGGTCCTCCACATTTCAAAGAAATTGAACGACTATTTATTTACAAAACCTCTTAGCTGGTAGAAAGTTATATTTATAACTTTTTAAAACCTTTCTTTTACAACATACTCAAAGAATTTTTTTTGATATTTTATTACATTTTTATCGACGCATGAGATCTTGAGTTAGGTTTATGATCATCTCATGAATTCTCAAACATATATTTTTTTTTCTCTAACGTGAGTGATCAAAATGGCGTTGTTAACCCTATTAAAAACATATGAACCATTCATTTTTGTATATTTTTGTTTGATAGAAATAATCTTTTTAAATCTGATGCTATCATGGTGCCTGGATCAAGTGAATTTAATTCTTCGTTAATAACATCCGAATTTTACACATTTTAACTTTCTAAATGTAGAGTTTTTTAATATTTCGAGACACACAATTTGTTCAACGTAAAAAAAATAATAAAGTACTTCTACTTGTCGTAGTATTGAATATGTATTTACAATAACCAATATTTTATTTTAAGGGTAGTTTTAAACCGTTTAGCAAAATATCCTCATCATTATCCATTCAATCAATAATCCTTTTCGACCGTACATCTTTTTTAATGATGGACTATTTAAAATCGGCATTATAAAAAATCCCCGTTGCTTTTACGATTTTTTAATTCCTCTTTGGATTATACAATTTTAAATATTTTGTCCCCTTCATTTCACCCCATTAACCCCATAGTAAAAATAATGAACCAAGATTTGGATGTTTGTCTGCCATTTGGTGGGTTTTCTTTTTTTATTTAGAGGAGTTTATCGGAATATTCAGCAGCCTATTGTTGCAGTTAAAGTGCGCTTTAGTAATTTGGCCGTCCCTTGAGAGAGCAAGAGGAGAGCAAGCAGGCTGAGTCATTTAGAGGAGGAGGAGAGAGACTCTATTATATAAATCTGACATCCGTGTGTTGTTATCTCACTCACAGGTGGAGCCGATTGATTTCATTGCCAGGACCGGATTTCTTAAAGTATAAAAGCTAGAAGGTTTTCTGGAATACTCATCAATTTCCAAAGAGCTTCTCCCCCCTCAACATGAATGCAGTCAAACTTTTGATTATCCTCTGCATGTTCGTGGCAGCCACGGCAGGTAAGATTCAAATTTGATTGACTCTCATTCATGTCCTCATGAGTTCTATCAAAAGAAACAATGGAGAGGGAGTCAAGAACCATAGCTAGATAGAAAGATTTTATTTATTTATTTCATTCCAGCCTCAAAAAACACTGAAGCTGTTGTGACAAAAACCACAGTTGAACAAAAAACACCAACCCCACGACAACATCCACCACGACAACAACAACTACGACAACCACCTCGACAACAACCACGACAACCACCACTTCAACAACCACCACGACAACCACTACCACAACAACTACCACGACAACAACCACGACAACAACCACGACAACAACCCCACGACAACCACAACGACAACAACCACTACGACAACAACCACACGACAACAACCACGACAACAACAACAACTACCACGACGACAACCACCACTTCAACAACCACCACGACAACACTACCACAACACTACCACGACAACAACCACGACAACAACCACACGACAACAACCACGACAACAACCACTACGACAACACTACGACAACAACCACACGACAACCACAACGACAACAACAACTACGACAACCACCACTTCAACAACCACCACGACAACCACCACGACAACAACCACTACGACAACAACAACACAACAACAACAATACCACGACAACATCCACCACGACAACAACAACTACGACAACCACCTCGACAACAACCACGACAACAACAACAACTACCACGACGACAACCACGACAACCACCACTTCAACAACCACCACGACAACCAAACAACTACCACGACAACAACCACCACGACAACCACAACGACAAACACAACGACACACAACACATACGACACCCACCACGACAACAACCACGACAACAACAACAACTAACCACGACGACAACAAACCACTTCAACAACCACCACGACAACCACTACCACAACAACTACCACGACAACAACCACGACAACACCACTACGACAACAACCACACAACTACCAACAACAACCACACGACAACAACACCACGAAAACCACCACGACACACCACAACGACAACAACACTACGACGACACACTACGACAACACACCACGACAACCACCACTCAACAACTACCACGACAACCACCACGACAAAACCACCACGACAACCCACAACGACAACAACCACCACGACAACCACAACGACAACCACTCGACACACAACCACGAGACAACAACTACCCCACGAACAACCACCACTACAACAACCACCACGACAAACCACTACCAAACAACTACCACGACAACAACACTACGACAACAACCAACGACAACACACAACAACAACTACCACGACAACATCCACCACGCCAACAACCACGACAACCACCACTTCAACAACCACCACGACAAGCACAACAACTACCACGACAACAAAACCACGACAACACCACCACAACAACCACAACGACAACAACCACACGACAACCACACGACACAACAAAACAACCACCACCACGACAACAACCACGACAACCACACGACAACCACACAACAACACCACCACGACAACTACTGCAAACTGTAATCAAACTGACGGAAGCGTTGCCTGCATATTCCCTTTTCTATACAAAGAAAAGTATTACGAAGGTTGTACAAACGTTGATAATTCAGGTACACCGTGGTGTGCAACCTCTCTTTATGACAGTGGAGCAGCTATGGCGTACGGAAACTGCCCCTCTAGTTGCCCGAGTAAGGACATTAATTACTTTAAAGTCTAAGGATATTTATTTTACTTTCTATATTAATATTATTAGACACCACTCCAACACCTCCAACTGGTATGTCACAACTGTTAATTAACCTCTTGAATCAATAATGAGGTCATTGGTTTTCTTTTAGTATGCAAAACCCTTATTGGCTTTGTCTGCGCTCAGGAGTATACATACAGAGGAGTACGTACTCAAATAATACCTGTACAACTGTGGATGACACAAGGCTATGGTGTGCAATCACTACCTATACCGATACAAACGCTGCAAAGAATATGGATACTGTAATGATGAGTGCACAGGTAACAACAAATTATTTCAATGTAAAAAGAACTCTTCTAAAACCCAAATACTTTTCCCTTTCCTTTTTAGAGGCACCAGCGAGTACAAGTGGTAAGAAAGCTTATATAAGTGTTTTGTAAATTTTAGGTGGAATTATCCTCAAACATTAACTCCTCCTTACAGTATGCAACACGATAGGAGGACAATCATGCCAATTTCCATTCACATATAATGGAGAAAATTCAGAATTGCACAGACACTGACCATAATCAAGAGTGGTGTGCTACGACATTCTAACCCAGGATCAAGCGATGTTGCAGATTGGGGAAATTGTGGAAACGGGTGCTAATTTCAGTTTCTTGTATCTTGATACTTGCATTATCAGCTTTTAAATAAAAAAATCTGTTTAGAATGCCTCGAAATCCTTCCTAACTAATTATTTAACGGGTGGCATAACCACCCAAAGAATGGCCACCGGTAGTACTGGGACTATGAGTCCCGATGAGAGCGCTTGCCTCAATAACATAACTGGTCAAGCCCAAACTACGTTCTCTCTAATGAGCTAAATATCTCTCTATACTTCAATTTATACAAGTTACATGATAACCAAGTATTTTATATAAATATGCATGGTATGAATTTAAGGGTATTACTATATATTATATATATATATATATATATATATATATATATATATATATTAGGGTTGTTCTTATTTTTCAAATGCTTGAAATGTTAGCAACTTTGTGGATTTTCTGTTTCTTGGTGATAAAAGAAGACGACATACAAAGTTTGAACAAAATCGGTCAACATTACGAGGTCGCGCAACGAGGTCAAAGTTTTAAAAAATTTAGTAAAAATATAGTTTTCCGCAAATTTCTTCAAAATGGTGGACGTTACAGACTTCAATAATAATTATTAATTTAAAGGAAATCTAATTTACTACCAGACGTATGTTTGATGTTTTTTAATAAAACAAAGTTTTCAGTAAAAACAAAGCAAGAAAGGGAGTGTGTATTGTTAGCTTATTTATGGCTTTTTTGTATCAATTAACTTCACTCGCCTGTAGAAGATGACTTGTTCGCTTCAGAGTAAAATAGTACTTTTAAGTTTAGTAAACCTTTAGATGATAAATCCAAAAATGACCTTGGTTGCATTCTATCAATTCAGAATTCAGTACAATCTGAGTTTACATCATATGATTCAGAGCCTGTATTGACCTATAAGAAATCGATTATGAAAAAATAAATCATAATGTGTTTCTTAGATGTGCGTCAAGGTATCCTCTAAAAATTTTACTTTGTCTCTGGCGCATTTATAATCCATTATATGCGTCATTTTGTACGCGAAATAGGCTTTTTTTAATGTACATATAACTCTCTACTTATTAAATTGATATGATTTAGTATACCAAAATATTAAAGCTGGTTAACCAAGTTTTCATTTGATATATTTGGTGTTCTAAAAATCGCTATACTTTAAGAGATATAAGCAAATACGTACTCTCCCCCAAAAATTGATCTTTTGATATGAGAATATACGATTACCATTTGGTAACGGCAGTTAGTGTAACCTGGATAGGAAAAAAAAAAGAAGGGAGATAAGTGAGGCAAAATGTCCCTCCCTTCTCTTTCTCATTCTATACAGGTAACACTAACATAATTACCAGATAGTATCGTATATTCTCATATTAAAGTCCCGGCCGGTTTGAGCCCGGCCCAGCCTCCGGGGAAAAAAAGCGTCCCGGTCGTTTCCTGATTATATATTTTACAAACACATATATAAATATAGTTATTGAATATTATTTAATTTAAAATAACGATGAACGACAATGCAATGACAATTTTTCGCGAACGTTAACAAGTCTGATATATTTAATTTATATATATATATATATATATATATGTATAAATAAATAAATATATATATATCAGACTTCTTAACGTTCTTGAAAAATTGTTGTTCGTTGTTTGTTTGTCGTTTACCAAAAGTTATCGTTCGTCGTTCATCATAATGTTTAAATTTAATCATAATCAATAACTTTAAAAGGATATTAAAATTTACATGATGATTAATTTTATTTGTTAATTCTTCTTCTTTGTATAATGTATTAGTACTTTTGTAAATTATTGTTTGTGGGTAATTAATTGTTTAACCTTGGTTTGTTTATTGTTGTGTATAGTTTTATGAACCACATGCGGTTGATTTACAGCAAGCAATAATTTAAAACTATAATGTTTATTTATGTATTTCTTACGCAATTGCTTGTCTGAAAAAAAAAATTGTTCGTTTGTCGTTCGTCATTCTGGAAAAAATGATTACATAGGAATCTTGTCTCGCCATTCTTAAACAAAGTGATGACGTTTTTTTGGAAGGAAATTTTTCCCATAAAAATGAAAAATCCAAGGTAGTTAAAAGTAAGGTAGAGCCATTTTAACCAATGAAAGTAAAAAAAATACACCACCACGCAACCTACCTCATGAGCATGACGTCACATATGGCAAAAGAGGGTATATTGTATAAGTAAAAAATGTTAAATATAATCGAATTTAGCCTTTAATTAGATCATAGAGGAATTAATTATCACAATTCTATTAGAAAATGGAAAATATTAAATTTTGTGAGTAATCATAAATTTTTGATGATTTAAATTTGCTGAAATTATCAAAATATTTCATGAAAAAGTAAACTCTTCAATCATTATATGTTAAAGCACATAAAACAACGAAATAAATTATAACAAAATACTATTTATAATCATACATTATTATTACAAAGACATATTTAGAAAAAAGTATATAATTTATGAATTAATACAAAACAAATATGGTTATAATCATATATATATAAATATTATTAGAAATACATATTAAGAAAAAAATATTTAATTTATAAATTATTACAAAATACTGTTATAATCATTTATATAAATATATTAGAAATACATACTTAGGAAAAAGTAAATAATTATTGGATCATTAATTAATCCACTGTTTCATTTTTCGCTTCTCTCTTAAACTTTTTCTATGTCTAGCTTTTGCTCTTGAAGGCGTTTTTTTTCAAATTTTATTTGGAGAAATACACGAATTTGAGGAAATTTATTAAGAGCCTCCAATGGAACTGACGGCACCTTAGACATTGATTTAGAAACTCTTTTTACAAGGTTGTCGCTCCTATCAATCCTTCCATTTACTATAAATTTATTGAAAAAAATTTGTTCACATTTCCTCATAGCCTCTAAAAATAGTCTCATAGTCTTCTTGAGTGAAGTGCAGACTTCACATAAAGGATGATGCAGGCTGAAATGACGAATCTCTTCTTTTGCATGCGATGGTCCAAGCTTTTCTCTTTTTGATGTTGTTGGAAACGAGTGGTACAATACATTGTGAGCATTGGGATCCAATGAAGGACAAACACAACTGCACACTGTCTTTTTTTCTTTTTATTAATTGAAGCCATTTTTGTAAGAGTACGATGCACTAATGATAATTTGAATAGAGATGTTATATATAGTAAAAGTTATTTGTTTATGTTTTCTGCCAGACGTGACGTCACACGAAAAATATTTCGGAACCTATGTTTAACATTATGGGGGGTTGGAAAAATCAATCTCTTGTTGTGGCGCCAATAACTAACGACGAACGATTAGGAATTGTCCTTCTTTGTCGTTCGTCGTTCATCGTTCGCGAACGACAACAAATGAACGATAAATGGACTGATGATACAAATGGGTCCAGCAACAGCGATAGAGCTATTTTCACAGGAACAAATTTTACACGTTTTAAACGCACGCCTTATATAATATGAGGGGGGAGAGAGAGTCAAGAGTGACGTCACCATCAACAATCGTCAAAAATATAGAGCCTCCACTGATCATAGTTGGGAAATCTTTTTTTTTGGGTGTCATGAAAGCATTCTGGCCTAGACTTCAAACTTGTTGGAGATCCCTCGATCCTTCCTTCTTCCTCCATCCTCCTTCTATCTTCCCGGACTCCCGGATAAATGCCTTGGACACCAAGAAACGAGTCTCCTCCCGCCCTCCCTCCCTCCCTCCTCTCTCCCTCCCTCCCGCCCTCCCTCCCTCCCTCCTCCCTCCCTCCCTCCCAGCCCTAAGAGACACATTCCCCTCACCTCGACTTCGTGAATGGAGTCCTACCCCTCGTCGGACTTCGTTAGAGAGCTTCCCATCCCTCGTCTTCGTTAGAGAGCTCCCCGTGCCTCTCTTCGTGAATGGAGTCCTACTCCTCGTCGGACTTCGTTAGAGAGCTTCCCATCCTCGTCTTCGTTAGAGAGCTCCCCGTGCCTCCTCTTCGTGAATGGAGTCCTACCCCTCGTCGACTTCGTTAGAGAGCTTCCCATCCTCGTCATCGTTAGAGAGCTCCCCGTGCCTCCTCTTCGTGAATGGAGTCCTACCCTCGTCGGACTTCGTTAGAGAGCTCCCCGTCCCTCCTCTTCGTGAATGGAGTTCTACCCCTCGTCGGACTTCGTCAGTCAAAGGAATTCCTTCCCTCATCTTCGTTAGAGAGCTCCCCGTCCCTCCTCTTCGTGAATGGAGCCCTACCCCTCGTCGGACTTCGTTAGAGAGCTTCCCATCCCTCGTCTTCGTTAGAGAGCTCCCGTCCCTCCTCTTCGTGAATGGAGTCCTCACCCATTTACTCCCCTCTCCTAGCATCTCATCTCAGCTTTCATCTACTCCCACCCCTGAGAAGCATGAGTTGATCGATTTCTTCCCTGATATGAACTGGAAGTAATAAAAAGTCGCAGCACTAGAGTCGGCCAACAACTCCTTTAAGTTCTAGACGTCCCTCAAGTTGGCCTGGTTCCAGCTAAAAGATTTGCTGAAAGCCCGAAGTCCTTTGACTGACGAAGTCCGACGAGGGGTAGGACTCCATTCACGAAGAGGAGGGACGGGAGCTCTCTAACGAAGACGAGGGATGGGAAGCTCTCTAACGAAGTCCGACGATGGGTAGGACTCCACTCACGAAGTTGAGGAACGGGGAGCTCTCTAACGAAGATGAGGGAAGGAAGTCCTTTGACTGACGAAGACCGGACGATTAAAAAAAAAACTCCCGTGCCGAATAGAAAAATGTGAATGCCACTCGAATTTTGGACATCTCCATATCCTTTTGCCTCGTTTCAAAACCTCCTTGCAATTTGCCTCACATTTTGGACAATTCAAGGTCCTCCTTAACAAGCCATGATCTCAAGCCCATTCCACAGCAGATTCTTCATTATGGAAGATCCGGTGATCCAACTCCAATAGGATATTTTTTGTAGTGGTGAGTGGATGAAGTGCAAAAATAGAAATAACGACGATGATGACAATTCAGAGAACTTTATAGTCAATACTTATTCTAGAACATTCAGTGATGGAGCGGCATGAGTACTTTTCAATTAATATTGAGTTCTTTTATGTTCTAGAATAAGTATTGAATATAAAGTACTCTGAGTACAGAGTTTGAGGGAGAGAGTATTCTGGAAAAGCTTCGGGCTTTCAGCAAAACTTTTAGCTGGAACAAGGCCGACTTGAGGGACGTCTAGAACTAAAGGATGTTGTTGGCCGACTCTAGTGCTGCGACTTTTATTACTTCCAGTTCAATATCAGGGAAGAAATCGATCAACTCATGCTTCTCAGGGGTGGGAGTAGATGAAAGCTGAGATGAGATGCTAGGAGAGGGGAGTAAATGGGTGAGATGACCTTTTCCAGGAAGTAAGCCAATGACCGACTCAGCAAATGTTTGAGTTGCAGTAGTGCGAAGAAGAGTCAAAAAGTTCAACGTTTCTAATGTTTGGAATCCCTCAGAAAGAATGAGGGGGAATTAAAGTGTCGGAAAGTAAATTCGTTTAAAATATTTATTTATCATCTAAAGTAGTATTGAATTTATTTCTGTATTATAATACAATAATGAATTGTGAATGAAATTTATTTGCCATCTAATATAAATTAATTACTTTCATGAATTAAAGTGTAGTTAATTCGTTTACAATATTATTTTCTCATCTATAGTAATATTTAATTTATGTCTGTATTATAATATAATAAATTGATAAGATAATATCTTAATTATGGGGGAGGCCTAAAAGCCATTTTAATATCAGCAGCAGCTCGTAACATGGCGCTCTACATAATGATTCCGTAGGTTTCAAGCTGGAGATTTGCGGGTGACATCTTTCGGTACTTCCCCTCCTGCTCCAAGAGGACCTCTCCCTATCTGAAGTTTTTACTACGGTTCTACAAAAAATTATAATCTTAAATTGAATGAAAACCATTATTTCCTAAACATTTTAATGATATTTTATATCAGTAGATTTTGATTATATTTATACTTGATTTTTTAATGCCATAATTTTTTTATTGACTTTATTTACTGTATAACTTTTAACTATAATTTTTATTTATATATTTATAACATGCATTCACGTTAAATTCAATAAAGTGTAAATAGTGTAAAGCACTAGTGAAAAAGTAGTTAAAATGATTTATTTCAAAGTGACGCCTATAACTTCTTGGATTTGTAAGAAATTTTGTAAAAGAGGCCATATATCCATAGTAAAAACTCTTTCAAGTCATGTTAAAGTAAAATTTTATTAGCTTAATCATTTTAACGACATATCTTAGAAAATAAATAAAATTAATTAGCACTTTTAATACTAATTTTGATAAGTTTGGTGACCAGTTACAATTCTTGCGAGATTTGAAATGAAAAACATAAGATTTATTAAATAATGGTAAACTAAAGTATTAATATTATTTTATCTGATTACATTCAAATTTTAAACTGGAATTGTCACAAAAAAAAACATAGTTAACTTCATAAGCGGACTTCATGGAATAAAAAATATTAGTAATGGGAGTAAATGGCACGGGGGGTGATAGTCCGGGGAGCGTTAGTCTGGGGGGAGGGGTAGTCCTGTTAGGTTTGATGATCAAGGCTCCTTCACCGAGATTTAATGATCTTCATGTCCTTTGGACTGTTAGATTCATCAGGACATCATGATACTTATTTCATAGAAATACAGGACTGAGGCGTTCAATAGCAAACTCCAAAAAGAGAAAAAAAGTCTTCAATATGGAGGAGGTTATGGAAGACGGAACTCCAATCACGAAGATGAGGGGTAGGGCTCCATTCATGAATACGAGTGGCAGGACTCCATTAACGAAGAGGAGGGACGGGGACCCTATGCCGAAGACGAAGGAAGGAACTCCTTGGACGAAGACGAGGGATGGGAAGCTCTCTAACGAAGTCCGACGAGGGGTAGGACTCCATTCACGAAGAGGAGGCACGGGGAGCTCTCTAACGAAGACGAGGGATGGGAAGCTCTCTAACGAAGTCCGACGAGGGGTAGGACTCCATTCACGAAGAGGAGGGACGGGAGCTCTCTAACGAAGACGAGGGATGGGTAGCTCTCTAACGAAGTCCGACGAGGGGTAGGACTCCATTCACGAAGAGGAGGCACGGGAGCTCTCTAAAGAAGACGAGGGATGGGAAGCTCTCTAACGAAGTCCGACGAGGGGTAGGGCTCCATCACGAAGAGGAGGGACGGGGAGCTCTCTAACAAAGACGAGGGATGGGAAGCTCTCTAACGAAGTCCGACGAGGGGTAGGACTCCATTCACGAAGAGGAGGCACGGGGAGCTCTCTAACGAAGACGAGGGATGGGAAGCTCTCTAACGAAGTCCGACGAGGGGTAGGACTCCATTCACGAAGAGGAGGGACGGGGAGCTCTCTAACGAAGACGAGGGATGGGAAGCTCTCTAACGAAGTCCGACGAGGGGTAGGACTCCATTCACGAAGAGGAGGGACGGGGAGCTCTCTAACGAAGATGAGGGAAGGAAGTCTTTGACTGACGAAGTCCGACGAGGGGTAGGACTCCATTCACGAAGAGGAGGGACGGGGAGCTCTCTAACAAAGACGAGGGATGGGTAGCTCTCTAACGAAGACCGACGATGGGTAGGACTCCACTCACGAAGAGGAGGGACGGGGAGCTCTCTAACGAAGATGAGGGAAGGAACTCCTTTGACTGACGAAGTCCGACGAGGGGTAGGACTCCATTCACGAAGAGGAGGGACGGGAGCTCTCTAACAAAGACGAGGGATGGGTAGCTCTCTAACGAAGTCCGACGAAGGGTAGGGCTCCATTCACGAAGAGGAGGGACGGGGAGCTCTCTAACGAAGATGAGGGAAGGAAGTCCTTTGACTGACGAAGTCCGACGAGGGGTAGGACTCCATTCACGAAGAGGAGGGACGGGAGCTCTAACGAAGACGAGGGATGGGTAGCTCTCTAACGAAGTCCGACGAGGGGTAGGGCTCCATTCACGAAGAGGAGGGACGGGGAGCTCTCTAACGAAGACGAGGGATGGGAAGCTCTCTAACGAAGTCCGACGAGGGGTAGGACTCCATTCACGAAGAGGAGGCACGGGGAGCTCTCTAACGAAGACGAGGGATGGGAAGCTCTCTAACGAAGTCCGACAAGGGGTAGGACTCCATTCACGAAGAGGAGGGACGGGTAGCTCTCTAACGAAGTCGAGGGATGGGTAGCTCTCTAACGAAGTCCGACGAGGGGTAGGACTCCATTCACGAAGAGGAGGCACGGGAGCTCTCTAAGAAGACGAGGGATGGGAAGCTCTCTAACGAAGTCCGACGAGGGGTAGGGCTCCATTCACGAAGAGGAGGCACGGGGAGCTCTCTAACGAAGATGAGGGAAGGAAGTCCTTTGACTGAAGAAGTCCGACGAGGGGTAGGACTCCATTCACGAAGAGGAGGGACGGGAGCTCTCTACAAAGACGAGGGATGGGTAGCTCTCTAACGAAGACCGACGATGGGTAGGACTCCACTCACGAAGAGGAGGGACGGGGAGCTCTCTAACGAAGATGAGGGAAGGAAGTCCTTTGACTGACGAAGTCCGACGAGGGGTAGGACTCCATTCACGAAGAGGAGGGACGGGAGCTCTCTAAAAAGACGAGGGATGGGTAGCTCTCTAACGAAGTCCGACGAGGGTAGGGCTCCATTCACGAAGAGGAGGGCGGGAGCTCTCTAACGAAGATGAGGGAAGGAAGTCTTTGACTGACGAAGTCCGACGAGGGGTAGGACTCCATTCACGAAGAGGAGGGACGGGAGCTCTCTAACGAAGACGAGGGATGGGAAGCTCTCTAACGAAGTACGACGAGGGGTAGGTCATTCACGCCATTCACGAAGAGGAGGGACGGGGAGCTCTCTAACGAAGATGAGGGAAGGAAGTACTTTGACTGACGAGACCGACGATGGGTAGGACTCCACTCTTGAAGTCGAGGTGAAGGGAATGTGTCTCTTAATAGGAGGGAGGGGAGACTCGTTTCTTGGTATCCAAGGCATTTATACCGGAGTCCCGGGAAGAAAGAAGGAGGGATGGAGGAAGGAAGGGATCGAGGGATCTCCAACAAGTTGAAGTCTAGGCCAGAATGCTTTCATGACACCCAAAAAAAGATTCCCAACTATGATCAGTGGAGGCTCTATTATTTGACAATTGTTGATGGGTGACGTCACTCTCCCCCCCTAATGTTTATATAAGGCGTGCGTTTTAAACCGTGTAAAATTTGTTCCTGTGAAAATACTCTATCGCTGTTGCTGGGGACATTTCTATCATCAGTCCATTTGATATGTGTCAGAATTTTTTTTTTCCTCTGACGTATGTAAATAAGACGTGCGTTTTTAGAGAGGAGATTTAATTTATTCATTTTAGTGAATTAAGTGCTAATTATCAGCAGTTATCTCACGGAAAAGTGATCATAGTGTCATAGGACACCTCGCCTGCCCTTTGGATGTCCAATCCCGCGGGGGGGTCGTCTCCCCCCCACGACGGTTCTCACTCCCATGAAGAGCCTCCGTATCTCCAAGCGGTCAAGGGAAACACTCGACCGGACTCATCCACGAAGGTCAGTACTCCTAAATCGATCCCTCAACAACAAGAAAGCGTCCAATCGTCCGTCCGTGTCAAAGACTCGGTCGTTACCGATGACGTCACTTATGACGGTTCTGAAATAAAAGAAAACTCGGTAAATGGGTCATCTAGATTTGGGTTCTGGAATTTTTTCCGTATCTTAAAAAAAAAAGGAAGACAACTCTTTTCCTACTGAATCAGAATTTTTAGATTTTGATGTGGCTGAAATTGCCATTCATAAGTTGGGAATTCCAGCTTATGAACTATCTCACATCACGTCGGAAATGGGTCCTGGCCGTGCACTCATAGGTGTCAAGAGGCCAATTGAACTAATTAAAAAATTTAAGGACATCGAACTCCCATTTGAATACATTCAAAAATCTTCTAAAAATAAATTCACTGTAGATATAATTGGCCTTAAAAACGCCATTACATATCTTAATACAAAAACGTTCCGGGTACAGGCAATGCGATGTGTTGGAAGAGTTTCCGAAGAGGACCTTGTCAATTCAATGAAGCTTTTTGCAGAGGATGTTAAAAAAGTGGGTTATTTCCGTTCTGAAAAAAACAAAAGCAGCTTAGCTGAACACCCAGCCCTTAAGGGCCTTGAAGTCTCTGTTGGATCTGGCACCATCGAGTTCGATGTTAAGGGAAACTTATCCAGTCTGCCACCTCTGTTGCCCGTCCGTGGACAAATAATCAAACTCAGTTATGATAGGGCCAAAAAGCAATGTTCAAACTGTTTCAGGTTTAAACACTCGATGAAACAATGTACATCTGACAAGGTAAAGATAAAAGACTATAGAGATTACCTACTTACTCAACTAAAAAAGAGGGGCATACTGGCAAATCAATGGAGAGTAGTTCGGAAAGAAGAAAATCTCTCAAAGATATACTGGAGATAACAATTTCTCCTGAAACTCCTTCGTCTAAGATAAACTTAGATCCTCCCAGCCCATCCACCAACGCTCTCCATACTGGAGATATACCAAACCCAAATGAATGCCTCTCCAACTTGACTTTAAATACAGTACACTCAGGAACTCAACCTGATGTAAATATTGAAGAGTCGCTAAATATAACCAACACGGATTCTCAACTTCCTAAAAACCCTGTGGACCTCTCAAACATCCCGAAAACTAATGACGAGGAGAAAAATCCTATGTTTGAAAAAAAGGCTTCTATGGTAGCCGATGACGGGGATTCTAAAGCATTTTCAAATAAATCCGAGAAAAATAAAAAGAGAAATAGATCGCCAGATGGCATCGACGACACACAACAATTCCATTTCGATCACACTGAAACAGACACCCAGAAGAAAATCTAACATCGATCCCCTAGGAGCTACTTCATTTAATACAAAGTGTCGTTCAGTAACAGAAGTCCTAATGACTCCTCGAAGGAGTAATGAATCCAAAAGAAGAAAAGAAAAGGGAAATCCCCAAAATAGTCATTGTTCTGGAAATGTATTGAACAATATATACAAAATACCATAAATCAACGTAAACCGACCATGTCTTCATTGGTAACATATAACGTCAATTCTCTAGCTTCGATAATAAGAACAAAAAAGTTCTACATTATTTAAATACTGCCTCTCCCTCCGAGTTTTCCTGTCATTTTCCAGATGTTGTAGTCCTTGTTGACACACGATTGGATGACGTCACCTACATAAAAAACTTATCCCTAATTCGCATGAAGTCTTCTTTGCCAAAGCAATGAAGGTAACTTCACATCCTTCCAGGGGGCTGATCGTTTTAGTCAAAAAGTGCTTAAAGCCCACATTAGTAGCTGCTGACGTAGAAGGCAACTACGTAATTTTGGACCTCTACTTCTTACAGAAGAAAACAACATTATACGGGATATATGGTGTTAATTATGAGGCAAACAGTTGGTTTTCCGATATAATCCGAAATTATCCTCCCCCACAAGGGAATGAAATGATCCTGGTTGGGGATCTAAATATTACACGAAATCCGGAAAGAGACGCATGTGGATACAAGGGTTCCAATAATAAAGCAAACGCTAAAGATATAGAAAAAAATTATTGCCCAAAAAAATCTAGTGGACCTGGGATTAAATAAGGATGGTGAGTCACCTAAAATGACTTTCCATAAGATAACTAAAGGCAATAAAGTTATAAAAAGTAGACTCGATTATATTTTCTCTACATATGAAATTTCAAATCTCCTAAAAGAATTCAAAACTTTGCCATGCTATATTTCAGACCATCATCCAATTTTGCATCTTTCTTTCGACCAACAAAACTCGTAAATCGCACTGGAAACTGAATCCTGCTCGACTCAGAAGAATGCCTGAATGAGATATCTGACATGATTGATCGATATGTACGAAGGAATCACCTCACCATGGGATGCCCTACGAAATATTGAGTCCTATGCAAAGAAGGTCTTTGTAAAAAAAAGAAAAGAAAAAGCTGAGGAGAGGAAGACAAATACAACATTTTGAAAATATAAGCGATAACTGTGTGGAAAAAAACATGGACCTGGATAAACTTCTCGAATATGAGAACAAAGGGACTATGATCAGACTAAGGAGGGAAATTATTAACCTAAATATTAAAGGGAAAACCTCCTTCAAGTACTGGAAAATCTGCTTTCAAGGCAAAGATACGAGACCTAAAAACAATCAGGTGCATCTCTCAATGACCCACAATTGTGTCGAATGCAGCCTCTAATTATTTTT
>CP045904.1:8726606-8775460 GCA_013387185.1 Caligus rogercresseyi | reverse complement strand
TTTCATCTCATCTTTAATGGTAAAATGCTTTATGTTGCTGTTTAATATTATATTTTGATCTGCTGAGGTGTTTTTTTTATTAATTGGGAAAACCTACATACAAATAATTTGCTTTTTGATAAGTATTATTTTCAGCCTCGTTTGTAACTTCTATTTGTTATATATTCATAATCAATTTAGTCATACATTTGTTATAAATCTAATTCATTTTCCTAGCGGACTTCCCATCAAAAAAGCATTCCTTCAAACCATAAACTTCTTATTTTACTCCAGCATTCTCTCTGTTTCGCTTCATGTATATTCTATAAAAAAGTTTTGTTTACATGTTGTTTTAACATTTAAAAGAAATAAACGTTCGAATGCATGATGATATTAAAGTATGTGAAAGTATTGAAAAAAAACAACAACCTCTCCATAGACTGACCAGAATGAATGAAAAACCTTCCTATAACTCTTAAAATTTTTCTCACTCCCCTCTCTCGCTTATTTTCAAAGAAAACGGAATAAGCGGAAACATTAATCTTTTATATTTAAGTGCTATTTCATCACACAGAGATATTATAGTATCTACAGCATCGGGGGTCAGGAAAAGAAAGTCGGTTCACGGGATGTGTTCATTGTATTTTATGAATATATATTTCTTTCTTCAACTGCCTACGCCAATGAAACTGGATCTCAATACTTATATTTTGCCCTGCTGAGGTAGGCAGAATACCTGCTAACCGGAGCTTATGTGTTCCCGTGTATTTTTGTGTATAATTATTGTTGTGTTTTTTGAACTCTTCACCGAATACACTCCTTTGGAATTTACCTCCTTTTGTACAACTCATTGAATATCTACTCATTCAGGTAGGGCACTGCTCTAGATTGTTGGGGAAAGGATACTACTGATGACTGCATAAACGGTCCTTTTAAGCAACATCCTATAATGGGTATTTCTGATTACACTCTCACTTGGCCACTCAGCCGTTACTAGAATACTAGGGTTCTTGTTTCTTCCTGCTATCATTAAAAGACACTATAAAATGGCGCAGTCGGTAGGATACTGCCTTTCTTTCTAATTGATTTTAGTTTGTTTGTGAATTTATTAGCTAATAATTGACCTAATTAATTAAGTTAATTATTAAGTTGTAAAAGCAATATCAAACTGTAGTAATGACTGAGAGGTGAGATGTAATAGTCATACCCTAGGAGATTAATAAAATTGAGAAAACCTTTCTATATAGGTGGCATTGAAAACTTCCCAGTATTATTTGCAGTCAGCGCTCAACTTGCTAATCGCCGGGCCACCTTGACCTTGAGGAGTTCCTTTAAAGGGGTCTCATATTTCTTACACCATTTTCCTCCTATCGTGTCCAAATAGTCACAAAAAATGATTTTTCTTTTTTCTTGAATTACGTTGTCAAAATCAAAATTTAAGCATACGTTGTGAAATTGAAAAAAATTCTACATATTCTTTTTTTGTGGAAGAGGGAGAAACAAGAAAAATGTAAATGCAGTTTTATTAGAATAAAGATGCCTTTGTATTCTCATAAATAAAAAATCTCTTTTTTGCGATGAATTCCCAATGTAAGACGATAGAATTTTTATTTTTTAATGTATTATTACCTTTTATAATTTATATAATATTTTTTATGTTATTATAATTTTTCATTGATTTTGTTCAATTGGAAGATGCGAATATTTGTTCTTATTTTTAGTGTAACCAAAAGTTGACGCTAGGAAGATGTAGGTTCAAAATTAAGTTCTTCTTTTTTCTAGAGTTTTATCGAACCAACGAAGCTATAGAATGCATTGAAGAGTCTGAAAGCATTCAGGATACATACATTCAATCTTCAGATATAGACGATCTTATAGATGAAGATTCTTGAGATGAAGATAATGTTAAAATATTCAACTCAATTCCGATTAGTTTACATGTTGAGGCAGAATTAAAGAATTATAACGATCAAGATTTACTATCTGTTTCCAAAGAAGTCATCGGAAGTGGATATCAAATAGGGATCACAAACGAATTTCAAAAATTTGATTAATTTAGTATTAAAAGTTATCTCCTTTAGACATTTTCGAACATTTCATATGGCATTCTAAATTTGATAATTGCCGAAAGTAATGATTACTTTTGAAACAAGATTGGCATTTTTACCCTCTTGTAATTGAAGAAATTAGAATATGTGTTGCTATCCTAAAAATATCTAAAATTCAAACAGCATTATTTGAACTATATCAAGGTAGATCTATTGTATAAGACGAAGCACAAGTAAAACGTTTTGGAGAAAGTGCCTCAACTGTTTGGACTTACTAAATGGCTTGACCGATGACAAAAATAATCATGTTGGATAACCTTTTTTTACAAATCTACCTTCACTCAACGAACTTCAGAAGAAATGATATGATAGAACAGGCACTGTAAGAACTAACCATTTGGATAAGAACTTCCCATTTCAAAAACAACAAGCAAAAATGGAAAGAGGATCGATGAAAATAGCTTCGGTATGTGCAGGAGATACTACGGTTCATGGAACTCAATGGAAAAATAAATCCATTTTAACAAATGTATACCAATATATGGTATCAAACCTCAACCAAAAGTAAAAAGATGTAATAGAGCAGCGAAAAAAAAATATCCATGTACCAATTCCTCACGGTATATACCAATACCACCGGTATATGGGAGGCACAAATCTGATGAACCAAAATAATATTAATTACTGAATATATATTAGAAGAAAAAAATGGTAGCTGGCAATTTTCACCTGACTAATCGACGCCTCAATTAATAATGCATGGAAGATTCACAAAAAGTGTGGAAATACATCTTCACAATTTAATTCCGAAGAGATAAAGCCATGGCTGTTGTAAAAACATGTGGCATAGAGCTTAAATCCTCTGGAAAGAAAAAGGCTTTACTCAGGAGAGCTTGATACCGATTTTATGGGAATTGTCACTACACGAGGAAAGTACGAAATGGAAAAAGGAGAGGATGTCAGGGCAAGGAATGCAAATCGGTAATTTGCACGGAATGCTCTAAATGTAATGTCGGACTTTGCATCGATGTTTTTGAACTTATCATACAATTTAATTATATGAAAATATATTTGAAAGTCTTCACAATTTAATAAGAACTTGATATTTGAATGATTTTATACGAAAAAAAAGTATTTTTGTAGAAAAATATATGTTTATATAAATTGTTTGTTAAAAAAAAACGAAATCTAATAATGGGAAGTATCCGCTCAACGGGCCAAAAGTTATTTAGTACACTTATGTAGTATTTTTTTCGCCATTCGATTGCCTCTAATATCCTTAATTTAAATGCTATTTTCAAACAAAATGAAGGTATGATTGCAAAGATTCCAAATCAGTTTTATTTTTTGTACATCCAAAAGTCAACGAGAAATTTATTTTCTGAAATAGTCATTTTAATGGAAAATATCCAAAAAATGAATATTTGGAAACTTTATTATCTCGTTGAACTATGGATGTACATAAAAAATAAAACTGGTTTGGAAGTCTTGCAATCATACTTACATTTTGCAGCAAATTGTTTGAAAATAACATTGAAATTAAGGATATTAGAGACAATCGAATGGCGATTTTTTTTCAAAAACTGAACATGCGCCTTATAATCCAGTGCACCTTATATATGGATCAATATTGAGTCACAACAGATCCTAGAGTGTATAGTGCATAATGTATGCATAACGTAACCCCAACATATACTGTAGCGCCTTAAATGCGGTACGCTTTATATATGGAACAAGTTTTTAAATATGCCATTCATTGAATGCGCGCCTAATAATAGTGCAGAAAATAAGGTATATATATTTATATGTAATATATATATATATATAAATGTTACAAATTAAATAATTTATTAACATTATGCATGGGTTGTTTTTTAAACAGCCAATTCTCCCGTAAGAGAAAATACTGTTTGTTATTTTTTTATACATGTAAATATTCTTAGTAGAATATAAAATATTTCTTTCTAAAAGGGTGATTTTTTTTGCATCAAGTGACGTCAGAGATTACTTTGAATTATAGGTCTTGTAATATATCTGAAACTCCGTGACTGACCTTCTAAATACTTTCAATATTCTAAGCAAGTAGGAAAGAGAGTAGATCATTTATTTACGTTACGTGTGACGTTAGAGGTAAAGAGGTTAGAGGAAGACTTCTTTCATACCGAAACTTTATCTATGAGTTTGTTGTGATGCAAGCGTGCTAGGATGACATTGCCAGAGGAGAACGTTTAACTTTTTACATCACCAGGTCAAATTGATGTCAATTAGTGGCCAAGTATATATGACAGTCAATCAGAATAATAATTTTGATTGGATTATATATTATTTTCAAATGTCAAAAAAAGTATATAGGTTTATTTTCGAATTATATCAATTACTCTTTATAAACTGCATTTTACAAAAAGTTTTTCATAAATAAACTGATAGATTGACCGCAAAAATAAGAATTAACTACAGCTTTCTTAATGACGCATATGAGTACATAAGCTTGGAAATTCTTTTCATGCATCGTATTTTTATAAGGGCCATTAAACCTTGAAGATATTATATGAAAAACCTTTATTATTTTATGGCTCATGGAGAGAAAAACTATTTAAAATAATATATGCTTCCTTAATAATGTTATCTATGTTTTTAAATATAATATATGTGTATAATTATTACTCCGCCGAAGGAGGTATTGTTTTCACTGGCGTTGGTTTGTTGGTTGGTTTGTTGTCAGCAGGATAACTCAAAAAGTACGAACGGATTCGGATGAAACTTGTGGAGTTGTTGAAAATGCCAAAAGTAACAAGTCATTAAATTTGGCATCTCTGAGTGCAGATTAAGATGCAAACGAGCTAAATACTAATAAATATAGCCTACTCTGCCAATAGATGTCGCTGTGCTGTAAAATCGGGGGCCGGGAGCGTCTTCCTCTCGGAATTTCAGTCGAGGGAAACCCTCCCCGTCCCTCTACGCCACCCTAGTCGTAAAATCCGCCTCGGAAGGTTCATAAGGACCCGTGTGACGGCGGAGGTTTGCACTCTCTGAGTGTATATATGTCTCTAGTTTTCACTGGCGTTGTTGTTGGTGGTTTGTTGGTTTGTTTGTCAGCAAGATAACTCAAAAAGTACGGAACGGATTCGGATGAAACTTTGTGGAGTTGTTGAAAATGCCAAAAGTAACAAGTCATTAAATTTTGGCATCTCTGAGTGCAGAATTAAGATGCAAAACGAGCTAAATACTATTAAATATTAGCCTACTCTGCCATAGATGTCGCTGTGCTGTAAAATCGGGGGCCGGGAGCGTCTTCCTCTCGGAATTTCAGTCGAGGAAACCCTCCCCCGTCCCTCTACGCCGCCCTAGTCGTAAAAAATCCGCCTCGGAAGGTTCATAAGGACCCCGTGACGGCGGAGGTTTGCACTCTCTGAGTGTATATATGCCTCTAGTTTTTTTTAAAGTTACTTCTTATTATGCTTTTGTTTTTCTTTGATCAATATTCTTGATAAACTTAAATCGTTGCTTGCAACAAAAGGATGAGATGCTATGGGATTAAAAGCTGCATCAATTGTGTGTTTGGGTTTGTATCATCGAATTAATGCCTTAAAGACTTTTTGTTTATTAACCAATTATGCCACTAAATTATATGACTATTGATTTCTTGATGATAAGAGTGATTGTTAGTTATGTTTTTGTAATACATATTTGCTTTAAGTTTATATATATATACATATATATTATTGACATAGTTAACAAATAGGAGGAAAAAAAGACATTAGAGTAAAAATCTTTCACTCAAAACATTTGTGTATTAATAAATTTAATTTAATGTAAATATGCCGCCCAAGGAATCTTATAATGTGAATGCCAATCTAATGCTTATTATCTATAGCTAATTTGCTTCAAGACATTTTTATCCTTAGCTATGAGTCCTTACAGGAATTTGAAAAGTTATGTTATTGGTTGAGTTTATTGAGCATTTTTGGTGTTTCCTCTAATTCAATCCCACTATTCCATATATTGTGGTTGCAAACCATATTGAGTGGATTGAGTTGCCGCAAGCACTAAGTAGTTTTTCATTTAAGAACTTGCCTTTTGATTTTTTGGGGATAAAAGTTTTTTATTTTAAATATACTGAAGCCATTTTATTTTTGATACAAAAAAGCTTTTTTTACGATAAATGATTTTATACTGTTTTTTTAATGGAATTTTAACTCTAAATGCAAATGTTTGAATATTTAATCAATGCTCAAATGAATGGATTATTTTTTTATTGACTTAATTAATTAATGAAGATATAGTTTATTATTAGGCGAATTAATCGAACTTGCAAAAAGTATTTGCACAATGAAAAATGGTTTTCGAAAAATGATTTACTTAAAGTTTTATTTTTTAAATATATTAAAGCCATTTTATTTTAAATACAAAAATGCTTTTTCCATTTTCAGATAAAATTGCATGAGTATTGTTTTTGGTAGATATTTTAATCAAATCAATTTTATTGTTTAAAGCAACTGTTTTCAATATCTAATCGATGCTCAAAAACGAATAGATTTATTTTTTATTTATAATACATAACTTATTTTTAAATGTAGTTTTTGATAAGGCGAATTAATGGAAAATGCAAAAAATATATATCAAAAATAGTTTTCGAAAACTAATATACTTAGAGTATTTTCATAAATAAATATATTTATATTATTTTTGATTCGATAAAGTGCTTTACAAAGGATAAAATATAAAATGACGTGTATCACTTCTGATATTCTCCTCTCGGGCCTTCAACATTGGTCGTCGAGCAAGCTTCTCCTGAGCCGAAGCCTTTGGTGCCTATTTGATTCAATTGCATCGCAGTATCATCCTTTTGGATATAAGATTATAGCATTTACTTGTGTCCTTCGAACTATGTACAGTAGGGGGTATTATAGAAACCTAATATTAAGATATCAAAATTTATCCCCCCGCGAAAGTTGCGTCATAAGAATCTAAACTAAACGAAGGCATCTGCAAAGGTTTATGGATACAATCAACGTCATGGATATATATTATCAACCATGGAGTCGAGAAAAAAACTTCCTACATTTAAAACAAAAAAAGATTATACAATTTAAATCTATGTGTCAAATTTACTGTACGAGAATTAAGATGTGAGAAATAAACATATTTAAAAAATAACTTTAAAAAACATCAACATTAGTACCCTCTTATTATTTTTCCTTCTTAAAACTATAAGAGAGTTCTGGAGGAGCTGTTATTTAAAAAATGGTTAGTGCGTCAGCACTTATGTTCATTTATTGGCACTAAATATTATTTGACGAAAATTTGCTAGAAATAACAAAGTCATAAATTAATCATAACTAAATTTTGTAACACTATTTTTTTTCGAAATAAGTAATAACAAAAAAGTTTTGCTTCAAAACGAAACCTTTGAACGCAATTTGGGGGGGGGGTTAAGGGGGGGTCAAACCAAAAACCATTTTTCTACGATCATTTAGTTTCTTATGACGCAACTTTCGTGGGGGGATAAATTTTGATATCTTAATATTAGGTTTCTATAATACCCCCTAATGTACAGGTACTCTTTATAATGAGATTGATCAAGGGCTCAGGGCTAAGGAGCTCGGACCCTCAACATAAAGGGTGGAAAACGCTACTCAGTGAGCTTTTAACTCGCTCCCTTTAAATTTAGTAGCTTTGAAGGTCGTCCCCCACACTTCCAAACTTCAAAATGCTCCAGATTTGTTAAAAGACAATATTGATTATAAAAGATTGTCATTAACCTTCTTATATTTAAGTAAATAATAATAAATCTATCAAATAAGTAATCAAAATTAAATTAATAAAGAAAACAATTTATTTATATAGAACATATAACTTTTAACTGATTATCTTACCTTATCACCAAGATTTAGATCCGTCCCTGGCACACAATTAGCCCCAAGCTGTGCCTGTGTCTCTACCGTCCGCAGGAGCTTAGTAACTATTTCCATCCGCATCGTGGCCTTTTCATCATTCTCCAAGGGAGCCTCCTCCGTCTGTCCAAAGGAGTTATAGAACTCCCCTTCCTCCAGATCCCCACCCATTCTGCCCTCCTCAGCCTCCGCCAAGGAGGCCGAAGAGTCATTTTGATTCACATCCAGGTACTCGATGAACTTTCCTTCTCTGAAATGGAGAATCCTGGGAGGAGACTCCCTACTTCCTTGCTGAGGTCTAGGACCTCTGAGGCGGATGAAGAGCTGCTCCTGCTCCTGTTGTTGTCCTGCTCTCCTTGGTTGGGGCCTGGTAGAAAGAGGAGGAGGAAGAGGATGGAGGGTCCAGTGGCTTCTTCATTCTCAGGGAAGGAGCTCGTCTTGGGACTTTGAGGGACGCCAAAGGAAATTGTAAGTGGACGCCATCCTATTGAGTGCTCATATGACCTAAAAAATGAATATAAAATATATCGTTTATAAGTTATATTTATATAATAAATACAAATCATGAGACAATGAGTTGTTATTTTATGATCGGCGATCAATTGTGATACGCGAAATTTATTTAGATTTCATTATCGCAAAAATTCTTGATTGTTAGTTATATTGCAAAGACAATCCGTTACATGGACCAACCAAAAATCCATAATTTATCCATTAAGCAGGAAAATATGTTTACTTACCTTGACAATCATGGCTTTATCTTAATTGGTTTTTATAATTAGTCACAGTATTGATTATATTATTTGTTTTCTCATTATGTAAATGTTCCATTCAAAAACTGTAAATGTATATATATATATATAGGAAATAAATTATGAACAATTTATTTATTAGTATAATCGGTAAATTCCATATCCTAAGCAGAAAAGAAGATACTAACGAATAAGAGATGTTCGGTCAGTAGAAAAAATAAAACCCTTTGAACAAATACATATTTAATAAGACCGCGTAATTATTTTATTTTCAAACAGATTCATTTTTGAAGTCCTTGTATACATATTATCAAGTATATCACTACCTTTTTCTCTCTTTCTTTGGATGTGAAATTGCCCAGTCTTATTTTTATACTTGACTTTCCTCAACATCTTAGACTAATATAATAAGTATTTCATTTATATACATATGAATGTAATTATCTATTGCTAGTCATAGATTCATGAATACATGAGTACAAATAAACATATTTTAAAAATATCTTTGATGTACTTTGTACTCAATAACTAAAGGACAAAACCACATATTTTATCCTCTGTGACTTATTTCACTATATTATGAATGATATTTGTTTGAAGTTCTTTCTGGGATTCCTTTGTTTATTATTATACATATATAGCGAAATAAGTTACATCACGGTATCAATCATAGTTTTTTGTAAATTTTCTGCATAAAAGTTTTGTAGCATTAGAAACTGAAACAACAAATTTATATGATTCAAATAAGGAAAAAGTTTCCCGATGATATATTATATATAAAAACTTTTCCTTGTTTATAGTTTATTTGAATATACATTTTTTCTCAAAACTGAAAATGAACGAAAATTATTTCTTAAATAATATCTCATAAGAAAACCAACAATTTCAATTGAACGTTGATCAATTTTATATTATGATAGTCTAACAAATTTATATATATATATACCTTTTAGCGAAGGTTGATCAATATTATATTATGATAGTCTAACAAATTTATATATATATATATATTTGTATTTTCTTATCCCGAAAATGAAAAGTTTAAAAAATAAATGAATTTCATACCTACAACGATATAAAGAAACACTCTTACACCACCTTATTTTATCTCTTGTATTCCTATCGACGAAATGAATAGTTTGAAAGCACTAAATGAAATCAAAGATCTCAAAGTGGATTAATTAAACAGTATTTACACACATTCTTAAGAATTCAATTCCTTCATTCATTAATCCGATTATTAAAAGTTTTTAAAAATCCTCACAGTAAAAGTTAATTACTCATTGTTATTATTATATATTTGATATTTCTATGTTCATTCTTTTAATTTATATTGTCGAATATGAAGAGTTTTTTTGTTAACTTCATGCTAATTCCGAATATATTTTTTTGGGAGATTAATACTACAAATACTTCAAAAAGAAGAATCATATTCTATTCATTACTTTCATGCATCCCACAGTGGAGGAAGATCAGGTTGTTCATTGGGCTATCAGTCAATGAACAGGACTTCATATCCTTGTTGTTTTGTGGCATGTAAACATCATATAATTTTGTGAAAACCCATCCCACTGTTTTTTGTCAAATAGTACAGACGAAGAAGACTTTTAAACCAAGTTTATATTTCATTGGCCAAAGAGGTATCTTTGGTATCCACATCATGTCTTAGGGATATTTATATACTACATAGGAATGAAGGCCAAGGAGTGTTTCAATCAAACAAAGGATCATACTGCCTTCAACCTCCAACCGCAATGTTGACCGCAAATAAAAACTTCCTTTATTAATTAAGTTAGATAATGTATGCAAAAATCGGCTTGCATAATGAATTGTACATGAAACAACAAATACATATCACCAAATAAAATCAAAATAAGTGCAAACTAGAAAAAAGTCATCATAATTTGATTTTTTTTTTGCAAATAATAAAATTATTTCTGATATTTTTATTGACTTTCATGTAGCAGTTTTGTATTATTTCAATGGTTAAAATATTTATACAAAACCTTTTGGTATCCATGATAGCTGGCATCTATTTCATGATGAATGAAAATCTACTAGTTTTATCAAATTATTTTTTAGTTAATATTTTTAGTCTAAGATGTTGATATATATATTTTTTAATGTAAATTAGCTCTGAATGCGATAAAGTCTTAATATGGAGAGAAAGGTATGTTGGACCAAACACGGATAGTGTGATGTTTTTTTCCGATGGGTCCGCGACATGAAAAAAAATAGGTGAATGACGAAGTTGAATATAAAGCCAGCAATTGTACATCCACGACATGTGTGATATTTTAAATATTATAAGCCTCCATCTTTGCTTTTTTATAGATTCATATTATTAAAAAATCTTTTTATTATAAGTTTTAATATAAAATATCTTTGGCTTATTTTTTGTTATTTGTTTTCCTTTTGGTCTGCTTAATTGTTGTATAATATCTTTATACGTCTTACATATCCATAAAGTTTTTTCTTATCACCAAAAAGTCACGAATAAAAAGTCAAAGAAAAACAAATGTTTCATCAGCTACGTATTTTGTTTTACATTGCCTAGAAAGCAAATTTCATTCAAAGACGAATGATCTTGTCTCCATCCACTGGAAAACATTATCTACAATAATGAAGAATTGTAAGAATTGCAAGTAATGTCATTTTAAAGCTCTAATTCTATGTTAATATATTTTAGTAAATATGTCAATTAGTATATTTTGAATTATATTTATTGTTTAAAAATAATGTTATTTTAGTTCAACCCCTAAGATAAAATTGTAAACTAAAATATTCACTTTTGTGATTTTTCATTCATTATCTTAGGTCTTTTATGTATGTTGTTATACATATCATAATTTGTTTTTCAAATCTCCTTTATTATTTATTTATTATCCTTGCATATTCATTTATTCAATTCCTTCACTTGCAATAGAATAAATATATATTAAAAATATCAAAATTTCATAACGAAGTAAAAATAAATTTTTTTCTTTAAGGCAATATTGAAAAAAATAGAAAGATGTAATAAAACAAGTTCAAGTTCAAAAATAATGACAAAACTGATAAATCCAATATCATACAAATAAAATAAAATAGAAATAAGCCGCAAATGAATAAAATTGGAAGGAACGTGTATTGACGAAGTCATTGATGTCTTCTCTCAATTTAGCTTATTTACTATTATTATTATCTGAAATTGAATACGTTTGTACATGTTGTATACTGAAAATAAAGTTTTAAAAATGAATATATATATATATATATATATATATATATATATATATATATATATATATATATATATATATATATATATATATATATATATATATATATATATATATATATATATATATATCTTAGATACAATCATCATCCACCAACGCGAGCTAATCAAATATATTTTGATTGATTAGGCAAATAACTTAGAATAATAATTTTTATATGATTGCATCAAGCTTTTTTGTTGATTTGTCGTTTATTTGTAATTTGACAAAAAATTTCACGAACGATGAATTAAAACAAAAATTCTTATCGTTCGTTGTTCGTTTTTTTTGGTGCCTAAAAACGACAAAGACTTTTTTTTTCATCGGAAAAATTTCCTTTCTAAAAAAACCGTCATCACTTTTTTCAGAATGTCGAGAAAAAGTTTCTAAAAAAACGTCGTCAATTTTTTCAGAATGACGAACGACAGACGAACGATGAAGGATTCAATTTAAAGTATATATATATATAACATTATAGTTTATAAAAAAATATGTAAATAAAAGACGTTACAATAAAAACATCACAAGAGCTGATTAATTAAAATGTTTCATTATTCTTTTCAAATAAAATTGAACTGTTGAATAAATAATAAAACAAGTTTTATACATGTGAGTCTTTAATTCCAAAACTCTGCTTAACCTGACATCATTCACAATCACTGTCATTAAGAATTAACTCTTTTTTTTTCGTCTTCTCCTCCTCACTTCTAATTAAATAATAATTACCACTTGATGATTAAGTACAAGTTAAGGAAAGGAATAGAGTGAAAATAAGGGGGGAAACAACTCTGAAATAAAAGCTCTTTTTTGTTCTGTCAAGAGGGGGCTGAGTGCTTTTACAATTTACAACTACAGCAGAACACCAAGAACCATCCTCTCCTTAAGTGTGGACAATGAAAATATATACATACTTTTTTGATTTATATGGTTACTACATACATACATGGGGGGTTGAATATCATCAACCACAATATAGATACATTTGAATGAAACATTATTATTATTTTTCTAATGGAGGAAGGTGTTTTTTGTATACTACTTACTTTTAGAAAGCGTACTTGAACCTAAGAACATTTAAAGCCTTTGAAGGAGTGATAAAAAATATATATATATATATACTTTATGAGTTTTTTTATTGCTCTTGGACAAAGAGAGAAATATATATATATATATATATATGGTCTCATTACTTTTTGACTTATATAAATACACTGTGTCATTAAATATAATAAATTATAAACTATTTCATAAATATATTTTTTTACCAAGGTAAAAATTTATTCACATGATATTATATCTTATAATATTCATGAAATACATTAAAACGTCGTGTTCATATTATTGATTAAACATAAATTATATTCGGAGCTTGAAAAACATATATATTTATATATATAAAGAATGATAAAATTGAGAGAAAAAACTTAACATAATTAGGAATTGTAATTATTTTGAATGTATTTTTTGGTTTTCTTGTAATAAAAATATAACTTTTTCCCAATGATTAAAATATTTATTTATTAAAGTATATGATGAATAATACCACAGAATTAAATATATAAAAAATAAAACAAATATACATAACACAAATGCATGTTCTAACACAAATTTACTGTATGAGAAAATATATTATATCTTCAACAAGCTTTCATTATCGTGGGTATATAATCTAATTATGTATTCTCTTCTTTTTACTTTATATTAAAATTAGTGCTATAACATTTAACATGAATAGATTAACCAACAATGTATAAAAATAAGCTCTCTATGTCGTAAACATCTATACGTATAATGATTTTTCTTTTTTGAAAGGATTCACGAATGACATGGTTGGTGGAAGCCCATGAGAAAAGCGAATGTTTTTGTTTAAAAGGACGTGTTTTTTATCTCTATAAATATATGTTTACTCCTCAATGGAGTGAACTGAAGGCATATTTGCTTCCATAGAATTACATCCGGGTGGGACACGACACGATAAAGCATTAGAGCCTTCAAATGAATCTATCACATCTAGGACCCCTTCAATGAGAACTATCAAAATATACACTTCCCGGGAGTCAAATCTTAGCCCTCAATTTTGAGAGACCTGCTTGGTTCCACAAACAGTTTAGGAAAGATAATTTATTACATAATGCTAGCCAGTTTTTTATCATTCCCTCATTAGGGAGTGCGATAGCCGTGTGCACTAAGGCGTATTCAACTCTCAATGTTTGGGGTGCAGGTTCGAAAACTCCCGAGAGGGGATGGTCATTTTTGGTCGTCTACCTCATTGATAACATCCTAGGTTTGAATGACTAATTTTAATGCATTAATGCTTATTTATATCCAGTTGGATATTGCAATTCTATTAAATCATATAGGCAAAAAAAAACAATCACCTTTTTAAAATATAAATATACATGGCATAGCATTTCCATGATAATGATAGAGGATCAGCTAAAATAGTTATTTTACAGCCATACGATTACTACTGCCCTGATATAACTTTTTTGTATTCAGCCAAAAAAAATAATTCTAAAATTCTTAATCATTAATAAGTTGAATAAAGTCATTATTTTAACAAATACGTAATACTTATTCTGGGAATATGATTTACATATAGATGTAGAAAATTATGCAGTGTACCACAACAAATCATACATATATATATACATAAATAGTAATATCGTTTGCCTAACGACATGCGGAGAATAAATGTTTATATTCTTATTATTATGTGGATATATAAAGGGACATTTATTACTTATAAAAAGACGTGACGATAAGTCATGTCCAAGAGAAACATACTTTATTTTTCAGAGAGCGTATGATGTATGGATATCAATGACTTGCCTATAAAAGAAAGAAAATATAAGTAGGTAAAGTAAAGTAGAAAATATTAATATCTGAGTATTTCACAATTGTATGAAACAAACAGAAGTAATATATTGTATTAATCTTAATATATATATATATTATATATATTATATATTATATATTATATATATATATATATATATATATATATATATATATATATATATTATACTATATATATAATATAATATATATATATATATATATATATATATATATATATATAATATCAATCTATTTGTATGAATAATAAAACTGCGAATATGTTACAGTGACAAATATTATAACAATAAAACCTTTATTTATTCTGTCCCATAAAATCTAAAAATAACAACCATGAAAAAAGCTCGCCAAAGTAGATAAACTACTACAGTTTCCTCTCTTTCTATTTAATCAATTGGAAGTAACAAATTATTTATAATTTTTGGTATATCAACCGTCGATACACCAATGTGGGGTTGTGTTCTTTACTTTAGCTTATGCATATTTGTATATGTTTGTCTATTGTAAACAGTAATACATTTAATATATAATATCAATCTATTCGTATGAATAATAAAACTGTGAATATGTTACAGTGACAAATATTATCACAATAAAACCTTTATTTATTCTGTCCCATAAAATCTAAAAATAACAACCATGAAAAAAGCTCGCCAAAGTAGATAAACTACTACAGTTTCCTCTCTCTCTATTTAATCAATTGGAAGTAACAAATTATTTATAATTTTTGGAATATCAACCGTCAATACCCCAATGTGGGGTTGTGTTTTTACTTTAGCTTATGTATATGTTGTCTATTGTAAACAGTAATACATTTTTAACTAACAAAAGTACATCAATCGTCCAAAAAGGTTATTTTTCGTGAGTTTATTTATAGTCAGTAAATTAATACGAAAAAATTTCAAGGGCCGGATAAGTATTTTTTTTAATGAATTGTCAAAATCCTAAAGACTATCCCCTACTTAACTAAAGCAATTTCCAGCATATCTAAAAATTTATTATATGTTATTTTAGCCCCCCAAACAGAATTATTTGCATAGATTAAAAGGTTGATGTAATAGATAGGGTAAAGATTGATCATTTGATTATGCCATTCATCTCACTTCGCTCTACTCAAGTGTTCCTTCGTTAAACGAATAAGCAAGATAAAGTTGTTAAACTGAATATTTATATAATAAAAATTCTCTCCAGAAAAATATCCCTCAAATATAAATATCTATTAATTTTTTAACAACAATAGCTATTGATGAAGTGAAATATTTTCTTCATTCTCTTTATTATATATCAAATGTCTAATTTGCTTGTTCAACTTTCCTCATTCCTTTTTCTTATTAAAGCCTTAATGTATGTAGTATATTAAAGGGGGTAGGCAAGCTCATACTTATTAGGTAAGCTCAGAAATTACATGGACCATAAAGAAAAAGACTCAATATATGCTGGACTTTCGTTTATGAGGGAAGCTCCAACATTAAAGAGTATGTACATAAACATAACAGAGATGCCGAAGAACGCAAATAATCTAAGATTTGATGTCTCGTCTTATGAAGGATCTTTCTTTTATTACACTTATTTCTAGAAAGTTAATTTTATTATCCTGTCAAAATCCCTTATTGCAGCAATATATTAATTTTAAAAGATTTTTTTTTGTGGGGAATCATATGTGAAGAAAATAGAAATGTATTTCATCCCATTATATTCTTGCAGGCCAAAAAAACGCTTTGGGAGGAATAATCTTATAAACTGTTTGCTATCTTACTCAAAGTTTATGCATTAATTCATATTTTTTTTAAATCTGTCAATGGAATGGCGAACAATATATATATATATATATATATATATATATATATATATATATATATATATATATATATATATATATATATATATATATATATATATATATATATATATATAGGGCTGTTCTTATTTTTCAAATGTTTGAAATGTTAGCAACATTGTGGATTTCCTGTTTCTTGGTGATAAAAGAAGACGACATACAAAGTTTGAATAAAATCGGTCAACATTACGAGGTCGTGCAACGAGGTCAAAGTTTTAAAAATTTAGTAAAAATATAGTTTTCCGCCAATTTCTTGAAAATAGTGGACGTTACAGACTTCAGTAATAATTATTAATTTAAAGGAAATCTAATTTACTACCAGACGTATGTTCGATGTTTTTTAATAAAACAAAGTTTTCAGTAAAAAACAAAGAAAAAATGGAGTGTGTGATGTTAGCATATTTCATAGCTTTTTTGTATCAATTAACTTCACTTCACCTGGATAGAAAGAGAAAGAAAAAAGAAGGGGAGAGAAGAGAGGCAAAATACTCTCTTCCTTCTCTTTCTATCCAGGTAACACTAACAGCCGTTACCAAGTGGTAATTGTATATTGTCATATCAAAAGATCAATTTTTTGGGGATAGTTCGTGCAAAAATGTATTTGCTTATATCTCTTAAAGTATAGCGATTTTTAGAACACCAAACATATCAAATGAAAGCTTGGTACACCAGCTTTAATATTTTGCTATACTAAATCATGTCAATTTAATAAGTAGAGAGTTATATGTACATTAAAACAAGCATATCTCGCGTACAAAATGACGCATATAATGGATTATAAATGCGTCAGAGACAAAGTAAATTTTTGAGAGGATACCTTGACGCAAATCTAAAAAACACATTATTATTTATTTTTTTCATAATCGATTTCTTATAGGTCAATACAGGCTCTGAATCATATGATGTAAACTTAGATTGTACTGAATTCTGAATTGATAGAATGCAACCAAGGTCATTTTTGGATTTATCATTTGTTTTATTAAAAACATCAAACGTACGTCTGGTAGTAAACTAGATTTCCTTTAAATTAATAATTATTATTGAAGTCTGTAACGTCCACCATTTTGAAGAAATTTGCGGAAAACTATATTTTTACTAAATTTTTAAAACTTTGACCTCGTTGCGCGACCTCGTAATGTTGACCGATTTTGTTCAAACTTTGTATGTCGTCTTCTTTTATCACCAAGAAACAGGAAATCCACAATGTTGCTAACATTTCAAACATTTGAAAAATAAGAACAGCCCTAATATATGTATATATAGGCATATATATATATATATAATTGGCTTAATATGGGTACTAACCTAGGCAATGCCTCTTAATTATCTCCATTTGGAAGGGAGGCGCAACAACTTATTTTGAAAGTTAATCTTTTTTTTTGAGAATAGCTATACATAATACGAAAAATCATAAAAATATGTTATTCTTTGGACACTTAGGGGGTCCTGAATATTCAATCTTCATGGAACTACGCCATCGACTCGGTGAATTCGAGTTGGATGATTTCTAACAGATATTTTAGCCATCTGAAGAAAGTTGTGAAACAATAATATTTTGGCTTCTACAAACAAAAGTTTTAAGTCAGTATCATTTTTATTATATGAAATATTTTGAATTATAACTTGTCAACATTACTTAATTTAATAGATTTTAATAAAAATAGGAACTTACGCAATGAGCACACGATCTCATCCAATCAAAACAAATTTACTCAAATAGACTCTCAAAATATACAATGAAAATATATAAAAAAGAAAATTCACATGCTTCCTGTTTTCAATTTAATGAACGAAAATGCTTATAAACCGTTTCATGATAATGACGTACTTAACTCCAAATTTTTTTCCCTGTTTGCCTATTATAATTATTGTCAAAATAAATAAGCATACCATTAAAATAACTGTAATATTAATGAAGGGATCCTTGTTTCTTTCTTATTATTATTCTTTCAATTTTTATGCTTATATTCATTAGTGTCAAAAATAGATAGGGTAAGGATTGATAATTCTGCCATTCATCTCACTTCGCTCTACTCAAGTGTTCCTTCGTTAAACGATTAAGCAAGATAAAGTTGTTAAACTGAATATTTATATAATATAAATTTATTGAGTTTATGGAGTTCATTCACCTACTTATTTTTGAGGATGCATTTAAAAAATAAAGAGTATTAAAAGCATCACAGGACATAGAATTTACCAATACAATATATATATATATATATATATATATATATATAATATGCATATATACATATATATATATATAATCATATATATACAACTATTTAACTATATATATATATATATATATAACATTAATTTAGGATTTTGGTGCTATGTCCTTAGAAAACAACATTCTGAATAAATAAACTCTTTTTACATTAATAATGCTTTATCATGCTTAGACATTTAAATTTGTAGAGTTATTTATACAAACAAACACACACATGCCAATAGGTATATAAATGTTACTTTAAAAAGAGAGAATAACAAATACACGCAGACACATCAAATATAGAATTCCCTTTGCGTTTTCCTCCTTTTAAAATCCCTTTGATGTTTTTAGGGAGTCCAGGATACATGATTTCAAACAAAATCTATGTTTACCTGTATCTACCTCGATTTTGAGACCTTTAAATATAAATAACCTGGACAAAAGTTGAAAAAATATGGTGAGTACTTATGAATATGCTCTTACATTCTTTATTTTTTTATAAATTCAAATTGCTACCAGCTCATATGTATTAACAATATGCCAATAAATCTTGTTAATGCGTTCGCTCAGAGCATTAATACATACGTGTTCAACTCTCAATGTTGAGGGCGCAGCTACCTACTCCTGAGTAGGGAAGATCCATAAAATGGATTTTCCTCATGGAAATGAATCGATGTTCTATTGAATGCTTTTATATACAGAGTGTACCAGCAAAATTTAAAAAATCGTAAATCAATTTTTGCTTTACTTTTATTTTATTTGATCTTTTATAAAAAAGCATCTGAAACAAAAGTTGAAAAGGACAATCTTGGCAATCTTTCTTATTCAATGTAGCCTCCTCTAGCTTCAATGACTGCATCAATACGGTGGCAGAAAGCAGCACAGCTCTCCTTGATGAAGTCGGTAGACATGTTGGCTCAGGCAGCAGTGATGGAGGCTTGGAAAGAATCCACATTGGGGTGGGGAGTGCTGTTGGTCTCCCTCTCCAAAAAGCCCCACACAGCAAAGTCCAGGGGATTGAGATCTGGGCTTGAGGGTAGCCAGTAGTTTGCAGGACAGAAATCGGCAAAATTCCTTGAGCAGAAGTCCTGGGCCAACTTTGATCTGTGGGAGGGAGCTCCATTCTGAGTCCACACATAGTGGCCACTAGGGTAATTTGCCTTAAACCAGGGCAAAACATGGCATCTCAGGACTTTCACATAGACATGGCGGTCAATTTTCTCTCCAGTCCGAAAATATTCTGGAGGCATGGTCTTCCTGTCAGATGCTACGACTCCTAGAACCATCACATAGGCTGGGTGTTTGGTTTTGTAGACTCCCTTGACCTCATCTACTGACTCCACAAGGTATCGATCGTTTCTCCGATTGTAGACCTGGTCCACTGTAAAAATCTTCTTGTCTGAGAAAATTGTCACAGTGGACTTCTTCTTGTTAAAGGTTGAACGAATTTTGGTGCACCTTCCGAGCCTCTTGACCTTCATTGCTTTGGTTAAAAGATGCCTGGGCCTCCTGACATAAGATTTTAGATTCAGGTCATTTTTTAAAGCCCTTGGCATGGTAGAAGTACCGACATCCATGGTCAAAGCCAGTCTCCGAATTGACTTTGTGGAATCCTCCTTCACCGCCTCCTTGACCTTTCCCAGAAAGTCTTCAGTCCTCTTCTTATTTGCTCCTCCACTGCTTGGAGTCCTGCCAGTACAATTTCCATCTTTTAGAGCCTTTGAAACATTGTAAAATGTCGCCAGAGAGGAGCCAACAATCTCAACGATCTACTTTTTATCCACTTTGGTCAGCGATCCTCTCACGATTCTTCTTCTCATGACTCATGGTGAAGAGTGAGTGAAAACAATGTTTATTAACAAGCGCTCTACATGGCTGGTACAACAGGATGTTTTATTGTAAAAAATCACTAAAACTCGCCCCAGGGTAGCCAGAGACAGTTAAACTAAATTCTAAATTTTGCTGGTACACTCTGTATGTTACAATGCTTATCCAGTCTGAAGTAGTTCCATCGAAATATACAAAAATAAATTTAATGAAGTACACTTTTCCTACTTAAAAACGATATGACTCGTATCAACGGCTAGTTAAATAATTTATAGTTGTTTATCAATTCTTTTTTAATTACTTTCAAATGACAAAGGAAAAAATGTAAAATACATATGGATACATTATTAACTTCATTTTAAACCATGGAACATGAGCAAAACGACAATTATTATGTTATGTTACTAATGAATTGAAAAATATTGTAATAAAATCATTATATGGGATATTTTAGGACCATAGTATATACTTTACAATACAAATAAAACCGTAATACAGACAATATTGTTTTTCTTATACAAAAAGGTTAAACTCCTACTAATATATAGATTTAAAAAAATCTAGACAAGCCAAACCAAAACTAACTGAAGAGTTGCGACAATAATCATATATAAATAAAGAATATAGTTGAAAATTACAATCCTGTCATAAATCAACCATATATCGATTTCTACTTGTTCATGGAGGAAAAATATATATGCCTTCCTATAATAGACCTTGTAGCAGTCATATATTTGATCGAACATGACTAGATCTCCTTCCCATTTCCATCCGTTTGATGATGGCGATGAAGGGGGCCTTTCTATCTTTAACGCAGCATAATTCGCAGATGCACCAAGTGTTATCGCTTTTAAGTCTTGGACGTCGACGAAAGATCTTATGAGCAGTTTATGTCCAATTAAGATCTTTGCATTCAGAAGGGTATGGTCGATAACTTTTGTTTTGGACTGGCGTTTATCTTTTATATGCATCAAATAAAATATAGACAGACATATATTTAATAAAAATATGTTCGTTCGTGCAAACATTTTAGGAATATTAGTTTTTAGGAATTCTGCAAATGCATGAATTATGGTATTATATAAAAGGCACAATTATTACAAGGATAAATAAATTTATGTAACATAGATGAAATTGGAAACTGTGTTGTAAATTTTGGGCATCAACTTTACTATATGTTGAGCTAGGAATACTTAGCCTCCAAGAGGGTGGAAGGCAGAGCAGTTTTAAATACTCGTTCGGCACAGATCTAGCGCTTCCGGTAACAGTCTATTTTTTAGTTAAATTTGAGTTTCAAGATCACATACCATCGAGTTTTTCTCGAAGTAATATATCACCAAATGTATCTATGAATAATTGCATATCCTTACAATGGTGTACTATGTTAAGAACTGAATCTGAATTGTCGGATATACAGAACAGCGAAAACCCTAGTAATTCTGCATTAGTTGACATAATATAAGTTTTCCCGATTTATGTTGGGATACACGCCGATTTAACACAGAAATATCTGATGGTATTTTGGAATAATATTTTTCAGGAGATGAAGGCCCAAAAACTTTTTTCACGTTTTAACATAAGAAGATACATTCCGTGGAATAAAGAATGCAGCAGCAAAGCTTCCTAGCCCGTGAACACTCTCCTAGAAATGGAATAGAGATGCCTCTATACAAGATAAGCGGAAGAACTCGGATATTATAGAGATCAATCCTTTTTTGTAAGGGGGAGACATGTCGTACATGAGCATATATAGCTCCAACCCTTCATATACCAGAACATTGACGGAGTTAGCGATTACAAAACCCTCTAATCAGAATTGAAGAGTCTGGCTTTTTTTGCCTAATTGGTTTTGACAGAATTTGCAGCTGACTGGATATGAATAAGCATTAAAGGATGAAATTAGTCTATTGAGCCAAGGATTATTATCAATGGGGTAGACCAAAAATGACCATCCCCTCTCGGGATTCGAACCTGTTCTATTTACAGGCTTCCAAGATTTTAAAGGGAGAATCGCTTTCACAAAGGCAGTGATGCTAAATTAAATGGAGTTGCAGGTAAACGTCACAGGACCAGATATATAATGCTTGAAATATGAAATATATATACTATACTTATGAATTGCAATTGCAGACATAAACGTCAGTTAATGAAAATGATTACAGTTGACTAAAGCCAAATAATTCAAAAAATAACCTTTCCATATGAAGTATTCATTTTTTAATTCAAACTAATTATTTTCACTCAATTTATGATCACCTTTTTTTAAATATACTTTCAATAACACAGACACTATAAACAAGGTTATATAAATTATGACACACCGGCCATTGGAGGGGAGTATATCTTTGATGTCGTTCGTGTATGAATCAGTAAATAATCGCTACCATATTATCAAATATATTAAGTTTATACGAAAGTAAGAAATTCTTCTTTTGTGGGAAAGAATGTCGCCTTAAAAAGAAGCATGATTTTCAAGCATGCTTTCACGGACTAATGTCTTCATTTTCATTTTTGGCAATTCTTTTGACAGATGGATGAAATAGGATTTTAATGGCTTTATAATGAAGAGGAGTTGTTTGTCTTTCCACAAAATGAAAAAACATTACTACGAAAGAAGGAAGCGAAAAGTTTAAATTTATAATTAAAGAGTACCACAACTTATTTTTCCTTCTTTAGAATACTTTTTAAAGACGTTCTATTATTTATGCATAATAAACAGGAAGTAAAAAAACCCAGTGTAAATGATGTATTTATGTATATAAATACATACCCTAAGAGTAAGTTTGTAATTTCTTCGATTATGTTAAAATATTTTGTTTACTCTGATAGAATCCGCCATCTGCTACTAAGTCTTCTCAAATTACGCCATTGAATATCTAATTCCGCCTCCTATCGAGGTTTTGTCTGCTAAAAAAAACTTTAAATACTTTCATTGGTTAGACTTATTCAAGTGGACAAATATTTGTTTATATTAACATGGAAGTATTTTTCTAAGGCCTATTTTCATATGGAGGTAGAGTCAATCCTGTGTTAGTGGTAATAGCTGCCACACCAATTACCAGACACACCAAAGTGTGATCGTGATTTTCCTAATATCAAGCTTATTCTAAAAATACTATTTTTTATTGGTTTCGCAATTGAAATGTTAAATTTCAATTATTTTAAGACATAATTATTGAAACATTGAATTGTAAATGCAATATATTTCTTAATATGTGTCTGAGAGGTTTCGTTATCATTTAAAATTATGTTTTGCGGACATTTGTACATCGGTTTGGTTGTTTTCACAACTTTTTGTCTAAAAGCAATTGTTAAATTTCAATGTTTTTTGAGTTAGTGACTATCATTTATATACTATGTATTAAAATAATTTAAGAACTTTGATTATGGTGTGGATGTAAAGGAAAAGCAAAAATATATATCTAACGTCTTATGGTGAAAGAATAAACATAATGGAATTGTCCGAATATCAATTGAAACTAACACCAGAATAGTATGATAGGGTTATTGAACGCACCCATTTATATTAAATTGACTAACAGAAAAAGGGTAAAACCATAATATCAAGAACATAAATTTATATTTTTATGATGGTATGATTTTTAGATGAATAGTAAGACTGTGAAGTCTTATGTCTTAAAAAGGCAATTTAATAGTAGCTAAAACGTTTTGTTTATGTTTTTATGAAAGGCAATTCTCCTTTTTATATACTAAAAATAGTGTATTTTTTAGTGTATTTATAAAATAATTTGTCTAATGAGAAAAAACTGTAATAAAACATTTTTTACCCGCTTTTTCAAGCTATTTTTAAAGAACAATTTCACAAAGATTCCAATTCCGAAACCAAAATCGATGATAATTATCAATTACAATTTGTATTGTAGACTTAATAACATTACGTTCTTCACAGAGACATGCGTTGATAAATGAATGCAATGAAAATAGGTCGTGAAAGATTATAAATCAGGTGTGAGGCTAATACGAAACTGCCCAGACATGAACAATCATATACAAATGGAATGGCTTCCATTAACTTTGTAAAGAATATAAATTAAGTTTTTTTCAGACGTGACTATTGCTTTAATACACATGTAGCACAATGCTTTTTGGAACACCGTTTTATGTGTAGGTGAAGTTTTTTTTTTTTGAAAGTGCATAAGAATATTTTTGAAAACTATGGGGAAAAAAAAATTAAAAGTTTGTGGGGATATATCAACAGATTTGAATACTTAATGGGTCCATGATAACTAAATTAAAAATCATTTTGCTCAATCAGGTCAGAATTTGTATACAGTTTTAGGGTTTTTTCAATTTTAGACTTTTAGACAAAATCACAACTTTTTTGTTTATTGAGCTACAAAAATGGTATGGGTGTTTTTGGAAATGGCATGGCCATATTAGTAGGGGCGGATACTAATTTAAGTTGAAAAAATTATCAGAGAGGCCCAAAAAATTATATTTATTTTTTGTAAAATGACCAAATTTTGCATATTTTTCAGTATTATGTATATTACAACTACTTAAGTAAAACAAAAATGTTTTTTGAAACTTTTTATTTCTTATAGACGAAAAAACATATTCAAATTGAAAATGCATGGAATGCTAATTAATAGCCGTATAAAACTTCTCTCTAAAGATCTTCTCTTGTGTTACAAATTAGGATAGTCAAGAGCTATGCTCCAGCAATAGTCAGCCATCATATGGCTATCCCATATTCCTTGGTATCTCTTCTACATGTCCCTTATGTCCTGGTGAAACCTCTCACCCTGCTCACACTAACACTTCCAAAATTTTCAGAAAATTTGTCTAGGTGACAGAAAAGGAAATTAAGTTTGATTCTCATATATGCATTCAGCTTCTTTTAGCTCACAAGCATACTGTTTATAAGCTTCACATAATTGTTGGACTTGTTGTTTCCAAGAAAATTATCCACAACCAAGACAAAGGAACTCCCTAGTATTATACACAATCTGGTTCATAATAAAAACAAACAGATGATCTGAGGATCATCACAGATTTTTTTTTACTCAGTCCAGGAAAAGCATCACAAATGTATTTAAAACAGTCTCCATCTTTGTCTAAGGCTTTGACAAATTGTTTCATTAATCCTTAATGTGAAGTGGAGGGAAAAGGATCTTTGATCTGTCCACCAGAGGCTCAGCAATAACATTTTTCTCTCCAACAGTCAAATGAGTCCTCTCTGGCCACTCCTTCCTCACCCAGTGTTCTTCCCTTGCCCTACTATCCCAGTGACAGAGAAAGTAAAGGAATTCGGGTTCTTTTAGTTTGGTGGCATGGGCAACTGGAATGGATCCATATTTATTTCCATTATGGGGCAGTACAACTTTGAGACTGTATTTAGAACTGTCAATGAAAAGACTCTACTCTTGAGGATTGTAGTTACTTATACCTAACTTATCCAGGAGATCAGGAATGTCATTGCAGAAAAAAAGTCCGTATTTCTAAGAGAAGAAAAGAACAAACTCTGAATCTCTTGTTGTGTAGAAGGATATTGTTGTACCACTTTGAAGCAGATTATTCTAACTTAATTTAGAGACCAAAAGTTATGTATATTTTTTGCATAAGTTGAAGTCTCTCGCAAGGGCATTTAATTCACAATGGTTGAAGTGCTTTGGCTGTGATGTTGTACCTTCAAAGTGTACATATATCATCATGATTGTGGAACTATCACATTGCAACTGCTCAGTCGCAGTCTCATCATCTGTAACATCTGAAAGTGACTCGAACACTGGATTTGGAACATCTTCACTGTGGGGCACTAGTCTGTTAGCAGAATCCAAGTTTGGATTCTTTAAACTCTTTCTGTTTTTTCTATGCATACCTATAAGGTGTAAAGCGCAAAAATGGCAATCATCTGAGAGTTCTCTCCACACCATAGGTACAAAAAAACTTAAGTTCTTCTTCTTGCCTTTAGACCATTCTCTAAGTTGTGTAATGCCACTAACACAATTAAAATTAATTGTCCATAAAAGTAAATTGTGTTGAAAATAAATGGAAACCTTATTTTAATTATCTTACAAGCACTAAAAATATTTCCCTTATGATTAATATAATGAAGAAACTGTGTCAAAGAGTAATATGTATATATGGATTCTAAAACTATATTATTTTTTCTCAGACAAACAAAACTACAAATACAAAAAAACATTAACTATCAAAGAATTTCTCAATAGAATGACTCGCAACCTTAAATACCTTTTCATGGGTCATATATGATAAGTTTCGCTTCTTCTGCGGCATGCACCAGGGAATTAATGTGAAAATACGAAACTTTTAAATCACTTGCCGTATATCTTATTGCGGCTGATGTCAAAATAATTTGAAGTATTTTACACACTCCTAATTTTTTTGTTAGATTTTGGAAAAGTAGGAAGAAAAAATTCCTTAAAATATGTTTTTTTTATTTTAAAACCTGGAAACTTTCTTGTGTAAAGTTTGTTGAAGTATTCAGAACCCTTCTTTGAGTTAAAGCGTTAAAGTAAAGTAGCGCATGCAAGGAAAAAGTAAACAAAAAAAAATTGGCCAAAATTTTGGTTATTTTATCTAACGTTAGATGTCGCAAGTCCATGAAATTACGTCACCACCCTATTTAAAACCGGTTTAAAGGGATTAAGTTTGATGATTAAAATTATATCAAATCACTACAACATTGTGCAAGATTCAATTCTAAATAATAAAAGGACTTTATTTTCAAAGAGCTCTAGCACCAAAGCGCCCCTTACGGACTAAAGAAGAACTAAAATTTTGGCCCATTCCTTTTGGAAAAAAAGGAATAATTTTATGTTATGCATGCGCTACTTTACTTTAACACTTTACTCTGAGCCAGCCAGACTTTAGTCATTAAGAATATATACTGTAATATTGGTCTATGTTCCTATTTCCAACGATTTGCTACATCGTTGCTTTGCCTTAATATCACAGTGCTTATACTTGACGTTACTTTATCGTCCTTTTATTTTTTTTTCTTTACGCCTCTCCTGCATTGCCTTCGTACCAGATTTTGGTGTTTAAATCTATGGCTAAAGTCAATAACTAAAGATGAGGAACAAAATAATAAAGAAATATACGTTCCTTAATTTGTAGGGTCACTAGTTAAATAATTTTCATTAAAAGGAACTTGAAAAACCCCAGCCGATATATATAAATGAGGTTAAGCTGATCCAATTTTCCACTTACATTAACGCCAGCATGTGGTTCTATAGAGACCCTGACTAAGAATTAATGGTTGTAGATCCTGGGAAAGGAAACAATGTTTAACATTAGACTATCAAAAGTGGTCTTTGAGCCATTATCCTCTTGAGAGTATATGAAAGGGTTGTGTAATATATATGGATTGACCATAAGGAGAGAAGGAAAAATGTTAATAAAGAATCAAATGTTGATAAACATAATTATTAAATATTTGATTAACCACAATTATCTAAGGACAGTTAAGGGATAGTTTTCCTTATTAACTTTATACGAAACTAAAAAAAACCATTTTTAATTACAGAAATAAATATTAATAGGTTATATCCGTATCTTTATGTTAGTTTTTACGAGCGGCGTAAAATCCCAACTGAATTGTTCATAAACTAAAAAACTATAGAATTAATATAATTTACCAAAGGATGTAAGCAAAGGTAAAGGCCTGTGAGCTGTACAAATGTAAAAAAATTGAATATGTCCTTCATATATCTGAAGTATCAATATCTCTGAAGAGACAACCAATATCAAATCTATATATTCAATCATAGTAAATCTTTTGGCAATGTAATTATGTTATGTAATTGTATATTTAGGTATATGTTGTAGCTATACTGACTATCAACAACAGCATGAAAAAATAGGGAAGTTCAAACATAAATAGTGATAGTCTTTTTTATGAATCGATCAATAACTTATTATTATGTATTCAATTCAAATTTATATATAATAAATCATTCGATTATTACAAGCATGTCAATTTTTGAAGAAAAAAAATATGATTGAAAATATAAAATTTATACTTCAAGTGGAGTAAAACACGAGTTATGTGATTGTTTGCCTCCATGATTGATGTTTGTACTTACAGCAAGCAATCAAATAAGTAATTCAACACACACACATTTCTCAAGGGAGTGAGCAGTCTAGAAAATCAATGTATATGACATCAATATCCATAATAAGCCTTCTTCCATTCCAATATATATATATATATGACGTCATAACACGAAAGAACATAAAAAGGCTTCGAAAGCCAAACGATATTTGCTATCTATGAACTTATCTGTAAATAATTGGAAGGACTGAATTTCACTATGTTTCAACTTAAAAAACTCTATATGAAAAGCTGTTCTTCCCGTTTCTTAATGATTAGCTGAAGCTCCTTGCTTGATGATTAATGGGTTTCAGGGTGTGTAGCTGAGGATTTGACCCCTTTGCAATAGCTAAATTCGAAAATAAACACCAAATTGATGGGTCAGATAGACAACAAAAAAACTTGATTGACTCTGGAGTGTGAATCAATGATCATATATAAAAGTGAATTTTGACGCATTCAAATCAAAATATTTTACCTTTTTGAACATAATAAAGCATCGTAAATTTATCCTTTATTTTTATATATTATATTCACCTCAAGGAATGAGGAACACATTTTTCATTCTTCTGTTATGAATAGTGATCATAATATTGTTAATCCTCTATATCATTAAATGCAGAGGACATGAATTCAAGGGCTCCTATATTACAAAAAAAAACCATCTCTACCGTACATAGAGGAGTAACGGATCCCTCCATACATGATCTCCTGTTTGGTTTTACACAGTGATATGCTCCATACAGGACATAATGTGTTTTTTATATAAAAACTACAGTTCATAATTACAATAATTCTTGATTCGATGGAAGTAATTAAGTTGTTAAGAGTTTTTCTGGCTGTGATTAAATATTTAGGTGCCGGTTCTCATTACAGTCCTTACAAATTAACTTAACTCTAAACATTTAAATGTTAGCATATTATTATTCGTTTTAAGTTTTTATTCATTCTCACAGTTCATTTTTACAGATTGTACTTAAACACATAAAAGCTTAGTCGTTCAAATGAAAGTCAAATAATCAGTGTAGTTTACAAACCATTTGTATCATTTAAAGCTCTTACTTTACCTTTTGGTTCTACTCCTCATCATTCTCTATAAAATGTGAATTGTACTTTTTATTAATGCTATTTATCCACCTCAACACAGACAAAACATTTTTTTCTAAACTGAAGACGTCTATAATGTAATCTAAATGACTGCTCTATGAGTTGAAGAATGAATTATTCGTTACATTTAAATAGAAGAAGGGAGATCCTATATTGTTCCTTTAGAGTATTTTTAATATTGATTTCATAAAAATGACGTCACTAATTTCCCCTTTATCTAAGCCATAAAGCATTGGTATTTAAACCTTGACTGTTCAAAAGATAATAACAATAATAATTCCTTTCTTTTCTTTTTAGTTTCATCAGCCTTAAATGTTTAATGCCTTTGACATTGATCTTCTCTTCCTTTAATTCAGTCCATTGTGCATGCAGTTATTAGTTGGGTCGATGATTTTAATTCATAACACTTATCTTATAAACTGCTTTTGTATGTATCTGCTATATTATATAAAGTATAGTTAAAGAGGGTAATTTGCACTAGAAAAATAAAGATCTTATGTGAGGTAAATGCTGTGGATTATTTTATCTCTGTAAGACATTTTATCCATAGAGAAGTCTCACAACTCCTAGATCTTCCTCCTTTATTATACCCTTTTTATAAAAATCTAATATGTTTTTATAGAAACGTGTACTTTAGTACCTACTAAATAATCAAATATTTTTTCTTTATCTTACGTATGACTCCAGGATCGGAGGAGGGAAGTCTTCAAGTTCATATTTGCTTTAAAAACAACAAATATAGTGGTCTTACTTCATGATCGTTAGAAGTAGTGCCGGTTTGATTGTATTGAAAATACTTCTATTGATAATCCTATAATTTAAATATCCTTATATATTCATTGATTGTTTGTAAGATTAAACTATTATTTAAATTATTGTTAAAGTTAAAAATAAATGCGTTTAATAAGCCCTGCCAAGACAATTCAATACTTTTAAGCACTAAATTATTTTAAAACAGCAGTACGATTGTGTCAAAGCAGCTCTATTTCTTATTTAAATGATAATTTGAGATAAATTAATTTGGAGAAAAAAATATATTCAAAGATTTGAAGATATATTTATAGTAAGTCCATTTAATTCAACACAAATTATTGTTATACACTAAGACCTGTTTTATTTATACATGATTTAAAATAACTAATTTCTTCCCTTCTAGATTGTACCTGCCAATTTGTTTACCTGATATTTATGGCAATCCTCGAAGCTATTTCAGACAACATAATACTAATTATTTTTGGAACCCTTCGATATTAATGCCTTTTCGGATGAGTCCTCAAAACAAAATCCTTTTGTTTTAAGGTTCATATATGTTTTGATTTGTTAGCATGGATGTCAGAATGAAAAATGTTTTTTATCTGAACTTTCAAGGCTTCCTTTTTTGTACGTCCTTAACTTATATTAAACCGAGAGTTATAAACAACAAAAAGGTATACATTTTTTTCTTCTCTCACATATACGGAGGCAAAATATCTTTTAATATCACGAAAAATAATAATAATAAATTTTAAACTAATTTCCGTTAAGAAAAACAAAAATCGGAAGTTCATTAACAATGCTTTTATCTCATGTTTTTTCTGCTTACACCATAAATATATAGACACAAACTAACATACAGACAGAAGCACACATATACAAACATGCTTTCTTTAGCTTAAATCCAAAATCTTTGGCGAAAATGCAAAAAAAATACAATTTTTTTAAAGAATATCATCAACTACTTATGTTTTTACTCCAATCAATACGAATTATAGAACTACAACTAGTCCATCCAACCAAGAATATCAATCAAATTTGGTTTTCCCCTTCTTGGTGTCGAACCTCCATCCATCACATTTAGAGTTGATCACTCCACTAAACCAAACGTACTCTCTTACTTCCCTCTATTTAACTTCAAAAATATGTCGTCGTATGCGAACCAGTAACTAATAAATCACCATAAAGAGGCCCCTGGACAATCACCAATGTCCTTAACTAGAAAAACGTCGGACCATTCTTCCGTTGTTATCCTAAAGGCTTCCCTTAGGTAATTCTTTGCAGACGGCATCGTTATAAAAACAAATGAATTGTTTATCTAGTACCTAACCGGATTATTCTAATAATATATGTAAATATGTATGTATACGGTAAACAGTAATAAACCTTTAAACTAAACCTAACCGGATTAATGCGAACCCATCGAATTATAGAACATGTCTAAATCAAACCCTTATAATTATAAATGCTTTTTATAACACTAAATAAAGCCACACTTAATTGTATAAATTCAAAAAATAGCATTCCCGTACCATTTATATTTGCAATTTTAAATGGTTTGATTGACTAGAAATGTGTTGAAACTTAAATGAATATTATGCTATATATTGCCATTTATTTATTCAATATTTGGAGATATCATTGAAAATACATTACGTTATGAATGCCATGCTCATAAATATTATTGCTTATTTAATTAAAAAGATTCTGGCTATATTCCTTAAAAAATACATTTCTACTTTAATTACAAATATATATTGCATACCTTTGCGTGTATATACGAAGTTGTTTCGGATAATGATGCGAATCAGTTTATATATTGCAAAATATTGCATCCATCTTCTAATCATAGGCTTAAATTAAAGCTCAAACAAATTGGATTGATTTCTTTTTTATGTATCAAAACCGGTTTAGAACTTGGTTTTTAAGAAAATCAAGCTTTTGTTTTTGTTATTTCGTAACATTGGGTCAAATTTTCTCAAAAAGAGAAATGTCGCGCAACCACAAGTTCGTCGAGGGACCTTGCCAAGGCCAGGAAGACTCCCAAGGAGATCAAGACCATGGTCGCCACGGCCTTTGAGGTCAACAGCATCTCCCAAAGCCAAATCTACCGCATTTCAGCATTAGTTAAGGCCGGGAAGGACTCTTCAGACAAGATGAGCACGAACAGGAAGAGGAAGGTCCGTACCGACGACTTTATTGAGGCTGTGAGGGTGTACGTGGAGGCCGACCGTCGGGTGACAATGGAGGAACTGGCTATCAAGTTCGAGACGTCGATCAACACCATTTTCCACGTCCTCCATAACGATCTTGGCTCTCAATCAAGTCAGCAAGATGGATTCCCAAGATGCTCACAGAGGATCAAAAATGAAGAGAGTGAGATGCGCAAAAGGCCCTCTTGAAACTCTATTTTGAGCTCGGATTGGGGTTTCTGGACAAGATTGTGACGATGGGTGAAACCTCTGTGTCTTTCTTCACTCCTGAGTCCAAACGAGAGTCATCTCAAATGCTCCAGAGGACTCTAACCCGCCCCTGAAGTTCAAGCGTCAAGAATCAAGGAAGAAACAGATGATTCTCAGCTTCTTCGACAACTGCGGCGTGATCTTCCAACACTTTCTCCGATGAGGACCTCCGTCACCGTGGCCGTGTTCAAGGATGTCATGAACATGTTTTTAAAGTAATTTAAGGAGAAGCGACCTGAAATGGTCAAAAGAGACTGGTACTTCCACTTCGACAATGCTCCATGCTACACGGCAATAGAACGAAGGAGTTCTTAGCCAAGAAGGGGATCAAGGTCATCGATCATCCACCTTACTCTCCTGGCCTTGCCCCCGCAGACTTCTTCTACTTCCCCGTCATGAAGAAGATGCTCGAGGGCGGGGAGATCGTCGACAAGAGCGTCCAGAAGGAGTGGACCCGGGTTGAGAGGGCCATCCCGGAAGACAGGTTCCGTGAGGCCTTCAGGAAGTGGGTTGAGAGGCGGGAGAATTATATGCGAATCGGCGGAAGTCATGTGGAAAGATTTGTTAAAGTTGTTTTTGTTATAATTGAAATTATATTTATGATTATTTTTTTTTTTTTTCCGCATATTTATCCGAAACAACCTCATATATATATATATATATATATATATATATATATATATATATATATTATGCATTCAAATATAATAAATACATTCATTGTAATATGATATTTTAAGGGTTCTGCTTTCTAAAAATACATTTCTTTCTACCTTTATTTCTACATTACATATTTACATTATTATTCCTTTTCTTTTACAAAAGGAAATAATAAAAAAATATAAAACTATACAATATGGCTGCTTTAATGACAAAGGTTAAAAGTATATAATCACTAGACCTACACATGAAACGAGTATTAATAATGTAAGGCCCGTTGTTATGATTTTTAGGGTCTAATTGTAATAAGACTGTGCATGTATATATACATATAATATATATATATATAATTTTTTTTCTTTGGTACCTCCAATATCTCACTTTTAAATATATCTAACTGTCAAGCGATGATTTATCATCAGATGTGATGATCCAGGATAAGTCGGTGAGTGAAATAAATCATTTATTGCAGTAGAAAAACTTCTTTTTAATATTTCACTTTCCTTTTCTCTGCACCAATCACGTTCGAGGAAAAGTTTTTTGTTTGTTATTCGTAGAATCATTGATCAACAGGAACTTTGATTTCAAACTACATTGAATATTTGGATATGAATGAGTCATATAACAAATAAGTTAAAAATCGGTCTTACTTGTTTTAAATGTAAAAAGGGATTAGACTCGTTTTTTATATTAATATATGTGATATCAAAGCAATTCCTGAATTCATTATTATAGAAAGCGTTGATATAATATTTTGAGTGCAAGAAGTGGATATTTGAGTTGTTTACTGTTTAACATAAAGGTATCAAAATACCCATTTCTTTGATTGAATTGGTTAGGAAATCATCCAAAATGGCGGGCTTTTATAGCTTAATATTTGCTCTTTGATTGTATTTAAAAATCTTGAAGAAGAGAGTGGACATACGCAACAAAAAAAATATTTTTTCCAATCATTTCCCTAAGGGTGCACACATTTTAACCATTCATCCGATTCATACAAATCAACATGCATGAAGGTATTACTTGTTTATATACTTTTGTATCTTATTGTGAGACGTGATTAAAGGGAAATAAATGAATATAACAAATAAAAAATATTTGATTCACATTTTCCTTTTCTTCTTTTATGTTACACCTTTTCCATCAAGGCTCTTTAGTCTAGACTTAGTGTATATATTATAAATGTGACTCTTCCTAAAGAAAAAAACCCAATACAGTTCCATTTTAAATAAGCCCTCATTTTATTAGCCATTATTTACTAAGAGTACAAAAGTATTCCTTATTTCAAGTGTTTGCTCTCACCTTTTTTTAGAAAGTGCCTTGAGTGTGACGCATATTGTCAAAAGTAAAGTAAACACATTTAATGACAAAACATTGACCTGCATTAATAAGTTATTGCCTTTGATAAACGATGTGACGCCATCAACGGCATGGCTCCACTTCTAAAGCATGTGCAGAGCATTAAACAGAGACTACGCTCGATAAAACGGCACAACTACCTTGCTTTTTAAAATTTTATATTATTAACGATTTCTAATGTTTTTACGATTCTTTATATATATATATATTATATATATATATATATTATATATATATATATATATAATATATATATAATATATATATATTATATTGTTTTGTATACATACATATTCACTAAAAGTATATTAACAATGCTTCTATCATACCCTTTGAATAAACATTGAGCCCAAAACTTACTTTCAAACTTTTTTAATTAAAGTTCTTTATACTTCTTATCCAATGCTGTTGGAGTAATTAAACATAAAGAAAACAACTGCAAAATGGACGCTTTGTATAATGAACGTGCTCAAAGACCACAGTCTACATCTTTTTGAAATCGTGGATGGTGAAAGTTTATGTTCTAAAGGCTTCCAATTCCATGCTCTGGGGAGTTGCATGTTGCCCAAAAAGGCCCTTTTCTTGGAGTTATGGTGAAGAATGTCTACAGTAGAGGAAAAGTCGTAAGTTGGCGTAACACTCCATAATATTCTTTGACATGAAGCCCATATCGGATATTTTTTATTAGCACATTGGAGGCTAGGGTACCCATAATTAAAATGGAGTAGATATGGCTATTAGAAACTGTTGACCTCCACTCCTGCTCTGGGTTGCACGAAAGATCGATGAAAATTTCCTTGTACATTTTTGGCAATACTTTGGAAAGTTGCACCAAGCCTCTTCCGAGTTGTTGTTTTTTTATCTCTTCAGGGATGGGAAGATAACTTTTGTGGAAGAGTTTCTGGAGACAAGAGTCCTCTTCCTATATCACCCAAAGGGCAATTTTGAGTAAATCGTTTGCAAAGTAGAGAACTGAGGGAACTAATTTAACATTGTACAAATCAATTTTTGTTTGAAAATTGTATTTTCTCCACTCAATTAGACTTGTTCTAATAAGTTGGCCAAACTATTTTTATTTGAATCTGAATCTCCACTGCGTTTCCACTCAATACCGAGTATGTTTAGACTCACTGGGCAACCCATAATATGTGCATTGTCTTTCGGGCACCACTGTCTCAAGGGGAGAATATCAGTTTTTTTGCAGTTGATTTCCAGTCCAGATTGTTTCTTAAATCTTTTAAAAAGGGGATTATAATGGCCACTCTAATAACTCAGCAGAAACTCCGAGTTTCCTTCCACATAAAGTGTGACATCATCTGCGTAAATGTCAAGAAGATGCTTGAATTTCCCGAAATTAATTAAAAGCCCAAATATTTGTGTTTCAATCTCTGAAGAAGCAATGGGGCTTAGGACGATTTAGGTCTACGAGGAATTCTCTAAGAATACCGCCTACTCTTAAACTGATCTGTGTAAAAGTGACGAAAATGTTTGTGCAGTTTAGGAGAGGATTGCATATAGCCACAAGGTTTCTCTGAAGACGACAGTATGCGGGACGATTCCAATGCGTTCTCGAACTTCGGAACGACCATTTGATGCTTTTATCCTTAGTAAGTATTAAGACAAACTTACTTTGTTGATTGATCCCAGAGATATACAAACAAAGAAGGTTTCGTGATTGATGAAGGGCTGCCCACATTACGAATACAATCAGACAGGCATTCATATTGAACATATAAATCCTATTTCTGCTATAAATAGTGACCAAATCATGACAATAACAAAATCAAATTTTCAAATTAAAATCAAATTAAATTCAATAACTGTTCTTTTACTTTCAATTATTTTCCTTTTGATGAATAAAAAAGCATTTAATTTGATATTAGATCAATGCACCCACTAATTTATGATATGAAATCTGTTTCTTATGAGCATTCGTCTATCCCATGTTATGAATCAGCTGGCATGCGTCAAGATTCTCTTACTCTAAGGCACTGCTTAACACATGATTAGGCAAAATATTATTATTATTATTACTGACGTGGCAAGAATAAGTTGTAGCAAATAAAATAAAAACCTTGCTGATGAAAAAAATGATGTAAGTGTGAAGAAACACTACATTAATAAATGTGTTTCTTCCCGTTTGCTGAACTGACGTCATTGAAAATGGCGGCCAAGCTCGTGAGAGAAAAGTTGACCCACTCTGACAGTCACTTTTTGCCCCTCACTGCTCCTCAGTTCCTTGAGGACCACTAGAGAGAAGACGTAGATATGAATGAGGATTTGAAGGGAGGCAGAGGCCATACAGGCCGGGAAATCCCAGATTGGGGGGAGCCTCACAGAACAGGAGGAGTGTCATAAAGAGGGTCAGATAGCATCCAAGGAAACTGAGGCGATACAGAAAGCAGGAACCTCGGACACCCTCACTTTCCCTCAAAAAAAGACTCCAGGCACTACAACTGAGCAACAAGCACAAAGTGAAAACGACGAGAGTTCGTATAAATAGTAGCTTGGACGTTTGGGGAGATTCATTATTTTTCTCAAAAGGAAGAACACCTTCCCCTGGCATTAATTATTTCTCCATTGTCTTGGAGATTGTATGCACTAATATGTTTATTACCTTAAGTACTTTTATGATATCGCCAACTTTTGCTACTTCTACGTCGCATCACCGAATGAATACATGAATAAAAAGTCTTTCCACATATATTTATTAATACAATATTGCTACTACTTAAGTATACCCTGCCTCTTTTGTTATTCAATACTTTAACCTTTAACTTGCATATCGTTTCAATTGCATTATTTTTGGATCATTACGTTTAATAAATGTATTATCAACAACTATTTATTCTATGGGAACGGTAGATAATATATGTGAATATATTTTTACGATGAAGTCGTCCAGGGTTAAATGACGCAGGAAGAAATTACCTAACAATGAACAAAATCACCTAAAAAACACATTGGTAGGTAGGTATTTTACAACTATGTTGTAAAACGTGATCAAATACAATATCTCATATAAAGGAAGTTAATAATTTTATGTATGATTTTATAGATATATGATCTCCTTGTTTCCGTGTGTTTGTCGGGGAAAAGATTCATTTGGGTAATTTTCCCATATTTTCCTTTTCTACCTTGGGTCATTTCTTCCTCCTCCATTTTTTCTTGGACCATTTCTTTCCAGGCCACTTTTTCCTAATAGGATGTTTTCAGGTCATTTATGCGTGGGATTTTAACTAAAATGATTAATAAAAATATTTAATATCACTATCATTCATAATGCCCAAATACAAAGTCTGTTGTTCTAAGTCAGGAAATGTAAATGCTCTAATTCAATCGTATTCTTTAGTGTTAAGTTTAAAATATCAGGCTCCAATTGGCGGCATTAAATTCAATAAAAGACTCGTTCCATCAAAAGACTTTGCATTTGTATACTTTGTTCAAGATCATAGCCGTCGGGCTTGATGAAGAAGAAGAGGAAGTCTGAGGGTTGACTTTCTGCCAATGTGGTTGAAAGGAACCTGTTTGGTGTTTCACCTAAGGCTCCCAAGAAGTACCGTTGTTTTTGTCGTTATTCTCAATGCAGGGATGATAGTTAAAAAAAGAGGGATAACAGTAAATTACTGAAATGGTGTTTTTCTTAAGGAGTAACAAGAAAATCCTCGCAGACCAGTGAATATGCCAGAGTGTTCACCATTTATTATACACATCATCTAAGGCAAAATAAATTATTCCACAACTTTAGGAACCAATTTGTGCACATTTTGAAGCTTTTAGTCATTATACAAAGGGTTAATATGAAAATATAAACCTCCTTTTTATGATTTATTGTTGCAATTCACTTTGCCAGTTGTTGATAGGAGTTAAAATTCCTAGGAATAATATCTATTTGCCTTTTGCTTATGAAATAGCAATATCTAGAAGCAGACAAGCGTGTTTTTCTCTTCTTATCCTTCTCTTTTCCTCAAGGTATTCTGTATATACTATATGAAATACTTCGGACTGGAAAATAGAATAATTATACGGATTATTAAATATACTTGGGCGTCTTTCAAGAGCCATCATGACTACACAGATACATCTCAAGTTACAAGCAAGCAATATATTTCAATCTAGCAAAATCATGTTTTTTGATATGAGGAAATAAAGGTTCCTTAGGCTATATCTTACTTATATATTTTTTTATTTTGCTATTTTTTTACTATTTTCCCTTACATCATTTTGATACTTCATTTAATGCAATATCCCCTACCTCTAAGGCATGCTGCCTTCTTATACAATACATATATTCACTCCTTCATATATATTATCTCAAATGCCTGCCAAAATGAATGATACCTTTAACTTCTTATGCTTATTACCAGTAGCATATCTAATTTTACATATATATATATATATATATACAAAAATTAATTAAGAATATTGCCTTATAAATAATTAAAGTCTAATTAACTAGCTTTAATATTTGAATATGTGTTGTGTCTTGTAGTATTGAGGGATGAGGCAGAGAGGAATGTTAATAATGATGATCCGTGAATGACGGTTCTTCTTGGAAATTCTCGTTCAAGGTTTTAAGACTGCGTCGTGAGGGGCATGGTCTTAATACATATATACATCATATTTATATTAAGAACATTAAATCATATATATATATATACCGGGTGTAGAAAAAAATCGAGGACAGTACCTTTGAGTTATTTTCTTTTAAAATTGGGAGGTTTGGAGAGAAAACTTTATATAGACCGTGTCTTTTTCAGAAGTTTTCCCTACATTTTGGTTAAAAACATTTATTGTACGATCCTTATAAATACGACATGGAAGCCAAGCGTATTTCAGTATCCACACTTCTTGACGCGGGTTGGACCAAGAAAGTCATTTCCAACCATCTCAAATGTGCCAGGATCTTCGTATACAAGGTCGCAAAGTTAAAAAATGAATCGAGGTACCTTAAACGGAAACCTGGGAGTGGCCGGCCGAAAAAAATTAACCCAACCATCATCAAAAACCTCCTCAAACGCAACCCAACCAAGTCAATGTCCACCGTGGCCAAGGATTTGGACATTCACAAGACCAGCGTGTCCAAAGAGGTTAAAAAGATGGATGGAAAAAGTCTTAAGCTTGTAAAGAGGCCATTGTTGACACAAAAACAACGTGAAAGGAGGTTGCAGAGATCCAAGAAGCTCTTGAATTCACTGAAGTCGAATGGAGGCCGCATTATCTTCTTCTCAGACGAAAAGACTTTTACCGTCGATCCCTTCGTTAATCGTCAAAATGATCGTTTGTTGTATTTGAGGATACACAAGAGGATGATTCAAGAAGGTTCCATACGACTACAAAACACCCAGCTTCTCTGATGATGCTTGGTGTAGTTGCATCCACGGGTGATATCCTCCCCCCCCCCCCCCCAAATATGATGCGTCAAAAAGTCATTCGTTGGATTAAGAAGGTTGCTGGTGATCGTCCATATGTTTTCCAGCAGGATGGGGCGCCTACACATACCTCCAAAGCCACTCAAGCCTTCATGGACAAAAATTTGAATTTTGGGCAAAGGATATATGGCCTCCCCAGAGCCCAGATTTGAACCCTTTGGACTTCTCCATATAGGCGCGCGTAGAGACCAAGGCCTGCCAAAAGCGCAGTAAAAATGTTTCAACCCTGAAACGTTCCGTTAATAAGGCCTGGGGCTCTATGCCTGCTGAGTACATCCGTGATGTCTGCGCCAGTTTCAGACCCTGACTGGAGCGAGTTGTGGCTGCAGAAGAGGGATATTTCGATTAAATTATAAATTTATTATATTTCTTAAAAAAACAATAATTTTTTATTGTATGATAACTAATAGCCTCAGCAAGGCCATGATTACTTTTTTCACTAAACTGTCCTCGATTTTTTTCTACACCCGATATGAGATATGAGAATATACGATTACCATCTGGTAACGCTGTTAGTGTTACCTGGATAGAAAGAGAAAGAGAAGGGAGGGAGTATTTTGCCTCACTTCTCTCCTCCTGTTAGTGTTACCTGGATAGGAAGAAAAAAAGAAGGGAGAGAAGTGAGGCAAAATACTCCCTCCCTTATCTTTCTCTTTCTATCCAGGTAACACTAACAGCGTTACCAGATGGTAATCGTATATTCTCATATCAAAAGATCAATTTTTGGGGAAGAGTACGTATTTGCTTATATCTCTTAAAGTATAGCGATTTTTAGAACACCAAACATATCAAATGAAAGCTTGGTTAACCAGCTTTAATATTTTGGTATACTAAATCATGTCAATTTAATAAGTAGAGAGTTATATGTACATTAAAAAAAGCCTATCTCGCGTACAAAATGACGCATATAATGGATATAAATGCTTCAGAGACAAAGTAATATTTTGAGAGGATACCTTGACGCAAATCTAAGAAACACATTATTTTTATTTTTTCATAATCGATTTCTTATAGGTCAATACAGGCTCTGAATCATATGATGTAAACTCAGATTGTACTGAATTCTGAATTGATAGAATGCAACCAAGGTCATTTTTGGATTTATCATTTAAAGTTGTACTAAACTTAAAAGTACTATTTTACTCTGAAGCGAACAAGTCATCTTCTACAGGCGAGTGAAGTTAATTGATACAAAAAAGCTATGAAATAAGCTAACAATACACACTCCATTTTTCCTTTGTTTTTACTGAAAACTTTGTTTTATTAAAAAACGTCAAACATACGTCTGGTAGTAAATTAGATTTCCTTTAAGTTAATAATTATTTTTGAAGTCTGTAACGTCCACCATTTTGAAGAAATTTGCAAAAACTATATTTTTACTAAATTTTTAAAACTTTGACCTCGTTGCGCGACCTCGTAATGTTGACCGATTTTGTTCAAACTTTGTATGTCGTCTTCTTTTATCACCAAGAAACAGAAAACTCTCAATGTTGCTAACATTTCAAACTTTTGAAAAATAAGAACAACCCTAATATATATATATATACATATAAAAATATACAGATGAAATTTGTTAAATTTATGTGACTTAGTTGTTTAGATAAACAGCAGGTCGGTAGTTACACCAGTAGAAAGCTACTGGGTTACGCATTACATCCAGTTGATTCAAAACACCATGAGGGACGTATACAGCAATCTGGAGGAGATTGTTTTCATCGAGGAGGAACGGAGATTCGCCGTCGTGACACACTTGGTTAGCATGAAGGGCATGATATCCAACTCGGAGCGGTCAAGGTTGACTTCTGTGCTTTTTAGAAGCGTCCAAAGACTGAGGAAATCCATGGAGGACTTCAAGGATCCATATAAAGTGATTAATATGGAGCCTAGGTCGGAAAGATCGATGAAGACACCACCCGCTCATTATCTTTAGTTGCTGAGGGGCTGGAGGTGGGGACACCACAATTCAAAATTGTGTGAAAGAAGATTTGCGTTGCAGATTGTATAGGATGTAAATGGGTCAGATCTTAACCCCTGCAATCAAAAACATGTGTGTGATCAAAGCTGCAAACTTTCTCGACAAGCTGAAACATCCCAAAGATCCACAAATGATCTATTTTTCTCAGATGAGAAAATTATCTATCAGGATCACAACAGACAAAATCACCGCTGGATAGTTTCCTGCCCCAAAGATGCCCCAAAAGTTATGAAAACAAAGTTTCTACTACTGTGATGGTCTTTGGAGTATTGAGCAATGAGGGGGATGTAATGCCTCGACACATTTTTGAGAGTGACCTGATAGATAACACGGACCTGGATGTGATGGACAAGGAGTCATGTCCTGGATCAGGGATGTCGCAGGAGATCATCCTTGGGTCTGGCAGCAGGACTTTGCACCCTGCCATGTCTCTGCTAGATCTCTCCAGTGGCTGTAGGAGAACATCTACGGCATGGTTGGGAAGGAGAGGACCAGACCTTAATCCAATGGACAATTTTGTCTGGGGCTATCTTGAATGACGGACTAATAGACGTACTCACAACAAGAAGGCCTCCCTCATCACCTCCATTAAAAAAGAGATGGCGTCCATGGACAGGGTTTGCGCCACTTTCAGGGGCTGCATACAGAAACTTATCGACGCTGAGGGAGATTATTTTGATTAATTTTATGGAGAACTTCCTCACCTTTCACTTTGTTTGAAATACATATCTCTATTAATAACATAGTTATTTAATTTTTTGTGAGAAAGAGTTTTCTTGCCAATTTCATCAGGGGACCTGTATATATATATATAAGCATATACATTTTCAATATGTTAATGTATTTCCATAGTAACTTTAATTAAAGACTTAAGAGACCCTTCTCAAAAGAATAAATGAATAGAATATACACGTTATTTGATATGTAGCAAATATGAAAGTGTCATATAAAATTATAAACTTAGTCCAACATAATGAAGATACATGAATTTTAAAAAAATTCTTAAAAAAAATTCATCATCCACGAAAGGCTTCACAAAAATGGATGTTAAAAAAACCATTAACTTGACTTTAATATCAGAAAGCTAAAGATAAAAGCTCAATTTCACAAATGAAAAAACAAATTGACGTAATATCAAAAATATGGATAAGTATATCTAAATATTTTTTACAATATTTGTATTTCGAGAAAGGTTTTTAAACTAACTAAAGTATGAGAACACAAAAATTGTGGAATTACATTCTCCTACCCAACCTATTTCAAGTTCAGAATCTCCGATAAAGGACTTGATGGAAAGGCCTGCTTCAGAAAGAAGTATTGAAGATGTGAAGTCAATGAAACGGGTTCAAATAATGATATAAAAGAGAGGACTCGATCTCAATCATCAAAAAGAGGTAGAGAAGTCAGGTGCAAATTTCCACAATGAAATAAATCCCCAAAAAATCCATAAAAAGTGACATATTTTTCATTAAACTATCATTTCATGAACTCTCGTGGATCATCTCAGGCAAAAGTTACGGCTATTTAGAACATGACATCTCAAGTGAAATGAAAACAAATATGGGGTTAAAGAGAATCCTTTCAAATAACACAAGGGGAGGTTTGGAAAGACTAGGACGGCATGCCTTAATGAAATCCTTATTTTTATCTAATCCCGATACTGAATGTCTCCAGGACATAAGATCGGTAGTTTCTTCGTCTTGTAGTTTGGATTGTAAAATGTGCCAAACGGGACTTTTCCACACCTTTTTCACAGGATCTCGGTCTTTCAGAGGGTTCTTACATTCGTTTCTAAAAAGATGAAGTGGCCAAATGTGTCGATGAATATTCACGCGAAAGCGATTGGCATAAAATTTATTTATCCTCAAATGGAATTAGCTATTGTTGATAAACGCTTATGACCCTAATGCACGGTCTTCCGAATACTTTAAAGCTCTGTATGACTCCAATACGTTTAGTTATATTCCTTCCATTATAATAGGCGATCTTAATGTCGATTTAGATCATTTGCTGATGTATCCTAACTGGATCCTTTTGAATGCAATAATATCTGGATGGAGTTTGGTTGATTGTATCGAAAAGTTCAGTCCAAATCAACTAGTGTCATGGAGAAATGGGAACCAGTCTGATAGAATCCACCTAGCACTTATCTCTCCATCTTGGATGAGTCATGTGAAAAAGGCTTTTACAGGCCAGAAACGTTCTCTGACCACTATATTTAAACAAGCTGAAGACCGCGCTACGCGCGGTCTCCAGCTTGATAAGGGGGCTGCGCCCCCTTATGATCCCCGCTCGGGCCTTCGGCCTGACATTGAGTAAAAGTTACATTTTGACTCTTATCTATATATATATAGCATATGTACTTATGAAATAATGCTAACCATTAAAACTTTTTTGTTTTTCGTCCAATTTTAAAAATTTATTTCACATTTGCATTATTCTTCCCAATTGGGAACATTTATATTAACAAATTTAAAAATTAAAAAAAAATGCCAAAAATCATGGGGTACCCCTTAAGTTTTTTGAAAAAATCAGATTTTTGGGTTTTCTGAAAAAACAAACACTTGAGAATGATTTATTTTAAAATTTGTTGTCAGGCTCTTTAAGCTCCTTCTTATGAACTCAAGTTGAAATCTGTGAGTACCCAGGAGTGGGGAGAAAAAAACACTTTTCCATTCCCAGTTTTTATCCCAAAACTCAAAAAGTTAATAACTAAAATACATTTTTTATCCGACACAAACTTATTAGAAATGTCACAATCTATAGATACTATTTTATAACTTGATGCGATCATTTCAACAGACAACCCACAGAAGGCCCCCCAAAATTTAGGATTTCAAAAATATTCCGCTTCGTCCATGAAATAGGACCTAATATTCAATCCCGGATTTGAGGGTCTTAACGATCTCAGATTCGGATACTGAATACATCAAAGTTGCTCCCTTTTGGAAGCTGAATATAGTTGTGCAAAATAAATTGCGAAAAACTGCAACTTTAAAAAAATCCGGATCCCGGTCCAAATATGTCCCGGAGGCCGGACATTGACTTAACCAACCTAGGCTTATTTTGCAAGGCCTTCATTTCGTATATTTGTTTTGAACTTTTTTTCGTTTCAAAAAGTCGACCCAGAGGTTTTCTTGAATTTCCCGACAGGCCGGTCCGGTTTTCCGGGAAACTTCTTTGGGACCCGATTGGAAACCCTATTCTTGATATACTTTCAGAGTATCTTTTTTTCGAAATGGGAAAGAATCAAAAGTTAAGGAAATGTCATAATCTGGGTCCGGAAGTTTCTGGATCCGGAATTTTTTCCAGATCCAGGTTCTTTGGGCAGAGATGCAGATAACTTTTAGTTTGCGTTCTGTCTCTAAAACATCTCACTTACGAACTATGGACAACCAAAACTTTCCAACCCTTTTTTCTAGGCCTTAGTTTGTTGATATCAAAGATGCCTACGGCCAAAGCCCACAAAACATCTATTTACATCCTGAGCCTCCTAACCCTCAAAATCCATGCAAACCGCAAAACCCTCTCACAGACACAAATCTGGTTTATCATATCTTACTTAGCCCAGAACCCTCACAGTGTCAAGATGCATATCTGTGTGCCAATTTTCATCTAAAACGGTCCAGTAGTTTAAGAGATTTCAGTCCGGACGGAAACACGGACGCTCCCCGCTTATTATATAGATATAGAGATGATTTCTCTCCTAAATCAAAGTGTTTCAAAATTCCACAGTTGGTGCTAAAGAATGATAAATATATCTCAAAATTAAAAAGAAATTTACTAAGAGTTTTCACGGCTCAGTATTTGCACAACAGGTGGCTCGGACCTTTACCAGAGTGGTAAGCATTACAACTGCGCAGTTTATTAATAATCAAATGAAAAGTACGAAAGATGATCAGCTCAAGAGGAAAAAACATATGACTGAACATTCTCTTTGGGGGAAGCATTATCTTCAGAATTAGAAAAAGCGTATAGGCTTGCCGAAGTGGCAGAGACTGAAATGTCACAAAATAGTTCAAGAGGAAAATTAGACCAATGTAAGACTAAAAACTTACTTATCAAAGATAAATGCTCTGCAAAGACTATTCAGTGTATTTTGCATAAAGGTAAAAAATAACCAATCTTAATGAAATACTGGACTATTTCCATACCCGCTTCCAGGAATTAGTACAATCAGAACGACTGAACTTTCCAGAAAAAGGCTGTTCTAGATGTAAGATATTACTCTAAAAAGGATCACAATCTATATTAAGAAAAAGTTATAGACAAAAAAGCCTCTGGGATCGATGGAATTGATGGAAAAGTATTTAAACGCCTTCCAGAAGAAATAGCTCCCGTCCTCCTTCAGATAAGAGAGTATATGGAATTGAAAGGCAGGCTTCCCAAATCCCTCACAAGAGGGAGAATTTCCTGATTCCAAAAAAAAGGAAATGGCACGGACTTCAATCATGGGAGACCGATTACTGTGCTTAACAACTCTTACAGGATTATTTCTGGTATTTTGGCCCAAGAGATAGAGCCGGAGCTGATAAAGGGATTAATGTCTCTCAAAAGGGTTTTTTTTTATTCCGAAATTTTGAATGTTTCGCAAAAAACGTTCAGGCAGTTATTGAGTCTGTCGACCGGTGGAATAAATTATGAGCAATCATAGGTATCGACGTCAAAAAAGCCTTTGACTCGATTTCCATCTCACATTCTTCGAGATGTAAAACGTTTTTACCCAAACAATTCTTCAATCCAGTCCGAGCACTCCTACTTAACGGGTCATCTGTGATATCTATTGGAGGTCTACAGGAACAATCAATTGAACTGAAGAAAAGCTGCAGGCAGGGATGCCCATCTGCCCTCTTCTATTTGTTTTAGCAATGGAAGAGTTAGTTCTTCTTCTAAAAAAATAAATATACTGGTTTTGGAGTTAAGTTGACAGACTACACACATCTCATCGATTTATATGCTGACGACATAACTCTCTCGGTTGAAGCCAATACAGAGACTCAAATAATCAAAAGAGTTGAAGTACTCTTGAGCTTTTTTGAGAAATTCCAAAAGAAGTCAGGATTGGAGATAAATCGATCAAAGACTTTTGTTCTTCCTATTGGCGCATGAGACGTAAAAGAAGGACATATATGGGGTTGCCCGGTAAGAAGAAAGTCTCTATTTTAGGAGTTGACTGAGGACCAGAAGGGATCCATGCTGATAACTGGAGATAATTGGTGCATGGAAGAATTTTAATTTACAAAAGAGGATTGATGTATACAATACTCAGGTTGTCCTGGTGTGTTTGTATAAAGCAACAGCTTCTCCCTTGATAGCAGAAAAGGTAATTGAAGAGGAACAATTATGGCTCTCAACTCTTTTTCATAAGAGATTTCTCCCTGCATTAAAGTGACCAAAGTCTTTGATAGGTGGAGGATTAACTCTTTATCTATTATTATTCCAAAAAAATTTGAAAGTTTTTATCGATTTAATCAAAAATCCAGAAACGGAATGGAGAAGGCCTATCACCAAAAGTAATCTGTATAAGAAGACTTTTATTTGGAACCATTTTAACAAATAAGGACAACAGAAGTTTATCAAAAATATGGGCAGCGGCCCAACGTATAATATGGAAGTTTAGTCCAGTGTATAGTGAGGAAAGTATAGTGGATATAATTCATCAAAACGCAAGCAAACCATTCTTTTTAGAAATGGGCACCCACCTTTACTCGAGGAGTAGCATTGGATCATGGCGGTTTTGATTTGAATTCCACAACAAACTTCGAATTTGGTAAAGATGGAAGATTCAAATACCCTCTTCAAAGAGCTGCTAAAATGCATAGATTCCATGTCCATGGCAACTCAAGATGATGCCTCCTAATCTCAAAGAAGATGTCAACAATATAGTAAACTTCTACATGGAATTGCTGGAACTTCCCGATAATTGGAGGAAAATAATTCGGTGTTCCACGTCGGGATTCACGATGGGGAAAAATTTACAGGCCAATTACAGATTTCCTCCTATTGTATCATTTTTAAAAATCATTGCAAGGACTATGGCAATTATATGTCAACACTTTAACTGCCTTTGCGGATTGTCCTGCGATATCAATTTGAAGACCTTTCTAGCTCTCATGTTAAGGGATGAACAACTCTCCCAATAACATCTTGAAAGGTGTTTTATTTGTGGGTTTCCAAAAAAGCAAAAAAACCCGATCAGGTGCTTCAAAAGCGATTACTTATATGATCATGAATGCTAAGGTCTTATTCCAAAGAGGTTGACCACCAACGAGGAACTCAGAGCCATAATGCTCTCAGCGGCGGCCAGATATGGAGCACTTTGCTACGGATACCGTCAGTTGTGGAAGACTCTTGG
>CP045904.1:8648565-8726506 GCA_013387185.1 Caligus rogercresseyi | reverse complement strand
CCTCACAGAACAGGAGGAGTGTCATAAAGAGGGTCAGATAGCATCCAAGGAACTGAGGCGATACAGAAAGCAGGAACCTCGGACACCCTCACTTTCCCTCAAAAAAAGACTCCAGGCACTACAACTGAGCAACAAGCACAAAGTGAAAACGACGAGAGTTCGTATAAATAGTATCTTGGACGTTTGGGGAGATTCATTATTTTTCTCAAAAGGAAGAACACCTTCCCCTGGCATTAATTATTTCTCCATTGTCTTGGAGATTGTATGCACTAATATTTTATTACCTTAAGTACTTTTATGATATCGCCAACTTTTGCTACTTCTACGTCGCTCACCGAATGAATACATGAATAAAAGTCTTTCCACTATATTTATTAATACAATATTGCTACTACTTAAGTATACCCTGCTCTTTTGTTATTCAATACTTTAACCTTTAACTTGCATATCGTTTTCATTGCATTATTTTTGGGATCATTACGTTTATAAATGTATTATCAACAACTATTTATTCTATGGGAACGGTAGAATAATATATGTGAATATATTTTTTACGATGAAGTCGTCCCAGGGTTAAATGACGCAGGAAGAAATTACCTAACAATGAACAAAATCACCTAAAAACACCATTGGTAGGTAGGTATTTTACAACTATGTTGTAAAACGTGATCAAATACAATATCTCATATAAAGGAAGTTTAATAATTTTATGTATGATTTTATAGATATATGATCTCCTTGTTTCCGTGTGTTTGTCGGGGAAAAGATTCATTTGGTAATTTTCCCATATTTTCCTTTTCTACCTTGGGTCATTTCTTCCTCCTCCATTTTTTCTTGGACCATTTCTTTCCAGGCCACTTTTCCTAATAGGATGTTTTCAGGTCATTTATGCGTGGGATTTTAACTAAAATGATTAATAAATATTTAATATCACTATCATTCATAATGCCCAAATACAAGTCTGTTGTTCTAAGTCAGGAAATGTAAATGCTCTAATTCAATCGTATTCTTTAGTGTTAAGTTTAAAATATCAGGCTCCAATTGGCGGCATTAAATTCAATAAAAGACTCGTTCCATCAAAAGACTTTGCATTTGTATACTTTGTTCAAGATCATAGCCGTCGGGCTTGATGAAGAAGAAGAGGAAGTCTGAGGGTTGACTTTCTGCCAATGTGGTTGAAAGGAACTTGTTTGGTGTTTCACCTAAGGCTCCCAAGAAGTACCGTTGTTTTTGTCGTTATTCTCAATGCAGGGATGATAGTTAAAAAAGAGGGATAACAGTAAATTACTGAAATGGTGTTTTTCTTAAGGAGTAACAAGAAAATCCTCGCAGACCAGTGAATATGCCAGAGTGTTCACCATTTATTATTACACATCATCTAAGGCAAAATAAATTATTCCACAACTTTAGGAACCAATTTGTGCACATTTTGAAGCTTTTAGTCATTATACAAAGGGTTAATATGAAAATATAAACCTCCTTTTTATGATTTATTGTTGCAATTCACTTTGCCAGTTGTTGATAGGAGTTAAAATTCCTAGGAATAATATCTATTTGCCTTTTGCTTATGAAATAGCAATATCTAGAAGCAGACAAGCGTGTTTTCTCTTCTTATCCTTCTCTTTTCCTCAAGGTATTCTGTATATACTATATGAAATACTTCGGACTGGAAATAGAATAATTATACGGATTATTAAATATACTTGGGCGTCTTTCAAGAGCCATCATGACTACACAGATACATCTCAAGTTACAAGCAAGCAATATATTTCAATCTAGCAAAATCATGTTTTTTGATATGAGGAAACAAAGGTTCCTTTAGGCTATATCTTACTTTATATATTTTTTTATTTTGCTATTTTTTTACTATTTTCCCTTACATCATTTGATACTTCATTTAATGCAATATCCCCTACCTCTAAGGCATGCTGCCTTCTTATACAATACATATATTCCACTCCTTCATATATATTATCTCAAATGCCTGCCAAAATGAATGATACCTTTAACTTCTTATGCTTATTACCAGTAGCATATCTAATTTTACATATATATATATATATATTACAAAAATTAATTAAGAATATTGCCTTATAAATAATTAAAGTCTAATTAACTAGCTTTAATATTTGAATATGTGTTGTGTCTTGTAGTATTGAGGGATGAGGCAGAGAGGAATGTTAATAATGATGATCCGTGAATGACGGTTCTTCTTGGAAATTCTCGTTCAAGGTTTTAAGACTGCGTCGTGAGGGGCATGGTCTTAATACATATATACATCATATTTATATTAAGAACATTAAATCATATATATATATATACCGGGTGTAGAAAAAAATCGAGGACAGTACCTTTGAGTTATTTTCTTTTAAAATTGGGAGGTTTGGAGAGAAAACTTTATATAGACCGTGTCTTTTTCAGAAGTTTTCCCTACATTTTTGGTTAAAAACATTTATTGTACGATCCTTATAAATACGACATGGAAGCCAAGCGTATTTCAGTATCCACACTTCTTGACGCGGGTTGGACCAAGAAAGTCATTTCCAACCATCTCAAATGTGCCAGGATCTTCGTATACAAGGTCGCAAAGTTAAAAAATGAATCGAGGTACCTTAAACGGAAACCTGGGAGTGGCCGGCCGAAAAAAATTAACCCAACCATCATCAAAAACCTCCTCAAACGCAACCCAACCAAGTCAATGTCCACCGTGGCCAAGGATTTGGACATTCACAAGACCAGCGTGTCCAAAGAGGTTAAAAAGATGGATGGAAAAAGTCTTAAGCTTGTAAAGAGGCCATTGTTGACACAAAAACAACGTGAAAGGAGGTTGCAGAGATCCAAGAAGCTCTTGAATTCACTGAAGTCGAATGGAGGCCGCATTATCTTCTTCTCAGACGAAAAGACTTTTACCGTCGATCCCTTCGTTAATCGTCAAAATGATCGTTTTGTTGTATTTGAGGATACACAAGAGGATGATTCAAGAAGGTTCCATACGACTACAAAACACCCAGCTTCTCTGATGATGCTTGGTGTAGTTGCATCCACGGGTGATATCCTCCCCCCCCCCCCCCCCCCAATATGATGCGTCAAAAAGTCATTCGTTGGATTAAGAAGGTTGCTGGTGATCGTCCATATGTTTTCCAGCAGGATGGGGCGCCTACACATACCTCCAAAGCCACTCAAGCCTTCATGGACAAAATTTGAATTTTGGGGCCTCCCCAGAGCCCAGATTTGAACCCTTTGGACTTCTCCATATAGGCGCGCGTAGAGACCAAGGCCTGCCAAAAGCGCAGTAAAAATGTTTCAACCCTGAAACGTTCCGTTAATAAGGCCTGGGGCTCTATGCCTGCTGAGTACATCCGTGATGTCTGCGCCAGTTTCAGACCCTGACTGGAGCGAGTTGTGGCTGCAGAAGAGGGATATTTCGATTAAATTATAAATTTATTATATTTCTTAAAAAAACAATAATTTTTTATTGTATGATAACTAATAGCCTCAGCAAGGCCATGATTACTTTTTTCACTAAACTGTCCTCGATTTTTTTCTACACCCGATATGAGATATGAGAATATACGATTACCATCTGGTAACGCTGTTAGTGTACCTGATAGAAAGAGAAAGAGAAGGGAGGGAGTATTTTGCCTCACTTCTCTCCTGCTGTTAGTGTTACCTGGATAGGAAGAAAAAAGAAGGGAGAGAAGTGAGGCAAAATACTCCCTCCCTTCTCTTTCTCTTTCTATCCAGGTAACACTAACAGCGTTACCAGATGGTAATCGTATATTCTCATATCAAAAGATCAATTTTTGGGGAAGAGTACGTATTTGCTTATATCTCTTAAAGTATAGCGATTTTTAGAACACCAAACATATCAAATGAAAGCTTGGTTAACCAGCTTTAATATTTTGGTATACTAAATCATGTCAATTTAATAAGTAGAGAGTTATATGTACATTAAAAAAAGCCTATCTCGCGTACAAAATGACGCATATAATGGATTATAAATGCGTCAGAGACAAAGTAAAATTTTGAGAGGATACCTTGACGCAAATCTAAGAAACACATTATTTTTATTTTTTTCATAATCGATTTCTTATAGGTCAATACAGGCTCTGAATCATATGATGTAAACTCAGATTGTACTGAATTCTGAATTGATAGAATGCAACCAAGGTCATTTTTGGATTTATCATCTAAAGTTTTACTAAACTTAAAAGTACTATTTTACTCTGAAGCGAACAAGTCATCTTCTACAGGCGAGTGAAGTTAATTGATACAAAAAAGCTATGAAATAAGCTAACAATACACACTCCATTTTTTGCTTTGTTTTTACTGAAAACTTTGTTTTATTAAAAAACATCAAACATACGTCTGGTAGTAAATTAGATTTCCTTTAAATTAATAATTATTATTGAAGTCTGTAACGTCCACCATTTTGAAGAAATTTGCGAAAAACTATATTTTTACTAAATTTTTAAAACTTTGACCTCGTTGCGCGACCTCGTAATGTTGACCGATTTTGTTCAAACTTTGTATGTCGTCTTCTTTTATCACCAAGAAACAGAAAACTCACAATGTTGCTAACATTTCAAACATTTGAAAAATAAGAACAACCCTAATATATATATATATATATATATATATATATATATATATATATATATATATATATATATATATATTATATATATATATATATACAGATGAAATTTGTTAAATTTATGTGACTTAGTTGTTTAGATAAACAGCAGTCGGTAGTTACACCAGTAGAAAGCTACTGGGTTACGCATTACATCCAGTTGATTCAAAACACCATGAGGGACGTATACAGCAATCTGGAGGAGATTGTTTTTCATCGAGGAGGAACGGAGATTCGCCGTCGTGACACACTTGGTTAGCATGAAGGGCATGATATCCAACTCGGAGCGGTCAAGGTTGACTTCTGTGCTTTTTAGAAGCGTCCAAAGACTGAGGAAATCCATGGAGGACTTCAAGGATCCATATAAAGTGATTAATATGGAGCCTAGGTCGGAAAGATCGATGAAGACACCACCCGCTCATTATCTTTAGTTGCTGAGGGCTGGAGGTTGGGGACACTGCATACAGAAACTTATCGACGCTGATGGGAGATTTTTTGATTATTTTATGGAGAACTTCCTCACCTTCACTTTGTTTGAAATAAATCTCTATTAATAACATAGTTATTTAATTTTTTGTGAGAAAGAGTTTTCTTGCCATTTCATCAGGGGACCTGTATATATATATAGAAGCATATACATTTTCGATATGTTAATGTATTTCCATAGTAACTTTTAATTAAAGACTTAAGAGACCCTTCTCAAAAGAATATAATGAATAGAATATACACGTTATTTGATATGTAGCAAATATGAAAGTGTCATATAAATTATAAACTTAGTCCAACATAATGAAGATACATGAATTTTAAAAATTCTAAAAAAAAATTCATCATCCACGAAAGGCTTCACAAAAATGGATGTTAAAAAACCATTAACTTGACTTAATATCAGAAAGCTAAAGATAAAGCTCAATTTCACAAATGAAAAAAAATTGACGTAATATCAAAAATATGGATAAGTTATATCTAAATATTTTTTACAATATTGTATTTCGAGAAAGGTTTTTAAACTAACTAAAGTATGAGAACACAAAATTGTGGAATTACATTCTCCTACCCAACCTATTTCAAGTTCGGAATCTCCGATAAAGGACTTGATGGAAAGGCCTGCTTCAGAAAGAAGTATTGAGATGTTGAAGTCAATGAAACGGGTTCAAATAATGATTATAAAAGAGAGGACTCGATCTCAATCATCAAAAAGAGGTAGAGAAGTCAGGTGCAAATTTCCCACAATGAAATAAATTCCCAAAAAATCCATAAAAAGTGACATATTTTACATTAAACTATCATTCTCATGAACTCTCGTGGATCATCTCAGGCAAAATTACGGCTATTTAGAACATGACATCTCAAGTGAAATGAAAACAAATATGGGGTTAAAGAGAATCCTTTCAAATAACACAAGGGGAGGTTTGGAAAGACTAGGACGGCATGCCTTAATGAAATCCTTATTTTTATCTAATCCCGATACTGAATGTCTCCAGGACATAAGATCGGTAGTTTCTTCGTCTTGTAGTTTGGATTGTAAAATGTGCCAAACGGGACTTTTCCACACCTTTTTCACAGGATCTCGGTCTTTCAGAGGTGTTCTTACATTCGTTTCTAAAAATTGAACGTGGCCAAATGTGTAGATGAATATTCACGCGAAAGCGATTGGCATAAAATTTATTTATCCTCAAATGGAATTAGCTATTGTCTGATAAACGCTTATGACCCTAATGCACGGTCTTCCGAATACTTAAAGCTTTGTATGACTCCAATACGTTTAGTTATATTCCTTCCATTATAATAGGCGATCTTAATGTCGATTTAGATCATTGCCGATGTATCCTAACTGGATCCTTTGAATGCAATAATATCTGGATGGAGTTTGGTTGATTGTATCGAAAAGTTCAGTCCAAATCAACTAGTGTCATGGAGAAATGGGAACCAGTCTGATAGAATCCACCTAGCACTTATCTCTCCATCTTGGATGAGTCATGTGAAAAAGGCCTTTTACAGGCCAGAAACGTTCTCTGACCACTATATTATAAATATAGAGATGCATTTCTCTCCTAAATCAAAGTGTTTCAAAATTCCACAGTTGGTGCTAAAGAATGATAAATATATCTCAAAATTAAAAAGAAATTTACTAAAGAGTTTTCACGGCTCAGCATTTGCACAACAGGTGGCTCGGACCTTTACCAGAGTGGTAAGCATTACAACTGCGCAGTTTATTAATAATCAAATGAAAAGTACGAAAGACGATCAGCTCAAGATGGAAAAACATATGACTGAACATTCTCTATTTGGGGAGCATTCTCTTCAGAATTAGAAAAAGCGTATAGGCTTGCCGAAGTGGCAGAGTCTGAAATGTCACAAAATAGTTCAAGAGGAAAATAGACCAATGTAAGACTAAAACTTTACTTATCAAAGATAAATGCTCTGCAAAGACTATTCAGTGTATTTTGCATAAAGGTAAAAAATAACCAATCTTAATGAAATACTGGACTATTTCCATACCCGCTTCCAGGAATTAGTACAATCAGAACGACTGAACTTTCCAGGAAAAAAGGCTGTTCTAGATGTAAGATCTTTACTCTAAAACGGATCACAATCTATATTAAGAAAAGTTTATAGACAAAAAAGCCTCTGGGATCGATGGAATTGATGGAAAAGTATTTAAACGCCTTCCAGAAGAAATAGCTCCCTTCCTCCTTCAGATAAGAGAGTATATGGAATTGAAAGGCAGGCTTCCCAAATCCCTCACAAGAGGGAGAATTTTCCTGATTCCAAAAAAAGGAAATGGCACGGACTTCAATCATGGAGACCGATTACTGTGCTTAACAACTCTTACAGGATTATTTCTGGTATTTTGGCCCAAGAGATAGAGCCGGAGCTGAATAAAGGGATTAATGTCTCTCAAAAGGGTTTTTTTAAATTCCGAAATTTTTGAATGTTTCGCAAAAACGTTCAGGCAGTTATTGAGTCTGTCGACCGGTGGAATAAATTATGAGCAATCATAGGTATCGACTTCAAAAAAGCCTTTGACTCGATTTCCCATCTCCACATTCTTCGAGATGTAAAACGTTTTTACCCAAACAATTCTTCAATCCAGTCCGAGCACTCCTACTTAACGGGTCATCTGTGATATCTATTGGAGGTCTACAGGAAAAATCAATTGAACTGAAGAAAAGCTGCAGGCAGGGATGCCCATCTGCCCCTCTTCTATTTGTTTTAGCAATGGAAGAGTTAGTTCTTCTTCTAAAAAATAAATATACTGGTTTTGGAGTTAAGTTGACAGACTACACACATCTCATCGATTTATATGCTGACGACATAACTCTCTCGGTTGAAGCCAATACAGAGACTCAACTAATCAAAAGAGTTGAAATACTCTTGAGCTTTTTTGAGAAATTCCAAAAGAAGTCAGGATTGGAGATAAATCGATCAAAGACTTTTGTTCTTCCTATTGGCGCATGAGACGTAAAAGAAGGACATAATATGGGGTTGCCCGGTAAGAAGAAAAGTCTCTATTTTAGGAGTTGACTGAGGACCAGAAGGGATCCATGCTGATAACTGGAGATAATTGGTGCATGGAAGAATTTTAATTTACAAAAGAGGATTGATGTATACAATACTCAGGTTGTCCCTGGTGTGTTGTATAAAGCAACAGCTTCTCCCTTGATAGCAGAAAAGGTCATTGAAGAGGAACAATTATGGCTCTCAACTCTTTTTCATAAGAGATTTCTCCCTGCATTAAAGTGACCAAAGTCTTTGATAGGTGGAGGATTAACTCTTTTATCTATTATTATTCCAAAAAATTATTTGAAAGTTTTTATCGATTTAATCAAAAATCCAGAAACGGAATGGAGAAGGCCTATCACCAAAAGTAATCTTTATAAGTAGACTTTTATTTGGAACCATTTTAACAAATAAGACAACAGAAGTTTATCAAAAATATGGGCAGCGGCCCAACGTATAATATGGAAGTTTAGTCCAGTGTATAGTGAGGAAAGTATAGTGGATATAATTCATCAAAACGCAAGCAAACCATTCTTTTTAGAAATTTGGGCACCCCACCTTTACTCGAGGAGTTAGCATTGGATCATGGCTATTTTGATTTGAATTCCACAACAAACTTCGAATTTGGTAAAGATGGAAGATTCAAATACCCTCTTCAAAGAGCTGCTAAAATGCATAGGATTCCATGTCCATGGCAACTCAAGATGATGCCTCCTAATCTCAAAGAAGATGTCAACAATATAGTAAACTTCTACATGGAATTGCTGGAACTTCCCGATAATTGGAGGAAAATAATTCGGTGTTCCACGTCAGGGATTCACGATGGGGAAAAATTTACAGGCCATTACAGATTTCCTCCAATTGTATCATTTTTAAAAATCATTGCAAGGACTATGGCAAATTATATGTCAACACTTTAAATGCCTTTGCGGATTGTCCTGCGATATCAATTTTGAAGACCTTTCTAGCTCTTAATGTTAAGGGATTGAACAACTCTCCCAATAACATCTTGAAAGGTGTTTTATTGTTTGGGTTTCCAAAAAAGCAAAAAACCCGATCAGGTGCTTCAAAAGCGATTACTTATATGATCATGAATGCTAAGGCTCTTATTCCAAAGAGGTTGACCACCAACGAGGAACTCAGAGCCATAATGCTCTCAGCGGCGGCAGATATGGAGCACTTTCGCTACGGATACCGTCAGTTGTGGAAGACTCTTGGAGTGTCGCCGCGAAAGAAATAAAATATTTCCCATCAAAGTCGAAGAGTCTTTTAAAAATAATAAAAAACTATTGAAATTTTATTGATGTTTTTTATATGTTTCTTTTATTGTTGTGCATTCTATGTTAAGTTATTTCTTTTATTGTTGTGCTTTCTATGTTAAGTTATTTGTTTGATTTTATGTTTGTTAATCTTTTTTTGAAGTTTTAATTTTAGACTAACATGTCTATTTATGTATTTTAATACACAATCACTTCATTGAAATAAAGATTTGAAAAAAAGTATGAGAATATAAAATATATAATTAAACCATACCTTGTTAAAATAAGATTTGCTTAAAAACTCTATTTGAATCTGATATTGTTTAAATAACAACGGTATTAAAAAGTTGTGTAATTTAATCTGATTATTTTAAAATAGAGATTCAACATAATTTAATAGTACACAGACCAATTAAATAGTAACCAAAACTATGCTGGACTTGATGACTTCTTTTATGATCAAAATCCAACTAAAATAGTTGAATAAGTTTAGGCTTAAGGAATAGAAAATAGGACTTATTTATATATTGTTGGATGTAATCCTTTTGAACCATGTAGGCAAAATAATAGGACTTTTATTGATGTCGCCTTTTCTACTTTATGTGTGTATTTTTTCTTTACAATTCCAAGACTGAGTCTTGATAGTACCTTTTTCTGTTTTTAAGATTTGGCATTTATATTTTGAATAACCAACATGAGAAAAACAAACATTCCTCACTTTATTCATGACATCATTCAGAATATGTATATATATCGTCATAAAAGAGATTAAGATGGCTTCCATTATTCAATTTAAAAAACCAATTAAATAATACGTGTCTCTAGTAAAAATCATGGCCTCTCATGATGAGGGATCAGCTCAAGGACGGATCGTTTATCTTCATCCCCTGACGTTGGACTCGAGCCCTGTCATATCTGTTATTGACGTGATCGTAGAGTGGCTTTTGAATGGAATGCACAGTCTTTTAAAATGCAGATCTCTCACTCGGGGATGAAGTCAACATACGGATAAACCCTATAATTCTTATTGTGTGTAGAATCATTGGCTTGTCTAACTCGTTTGGGGATAACCAGAGCCTGATAAGTAGAGTTACGTCGTACGAGCTGTTTTGTAGCAGCTGACTCTCAACAGCTTTGAGAAGGAGTGGACAAGACCTTTAAGGAACGTGTGGGGAGACATCAACGTGGGTTGAGAAGCTCTACGGTTTTCATCCATAGTCGAAAATATTCAGAACCGCCTCCAAAGTAATAGCCAAATTTCAACCTTAATAGGCTATGCTTATTTCACAAAAATAAGGTTACGCAATTCAATTGTCACCGTTGCTTTAAATGAATTAATTTTTTGAATGTTTTTGATATTATTTTTTAAAGATCACTGTCCTTTCAATATTTTTTTTTGTATGTCTGTTTTTTAAAATCTATTTTTATTTGGTTGTTAGAAAGCTTTACTTTTATCTGGTAAATATTCGCCTTTGTTTTTTTATGTATTATGTTTGTTTTTTAGTTTTCTTTCTGATATGAATTAAATAAGGATAAATGAAATATATGTGAAATAAATTATTTTGATTCCATGCTTTGTTATGAGCCTAAATACTTTTTCACTAGGTGACGCTCCAATCTATTGTCGTAACTCTTCTTATGGGGCTCTGGTGATAACAAGTCAGTAAGGAAGACCTATTTAATAACCCTGTACAAGACGATCAGAGATTTGATTCTTTCTTGCAAAGCGAAACATATTCCTTCCTTTGATGACACCGACCCCTAAGATAATATATTTGTATCATTGTCACTCTAAGCCTAATGTACCTACATCCAGTCAATATCATATTTATTGTGGACACAAAATAAGCCCCCGTTAAAAAAGAACTGTCTAATAAATGCCCCAATCTTAATAATGTGCAACAAAAAGATACATTTCTTTATAACATGTTAAAAAACACAGAAAAAAGAAAAATTCAATAGTTTAATATATGAAATATACGTAGTTAGTGACAAACAACGTCAAAAGCTTTTCTAGAAAGACGGCCATGGAAAATATTGAACATCATATTGTACTAATATAAAATCTTTACTTACGCAATTTATTAAAGAATGAATGATTCAACTTATTCACAAACATCAGAAAACTTTTTAAAAGTATATGTAGTTTTCGAATGTTTACCTGGCATAAGAAAGAATAAATGCAAGACTGTCAATTACCTACTTTTATTATTAGTATACAAATAACTTGAAACTCAGCCCCACTACGTGTCTAGAATAAATAACTTCCTTTTCAAAGAATCCAAATTACATTTGTTTTCAAAAAATATATTTGCATTAATTCAACATTATAAATTACAATTTATTTTGTTTATGCTAATTATAAACATACGATTTCATAGCTACTCCACATAAAACTGTCAGAAGGCATTAAAAACTTACATACTTAATGGATGTATTTTGATCAACAGTACTTAGTTTATGCAGGCAATAAAACTGTTGAAGAAATTGACTTTGTAACATGGACTTTCTTTATTTAAAAAAAATTCCTTTACATAAAATGAGTCTGTTTTGAAACGAAACCTTATGATACTATATATATATGTATAATGTTGATATTGAGAGAATAATTAATTGTTTTAATTTACAGCAATTGAAACATCAAAGCAAATAAAAATACATTTATTACCGTTTCAAAAGTGTGTAAGCATTCACTTTCATAACATCTTTCTTTTTTACATATGTGCTATACCTATAACATCTCAAGAACTACTTCTAATGTAAAATTAGATCAAAGTGATTTGTTGAAACATAAGTTTATAGTCTTGGTTATTGTTAAAGATTTTTGTTTTTATTGACTTTATTCGATTAGAGTTATTGTATATAAACATGTATATATAATTAAACATTATAGTTTAACATTAAAACCCTAAACTAAAGTCATAACAGAATGAATCTACAAATAAAATATACAATTAATCAAAAGCAGTTACAACAATAAACCTATCTCTATCACGTAAAATAATACTTAAGACAAAACATACACAATTAAATAAAACTTAAAGAACAAACATTGAATGTAGAATTACTAAAGTTCATAAAAATTAATGTTAAAATTTTAAATGTATGATTAAAACTCGATAAAGTTTTCCTCTCTGATTCTTCGGAAACCATTATATAGTCTTAATAGGCGTCTCAGAAACCGTAGGCTCACCTTTGAGCTGTTTGGGTAGAAGCGTAGAGTGTCTCCAGCGTAGCTCCAATTCGTCCCTGAGAGATCGGGGATCCTGACGGTGAGAGCCGAGTAACGGGCCGAAGAGGACATTAAAATAGATCTTAAGGCGCTTTGATCCAGGGGTTGAGCCGTCGAGAGTTTTTCTGCGATCATGGCCCGGACACTACAGAGAGCAAACTCAATAGCTTTCGACTTAGAGTTGCCGTTGTTGGGATTGGAGGTTGTTCCGAATAGAAGTATTGGTGTGACATATTTTTGGCTTAAATTCTTCAGATTTAACTTAAGGAATTGCCTTATTATGGTAAGAGATGGACAGCTGGAAAAGACATGATATACAGTGTTGTATAATTTTCCACAATCCTTACAAGGAGTTGTGAAAAATAGCACTCCTGAGGATATTTGGAACTGAGCAGTGAAGCGTTTGTCATATTTGACTTTTTTAACAGGGGACATTATCCTATATACCCAAGTTTTAGGAAGTTGCAGATCTTTTAAAAACTTTGACGCTATTTTATTTGCTTCCTTTTCGTGGGACTCTTCGTAGGACATTCTTAAATGCCAGGGCATGGGAACTATATGGTGATCAGCAGCCCTTTTTAGCTTAAAAGAGAATTTTCCACAATTAAAAATAGACGATTTGTTTAAGTCATGATAAGATAAAATGTCCCCCTCGAATGCTTCAAGTTGTAAAATTTTGGGTTCCTTAAGATTTGTAAAAAAGAATTTCTTGTGATGATTTTCACGTATGATGTCTATTGTGGATGAAGAATAAAATGACGGTTGTCTTTTCCAAAGGATTCTTTGGGAGGCAGCTAGGGAAGTAGAAAACCGTTCCACTCTCTGATTCATGGAGTCCGTACCAATCATGAACCAATTGTATGCAGGGTGCAGAGTGAAGTAGGATCGCCATTCTTTTCCCAGATTTCTTGAAAGGTCTATACATATCTTTTTATAAATCCTGGGAATTTTTTTATTTCCTTATACAATATTTGTGGTCGCTTTGAATAATGGTAGGATATATATATATATATATTTTTTTTTTGTACCAAGTCCAACTATATTTCATGTAAACATTTAATTACATCGATTACAAATAAACTTATATACTAACAAATGCATCACATATGTTATATAATCTAAAAAGAGCCACAGTTAATTTATATACAAAAAAAAAAATATATATATATATGTATATATAATAGGTGTAATAAACAGAAATCCATTATTTTTGTATTAAATTGAAGATTTATTTTGCATAGTTAAAATGATCCGATTAAGGTCAAATATGCACCGTTTTGTTCAATAACTTATTGCCATTTTGAAGGTAATTTCATGATGCCTCTCTCATAGAAACCCTCGTCCCTAGTGGCAAAAAAAGTGGGACAGTCGATTTTCACAAGCTTCTCTAAGGCGAATTTTTCACCAGCAAAATCATTCGCCATAGACAGGAACAGGTAATAATCACTTTGTACCTGTCAATTTGTTTACCTGATATTTATGGCAATCCTCTAAGCTATTTCAGACAAAATAATAATAATTCTTTTTGGAACCCTTCGAATATTAATGCCTTTTTGGGTGAGTTCTCAAAACAAAACTTTTTGTTTTAAGGTTTCATATATGTTTGATTTGTTAGCATGGATGTCAGAATGAAAAATGTTTTTATCTGAACTTTCAAGGCTTCTTTTTTGTACGTCCTTAAACTATATTAAACAGAAAGCTATAAACAACAAAAAAAGCACGCATATTTTTTCTTCTCTCATATATACGGAGGCAAAATATTTTTTTATATCACGAAAAATAATAATAGTAATAAATTTTAAACTAATTTCCGTTAAGAAAAACAAAAATCGGAAGTTCATTAACAAATGCTTTTATCTCATGTTTTTTCTGCTTCCACATACATATATAGACACACACAAACATACAGACAGAAGCACACATATACCAACATGCTTTCTTTAGCTTAAATCCAAAATCTTGGGCGAAAATGCAAAAAAATGTTGTTGTTTTTTTAAAAGAATATAATCAACTACTTATGTTTTTACTTCAATCAATGCAAATTATAGAACTACAACTAGTCCATCCAACCAAGAATATCAATCAAATTTTCCCTTCTTTGGTGTCGAACCTCCATCCATCACATTTAGAGTTGATCACTCCACTAAACCAAACGTACTCTCTTACTTCCCTCTATTTAACTTCAAAAAATATGTCGTCAACCATAAACGGTAAACAACGTTTGTTAAGTGGAAGAATCAAAACCTTAAGATTTTTTATGAGTATTATGCTGTAACTATTTAGGCTGTAGGTCAAAGTAAAACATTAATAAAAATTAAATATTCAAATTAAATTTCAAGTTAAAATTTTCATTAAAAAAATAATAAATTAAATAATCTTATTACATGCTCTTGTCTTAAGTTATTCAAATATTAAAATTAAAGTTATAACTTTCCTTAAAAAATGAAATAATAAATTGAAAATATTAATTACTAGCGGATGTTACCCAGCGCTGCCCGGGATTTCCCAACTTGACAATAGTCTCCGGAATAGAAAAAAGATAATACAAATAATTTAGTAATGTCATCACATGTTTTTTAATATTAAAATCAGTTCCTTAAAAAGTTGTCATTGGGTCTTCATTGCCATTTTTTCCATTTTTTTGTTCCTTAAGGCTGGGAATTTCCACATCGTAAAAAGAAGTTATTTTTAAGTCATCGAATAATTTTAGTGATGTCATCGCATGTGACTTTTCATATTAAAATCAGTTCCTTAAAAAGTTTTCATTGGGCTTTCATTGCCATTATTTCCGTTTTACATTCCTTATCGCTGGGTATTTAAACATCGCAAAAAGAAGAAATCACAGGAATAATTTCAGTGATGTCATCGGATGTGACATTTAATTTTAAAATCAGTTCCTTACAAAGTCATCATTGGGTCTTCATTGCCATTGTTCCATTTTGTTTTCCTTCAGGCAGTGTGCTTAAGCAGCGTAAAAATAAGCTATTTGTAAGCCATGTACTGGAAGCATAGAGTGCCGAAGATATGTATGGTATAGCTGAATATCATGGTATCTGTTTGATCTCCAATGATGGGCGAAAACAGCAAAGGAAAACACTTCAGAGAGAGAGAGCGACTTCTTATCTTTATCAAGAAAAGTTTAGAGTAATGTCACGTCTTTAGGTTTGGAATATATTCGATAACTACTTTATAGTACACTATTTGATTACTATTACCTAAAACATTAATCGTACATTATCTTCTAATGTACGATGTAGGTCACCAATATTTATAAAATATATCAATGGACTCAACTAAAATAGTTTTTTATTATTTCCAGCGCTTGTAAATAGTCTTTAAAATAGAAAAAATAATAATATATAAAAAGTCATCATTGCGTCTTCATTGCCATTTTTCCGTTTTCTATTCCTTAAGCATATACATTGCCATTTATTCCGTTTATATTCCCTAAGGTTGGGTATTTAAGCATAATAAAAGGAAGTCATTTCATAGATAACATAGAGTCCCGAAGATTTGTATGGTAGCGCTGAATATCAGAGCATTTGTTTGGTCTCTTTGATGGGGGAGGGGGACATCAAAATGAAAAATTTAAAAGAGAATGTGAATTAATATCCCTATCTAAAGAAAAGTTGAGAGTGATGTAACATCTTTAGGTATTTTAAAATTTGAAACTTATATTGGGGAAAAGACAGGCACATAAAGAACTTATTTTTAAGCAATACTATGGAAAACGAATTTTCTGGTACAACCCCATTAAAATAAAACACGTCGTTTTACCTCAAAATCATCCTAAGAAAATTTGGAAAAAATCTAACTTGGCAATTTAAAAAATGGTCAAAAAACATTTTGGCGAATAAAATAAGCATGTCGATGACGAACTTTCTGCAAGTTGACAACCCACTAAAAAACTCCCTGAGCTCTCAAAACTATTCACTGAAAATTTCGTCAAGATCTAATGAACTGTTCGGGAGATACAGGGAAACGAACGAACGTACGGAATTCTTTTTTATTAGTATAGATAATATTCTTGTCTTAAGTTATCCATATATATATATACATATATGGTATATATACATTTCAAAATATTTCAAATTTACTGATTAAAAAAACAATTGTTAGTTGAATGATCTAATGTTCTTTTCGAAGGAGTTGTATTTTGTGGATATGAAAAGTTTGAGAATTCGTACATCGGACGTATTATCATTTCATCAAGACCCGTGACTTCAACATTTATATATTTTGGGGTCGTTAAAGTTTGTATTAAAACTCTATCTGATCATGCAGTTTTGAAAGATTAGACTAAAAGTTAGATAAATAACAAAAAAATAAGTATACAAGCTACATTTCTGTTCATAGAAACCGGAAAAAAGTTATGTATATTTTTGTTTCCTGCGTTTCCCTTGCTTTCTAGTAATTCATGGGTAATGGGTACTTGAAGACCGCTACATTATACATAAATATAGGGGATATATATTAGTTATTATAATATTACCGTTAATAGGATCATGCTAATCTTACCTGAATAAAAAGAAACGGAATATATTATTTTATCAATGAATAGCATAAACGTAAATAATTTGAACAATCTGTTTTAACAGGTTTCCAGCTTTAATAACTACCTAATCCCATTAGAAGTAAGATAAAACGAAAAAAAAAAACTTATGTACATTTCACAGAGCTAGGACAACCATTGATAGTCGTTAGTACTGTTGAAAAAAATCCACTGCTATCGATCCAAATTTAAAATATAACCGCTACCGATGATATGACTTTTTTCAGTTTGTAATGGTAGAATTTAGATAAATGGATAGCACACCCAACCATAACGAAAACCAAAACCGCCTACAAATGGTAGATTTTTTTTTACAAATCTACCGATAATCATTTAACTTAGCTTGCTAACGACTACTGATGATAGCGGCAGTGTATTGTTATATATATATATATATAGGGTTAGGAAGAATTAGTGAAACATCGGTTGTAAGTGAAGTATCTTTTGCAATATGAGTCTGAGAGGTTTTTTTATTATATAAAATTATGTTTTCCGGACATTTATGTATCTGCTTTGTTGTTATCACAGCTTTTGTTTAAAAACAACAACGAAATGAACCTTGAAAGTAAGCGAATGGCTGTCCTCAATTTTTTGTACTCTAGCCAGTCTCACAAAGCTATCATTAAGATGCTGGGATAAGCTTCATTTACTTTACCAAAAAAGAGACAGGCCAAATCAAGAGGAGGCCTGGACAAGGAAGGAAGCGATAGGTGAGGATATCAAGGCTGATCAAGGCCGCCGTAACCCGGCCGGTTCCATGAATAAGATGACTAAGGAGTACAACATATCTGTGAGGACCATCGGGAGGTGGTCAAAGCTGACTGGGCATGAAGCTTTTCAAGTACAGGAAGATAATATACTAAACGAGGAGACTGGGGTCAAGAGGAAGGCTAGATCCAAGTTGCTGCTCAAACGGTACACCCCTAGTGTCATGTTAATCTTCTCTGATGAGAAACTTTTCAAGACCACAAAGAATGATTATATATTGTGCTGGGATGCATCCAAGATCCCAGAGAGTACAAGAAACATCTATCCAATGCAATGCATCTGTGACGATAAGGGGTGGCAGTGCTCCCTTGCTCCGGATTCCAGACAGTGTTAAAATCAACAAGATCGTGTACTTCCTGAAGACCAAAGAATTGGAAGTTATTATGGGAAGAAATATAAAATATAAAGATGTGAATACATTTTCTGCTTTGTACATACTTAACTTTTGTATATTTTTCCATCCATTGTACTGAGATGCATATATACACATATATTAATACCAGATGAGGTATTGAATAAATCATTTCTTCTTTGCATTTTCACACTTTCCTTTGTCTTTTTTATATTTATTTTATTTCACGGATCAATAGGTAGACATCAGCAGACGACGACCCCTTATCAATATGCCGCCTCATCATCCTTTCACACAAAGCATTGTGTACATACGTATATATATACCTTTTTGTCACCTCTAGGAATATTTATGTATCAATGCTTACACATCGATTTTATATGTAAAATTACATTTTTTACTTCTTTTTCTTGAAAAGATTGAAGTAGGTCATCACCAGGCATTGGGAGGACAATAGAATGAAGATGGAAATGTCGTTTATATGTTTATATTCTTAGGATGTTAAACTTTGTGTTAAGGCTTCTTTATGATATTAATTCATCCAGTTTCTTATGTATTTTGAAGGTAATTTATATAGCCATTAATTCGTTAAGACTTTCTTATTTATAAATCATATTTTTATAACCAAGTTTAAAAAAATATAATTCGAATTTGTTTAGTTAGTTGCTTTTATTTTCCTTTTACAATAAAAGTGTACATTTGTTGCGGATTGACCTGCTTACTAACAGCAGCTCAACCTACCATCCCTCTTTATCTCACACATCAGCAGGTTCTTAATCTTAAAACCTCTTGCCTGCAGCTATATAAGCAGCAGACAAGAGGTTAATAAACACACTCTATGCTCAAAGAGTTGTCATTTCTCCTAAAAACAAAATAGATATAAAAAGATATATAAAAACTCACTGGAGAGTTGCGCTCTTTTATATACATATAGTTTAAAATATATATATCCAGTGATACAATAACCTAATGTAAAATTCTACTTGTTCATGGGGGTGTTGAAAATTGTCTATGTCTTCTCATCATAAACTTGAAGGCAGTCATATATTGGTTTGAAGGGCCCAAAAGGGCCTCCTGCCCATAAATCCTGCGTTATTTATATTTTTCTTCAGGTTAAGTAAACAAACAAATGATAGATTTTGTAGATATTTCCACACATATTTTAAGGGTTAAAATATAAGTCAAAATTAAATTTACAAATATAATCAACCGTGAATGTTATCCACTATTGTTGAAAAGACATCTAATTTATCGTTATAAAATGTTTGACATGGAATTCATATATCGTACGCTAAGGATAAATTTGGTTAATTAACATATGTATCATAATCGTATACTTGCTACTATAAAACTATTAATTGCTTCATTATTTTGTATTTGAGACACAACGTGTACGTTAATAAAATTGAATTCCATATTTTGTTATAAAACAATTATGGATATGGCAATACATCATGAACAAATTGCACCTGGAGGCTGTTAAATATTCCAATATAATAACAAGGATGACTGCAATCAAGTATATATTATTATGCACAATATTGTCAATCTTGTGCATTCAGATGTACATTTATCCATCCAAACAGATATACATATAACACACACATATATATATATATATATATATATATATATATATATATATATATATATATATATATATATATATATATATATATTACGTACAAAATACAAATCTATATCACATGTTTTTACTGTTCTTCAATAGAATTGCTGAAGGCCAATATATCGAAATCAAATGCATAATCATACAGACTACCACATTTTTTTAAAGTATATATATATATATATATATATATATATACATATATATGTACATATATATATGTTTATATATAGGTATATATATATACATATAGATATATGTATATTTCAATAACTTAGTAAAATTTAACTTAATAGAATAACACATTTATTAAACAAAGCGTCCATTTTGAATTTGTTTTCTTTATGTTTAATTACTCCAACAACATTGGATAAGAAGTATAAAGAACTTTAATTTAAAAAGTTTGAAAGTAAGTTTTGTGCTCAATGTTTATTCAAAGGGTATGATGAAAGCAACGTTAATTATACTTTCAGTGAATATTTGTATGTACAACAAACAATATAATTTATTAATTGGCTTATATTATATATGGAAGCGTAAAAAACATTGCAAATCATTAATAATAGAGTGATAATGATAAAAGCAAGGTAGTTGTGCTGTTTTATCGAGTGTAGTCTCTGTTTAATGCTCTGCACATGATTTTAGAAGTGGAGACATGCCGTTGATGGCGTCACATCGTTTATCAAAGTTAATAACTTATTAACGCAGGTCAATGTTTTGACATTAAATGTATTTACTTTACTTTTGATTAATATACGTCACCCTCAAGGCACTTTCTAAAAAAAGGTGAGAGCAACACTTGAAATAAGGAATAATTTTGTACTCTTAGTAAATAATGGCTAGTTAAAATGAGGGCTTATTTAATTTGGAAACCGTATTGGGTTTTTTTCTTCAGGAAGAGTCACATTACCGGTGTCTATAATATATACACTAAGTCTAGACTAAAGAGCCTCGATGGAAAAGGTGTAAAATAAAAGAAGAAAAAGGTAAACGTGAATCAAATATTTTTTATTTTTTATATTCATTTATTTCCTTTTAATCACGTCTCACAATAAGATAATAAAAGTATATAAAACAAGTAATACCTTCATGCAGTGGTTCCCAAAGTGGGGGGCGCAGAGCAATTGCAGGGGGGGGGGCGTGGGGTAAACGAATGAATGCAAATATAAATACCGTAGACTAAATAACACTGCTAAAAAATGAATAAAAAACAAAAAAAGGTTGAGGTTTGTAATAATTACAATGTGTGAAATAAACTGCAATGGACTATGAGAACAAAATGTGTGTTTATCCTCTTTTTTTTTGGGGGGGGGGGGGCGCCAAAATTACTATGTACCAAAGGGGGGGGGGGGGCAGCAGAAAAAGTTTGGGAACCACTGCCTTAATGCATGTTGATTTTTATGAATCGGATGAATGGTCAACATGTGTGTGCCCTTAGGAAATGAATGGAAAACTATTTTTTATTTTGCGTATGTCCACTTTTTCCTTAAAGGTTTTTAAATATATTATATATTGAGCTAACAAAGCCCGTCATTTTGGGCGGATGTCCCAACCAATTCAAACAAAGAAATGGTATTGTTGTTGTTATCTTTTGAACGTGATTGGTGCAGAGAAAAGGAAAGTGAATAATTTAAAACCAGTTTGACTTCTGCAATAAACGATTTATTTCACTAACCGACTATTGAGGATTGCATATAATCTTTAAAACACAAATATTATCACCTAATGACCCTTGCTCCATCGCTGCTCCCTCCAATATTACCTATTCATATTGATTAAATAGAGCAATCTCTGAAAAAATGTTTTTTCAACTTGCGTGATCATATCTAGTGATAAATGAATCATCAGTTAGATAAACAAAAAGTGAAGTATTGGAGGTACCAAATAAAAAATTAATTAATTCTGGAGTTTGTTATTCAATGTTATAACAATGCTTATCTTCCAAAAACTATATAATAATATTTCCTTAAATCTATCGAATTACTGACAACTGTGTTTAAATTAATTATCTTATTAGAATGACGTAATAATTTACCTAATTTTATATATATATATATATATATTAGGGTTGTTCTTATTTTTCAAAAGTTTGAAATGTTAGCAACATTGTGAATTTTCTGTTTCTTGGTGATAAAAGAAGACGACATACAAAGTTTGAACAAAATCGGTCAACATTACGAGGTCGCGCAACGAGGTCAAAGTTTTAAAAATTTAGTAAAAATATAGTTTTTCGCAAATTTCTTCAAAATGGTGGACGTTACAGACTTCAATAATAATTATTAATTTAAAGGAAATCTAATTTACTACCAGACGTATGTTTGATGTTTTTTAATAAAACAAAGTTTTCAGTAAAAACAAAGGAAAAAATGGAGTGAGTATTGTTAGCTTATTTCATAGCTTTTTTGTATCAATTAACTTCACTCGCCTGTAGAAGATGACTTGTTCGCTTCAGAGTAAAATAGTACTTTTAAGTTTAGTAAAACTTTAGATGATAAATCCAAAAATGACCTTGGTTGCATTCTATCAATTCAGAATTCAGTACAATCTGAGTTTACATCATATGATTCAGAGCCTGTATTGACCTATAAGAAATCGATTATGAAAAAAATAAATAATAATGTGTTTCTTAGATTTGCGTCAAGGTATCCTCTCAAAATTTTACTTTGTCTCTGACGCATTTATAATCCATTATATGCGTCATTTTGTACGCGAAATAGGCTTTTTTAATGTACATATAACTCTCTACTTATTAAATGACATGATTTAGTATACCAAAATATTAAAGCTGGTTAACCAAGCTTTCATTTGATATGTTTGGTGTTCTAAAAATCGCTATACTTTAAGAGATATAAGCAAATACGTACTCTCCCCCAAAAATTGTCTTTTGATATGAGAATATACGATTACCATCTGGTAATGCTGTTAGTGTTACCTGGATAGGAAGAAAAAAAAGGGAGAGAAGTGAGGCAAAATACTCCCTCCCTTCTCTTTCTATCCAGGTAACACTAACAGTATTACCAGATGGTAATCGTATATTCTCATATCAAAAGACAATTTTTGGGGGAGAGTACGTATTTATAGATTTATATATATTTTATAGATTTTTAGATTCGTATTTATATATATATATGTATATTTAACATTCGCATATATATATATATATATGTATATTTAACATTCGCATATATATATATATATATATATATATATTTAACATACGCATATATATATATATTATATATGTATATATATACATGCATAGTCTTATTACATTTAGAGCCTTGAAATCATAACGACGGGCCCTTCATTATAAATACTCGTTTCATGTGTAGGTTTAGTGATTATATACTTTTGGCCTTTGTCATTAAAGCAGACATATTGTTTAGTTGTATATTTTTTATTATTTGCTTTTATATAATAACGTAGATATGTAATGTAGAAATAAAGGTAGAAAGAAATGTATTTTTAGAAAGCAGAAATATCACAGTACAATCAATGTATTTCTAAAGAATACGTATTTTTATATATTTTGAATGCATTATATATATAAATACGCAAAGGTATGCAGTATATATTTGTAATTAAAGTAGAAATGCAATTTGTAAGGAATAGAGCCAGAATCTTTTTAATTAAATAAGCAATAATATTTATGAGCAGGGCATTCATAACGTTATGTATTTTTCAATGATGTCTCCAAATATTGAATAAATAAATGGCTATATAGCATAATATTCATTAAAATTTTAATAGTATTTTCTAGTCAATCGAAACAATTAAAATTGAAAATATAAATGGTACGGGAATGCTATTTTTGTATTTATACAATTAACTGTGGCTCTTTTTAGTTCTATAAAAAGCATTTTTTAATTATAATGGGCTTGCATTTAGACATGTTCTATAAGCCGATGGATTCGCTTTACGAACGCCAAAAGTAGGGTTATTTCAGCTCACTAAATAATATCCTACCATTATTCAAAGTGACCACAAATATTGTATAAGAAGATAAAATATAACTTTTACAATAACCAAGATTATAAACTGATGTGTTTTAACAAATCACTTTGATCTAATTTATATTAAAAGTAGTTCTTGAGATGTTATAGGTATAGCACATATGTAAAAGTGAAATATGCTATGTAAGCGAATACTTACATATTTTTTAAACGGTTATAAATGTATTTTGTTTGATTTTAATGTTTAAATTGCTGTTATAATAAACACAATATATTCTTTACTCAATATCAACAATTGTGTATATATATATATATAGTATCATAAGGTTTCGTTTCAAACTAACTCATTTTATGCAAAGGGATTTTTTAAATAAAAGAAAGTTCATGCTACAAAGTGATAAACAAATTCCTTTTTTTCAACAATTTAATTGCCTACATTAACTAAGAACTTTAGATAAAAATACATCCACTAAAGTTTTTAATGCCTTTTGACAATTTTGTAGTGTAGCTATAAAAAATTGTATGTTTAAAGAAAATAAATTGTAATATATAATGTTTAATTTAATGCATATATATTTTATATATATATATTTTTTTGAAAACAAATGTAATTTGGATTCTTTGAAAAGGAAGTTATTTATTTTAGACATGTAGTGGTAATTGACAGTCTTACATTTATTCTTTCTTATGTCAGGTAAACATTTGAGAACTACAAATACTTATAAATAATTTCCTGATGTTTTATAATATGTTGAACCATTCATTTTAAATAAAGTGTTTAAGGTAAAGATTTTATATTAAAACATCATGACGTAGAGATACGTTTCAATATTTTCCATGGCTGTCTTTCTAAAAAAGCTTTTGTAGTTGTTTTGTCACTAACTACTTATATTTGATATATTAAACTATTGAATTTTTCTTTTTTCTGTGTTTTTTAACATGTTATAAATATATGTATCTTTTTGGTCGCACATTATTAAGATTGGGGCATTTATTAGACAGTTCTTTTTTTAACGGGCATTTATTTTGTGTCCACAATAAATATGATATTGACTGGATGTAGGTACATTAGGCTTAGAGTGACAATGATAAAAATATATTATCTTAGGGGTGACAATTCAAAGGAAGGAATATGTTTCGCTTTGCAAGAAAGAATCAAATCTCTGATTGTCTTGTACAGGGTTATTAAATAGGTCTTCCTTACTGACTTGTTATCACCAGAGCCCTATAAGAAGAGTTACGACAATAGATTGGAGCGTCACCTGGTGAAAAAGTACTCCTTTTTTACTTTGTATCTTCTGTTACAATGAAATAAATACCTATTTTAAAAAAAAGTATTTAGGCTCATAACAACGCATGGAATCAAAATATTTTTTTCCACATATATTTCATTTATCCTTATTTAATTCATATCAGAGAGAAAACAAAAACAACATAATACATAAAAAACAAAGGCGAATATTTATGTGATTTTCTTAAAATGAAGCATGGGCAATTTTTTACAAAATATGAAAAACAAGCATTTGCTATTCTATGAGAGATGCTCTATATTTTTTATGATTTCAACTTTTCGATTAATGCACCAGAAATGCGCTTTCGAACATTTAATTATCCTTCAAAACCCCGTTAAAATATATCTACCTACAATAGTTGGTATCCTTAGCTTAAGCATTTCATACACAAAAAAATATGAAGAAAAAAAAGGAGGACAAAAAAAATATTGTTTTCTTTCGATAACAATAAGAAGATGTTTGATAAGAACCGGTTGATATGTTAGTGTTACCAACAGCAGCCTTTGATCATCTCATAACTAAGTAGAGAATTCAATATCTTCATAGACTCATAGCGCATTTTTAAGATATTTTTGTAATTACTCAAAAGTATAATATTAAAATATATATATATATCTATTTTGATAGTTTGTCGTTATTATAGATTTTGTCAGTTGATGATAAAAGGTAGAATTTACAGGAGTAATGCAATGTAGCTGAGTTTTTTTAAACTGAAGCATAGGCATTCTTTACTAAGCACCAAAAACAAGCGTTTGTTATTCTATGGAAGATTCACTTCATTTTTATCATTGTATGTTTTCGATTAAGTCACAAGAAAATATACTTTTCAACAGTTAATGGTATTTAAATCATGCCTTATAAATATATCTAGCTTCATTAGTTGGTTTGTCATAGCTGAAGCATTTCATACACAAATGTAAACATAAATATTATGAGATGGTGTTAAAATGAATATTTATATATTGTAAAAATGTTCTGACTCTGGAGGAATAAGTCTTCGTCTAATCTTTTTTTTTTTTGAAAACTATCATCCAGTGATCGATTCGATGTCTTCTCAGTCCTTGGTTCGACATGGAGAACGATGACGAGAACACAATAAAAAAAGGATGCGAAGACTCCTATAGTAAGTAATGAATAGCCTGTCTATATGCCTCCTCGTGTGAAAATTAATTTTTAATGCGTACTCAAGGTAAAGGAATGGAACAATTGGAAACTCCATTGTAAAGATGGACAGGATCATTGCTCACTCTTTGAAAAGTCAAAGGAAGGAATCCATTTCATGAGGCCTCTTGGAGGAAACGAAAAAAGGGACTCTATTGCAGCCTTAATTACTAAAATTTGACTGACATAATAAATATTGTCCTCTGTGAGCAAGGACGTCTCCTAGTCTGAATTACAATCACGGAGGAGCTACAATTAAATCTGAACTTCGATTCTTCCATGACAGACAAAGAGAAAGGAATTTTTAGGAGATTCCTAAAGGAGGAACTTAAACTACCATTCATTGAACTTCGGAACCTGAACATCCACACCGTAAACTTTTCATGGAGGCTTACATGCTGCTAAATAAATCTGGATACCGTCCAGTCGACTTCATAAAATGGCTTCTGATTCAGGGGGAATCTGTTCAAGAGACAAGACAGCGCAACTATGTTTTATATATTGGGAGCGTACCATGGAATCCTGCTTTTGCGTCATACCGCTAATGCTCATAATTTTATTCAGTATGACTTATGTTGAAAAATCCTAAGAGTATGTCATGTAACGGAATATATTTTGTTTAATATTTGAAAATATAATGTATTTTCCTTCATACCATAAGATGAAAGTACATATTTTTATTTAAGTGGATATACTTCAACATATGCTTCTATAGCCTGTGAAATTAAACAATTAAAAAAGGAGTAGTCTTGATTCCTTCCCAAAAGGCCATAAAGGATAATCTCTATGGCGAGCAATCTTTTAACTTACATGTTTGGGGGAAACTACTTATACTATACAATAGTTACAAATAATACAAATAGTTTCCTCCAAAGACCTATTTTTTAAAATCTATTTATGTCTACGACCACTCATTTCTAAAAAATATTTACAGTTCATATTATACTAATTAATACAGATCTCCATATTTTCATAACAAAAAGATTTTATTACGCATTGGTGTCTCTAAACCACAGAAAAATATATTTTTTATTTATTTTTCTACGTATTAAGTGATTACCTTTAATATCCGTTATTGTGTTATAATATTTATATTCGGAAGTTCATTTTCGAGGGATAACTTTAAACTATTTTATTTGTTTTCAGTTTATATTAATAATTTTTACTTGTATGTATTTCAGAACGTAAATAAATTATTCATGACGAATTCATACTAGTTATTATTTAAAAAATATTTTAACATTTTTATTAACTAGTAATTGCGTGAAAAATTTATTTTACACTGTCTTATAATATTTGATAGCCGAATGAAAAAATTATAACCGAAAAAAAATAAAAAATATATATAATATTAATCCACCAAAAAATAAATAAGTAATTCTTCATTATATAAGATTCCTCATATCAATAATTGTGCAATACGTTATATATCTTCAGGAATAATTTTATTTCATATATATAATATATATTACAGTTTATAGTTGTAATTTTTTTTGGCCATAAGGCGGTACTTGATTGATTTCTATAAGGATATATGTAGACAAAACAGAAAACATAACAGCTGGACAATTAAGAAATGAAGCAAAAAATAATTCAAAACATTTCTCAATCGAATAAAAACTTTTTGGCAAATATAATATTTTTCTGTAGAAGTTACACCCTAATAATGAACCATTCATTAAGTTTTATCAGTGATAGGAGAATCAGAAAAATATAGGTAAAATAATGTTTACTCTTTTTAAAATGATTTGACGTACATAAATTATTAACGTCTCTTAAGTCTTTAATTAAAAGTTACTATGGAAATACATTAACATATTGAAAATGTATATGTTTTTATATATACAGGGTTCCCTGATGAAATTGCCGCGAAAACTCTTTCTCACAAAAATTAAATTACTATGTTATTAATAGAGATATTTATTTCAAACAAATTGAAAGGTGAGGAAGTTATCTATAGAATTAATCAAAATAATCTCCCTCAGCGTCGATAAGTTTCTGTATTCAGCCCCTGAAAGTGGCGCAGACCCTGTCCATGGGCGCCATCTCTTTTTTAATGGAGGTGATGAGGGAGGCCTTCTTGTTGTGAGTACGTCTATTAGTCCGTCCTTCAAGATAGCCCCAGACAAATTGCCCATTGGATTAAGGTCTGGTCCTCTCCTTCCCAACCATGCCGAAGATGTTCTCCTGCAGCCACTGGAGAGATCTAACAGAGACATGGCTGGGTGCAAAGTCCTGCTGCCAGACCCAAGGATGATCTCCTGCGACATCCCTGATCCAGGACATGACTACCTTGTCCATCACATCCAGGTCCATGTTCACTCTCAGGCCAATCTCAAAATGTGTCGAGGCATCACATCCCCTTCATTGCTCAATACTCCAAAGACCATCACAGTAGCAGGAAACATTGTTTACATAACTTTTGGGACATCTTTGGGGCAGGAAGCTATCCAGCGGTGATTTTGTCTGTTGTGATCCTGACAGAAATTTTCTCATCTGAGAAAAAACAGATCATTTGTGGATCCTTGGGATGTTTCAGCTTGTTTAAGAAATTTTGCAGCTTTGATCACACACATGTTTTTGATTGCAGGGGTTAACATCTGACCCATTTGCATCCTATACGATCTGCAACGCAAATCTTCTTTCAGATGATTTTGAATTATGTGAACCTCCAGCCCCTCAGCAGTTGACGATAATGAGCGGGAGGTGTCTTCATCGATCTTTCCGACCTAAGCTCCCTATTAGTTACTTTATATGGATCCTTGCAGTCCTCCATGGATTTCCTGAGTCTTTGGACCCTTCTAAAAAGCAAGAAGTCAACCTTGACCGCTCCGAGTTGGATATCATGCCCTTCATGCTTACCAAGATTGTTACGATGGCGCATCTCCGTTCCTCCTCGATGAAAGCAATCTCCTCCAGATCGCTGTATACATCCATCATGGTGTTTTGAATTAACTGGTTATAACTACAATGTTAATTTATGTTTTTCATAATACAATTTGTCCTTTGAACGTTAATAAATAATTTATATTAACATTGTATATAATTTATGAAATAAATAAAGAGCTCGCTTTGAGGAAATCAACTGGTTGTATATCGTAACCCAGTAGCTTTCTATTGGCGTAACTACCGGCCTGCTATCTATCGAAACAATTAAGTTACACAACTTTTTATTTCTCGCCAATTTCATCAAGGGACCCTGTATATATATGATTTTATGTTCCTAATATAAATATGATGTAAATTATAAATACATATCTAAGATCTTTTCATGAACGATTCACTTTCAAAACCTAACCGACATGTAAAAGATATATTGTTTTGCCAATATGTATGTATACATTTAAAACCATTAATATTGTCAAAGACGATTGCATGTTAAAATTACAATTATAAAAAGATGAAACACATAAGTACTCCAAAAGTTTATTGGAATTCGTATAGCACATAACATTTTTATATTTTAATCCACGTGCATTAGCATGTAATTGGTTTTTTTTTTCATGCATAGTTGCTTAAACATTAAGACGCACCATATAAAACTATTTATATACATTATCTCGAACAGAAACTTAAGAAAAGTCTTAAAATTACAAGGGCATATTTCTTATCAAATACTTTTGTAATGTAATAGTTAGGTGGGTTCACAAATAGTGATACCTATATATCGTTGACAAACGTACTACAATTCTTTATATCACGCCCGATTTTAACGCTTTCTTTCCATAATCACAAACCAGGTTGGCAAGACAGCTGAAGAAATTCACCATTACCTACTCTGTACTTTCTCACACCAGGGGCATGCAGTGACGGCTATGGCAAGGGAGGCACTGACGTCATCAAGGGGATTTACAAGATCAGCGTTTTGTCTGTAGTGGTAATGCTTGTCATTCTGAGCAATGACGTCAGTGATCTTCCCACATCCCTGCGCGACACCTGGTTTAGTTAATTCATGCTCAAGAGCTGAAAGGAAGACTTTGATTCTTCGGAGTTTTACTTTGTAGAAAATGACACACCCTCAATGCCCATTGGAAACGAAGGCAGAGGATATGAAGCTTCTGATCGAGCAGAACTCCTGGATGAACAATTGTGAGGCTGCTACTGAGCTTTCTCTGCCAAACACAGGTACCGTCATTGTGGAGATAATCTCTTATACGATGACGTCAGTAGCACTAACATCCTGCACCACTGACATCACGGGATTCCCATGTGCTTCCCCCGGACTAATAATTCTCTCTCTCTCATCTTTAAGATTAAAACATATAAGTCTTCTTATGTATATAATGTGTTATGCGTTATTCGGTATCCGTGAAAGCCTTACATGGCGCAGTCGGTAGTCCTACAGACCCTGCTCCTCACGACACAGTCTTAAGACCTTGGATGGGAATCCCGTCGTGAAAGAACCCTCCTTCACGGATCATCCAAACATTATTAACGTTCATATCTGCCTCATCCCTCAATACTATCAAAACAAGACACAAAACATATTCAAATATAAAGTTAGTAAATTAGACTTTGATTATGTAAATAAAAGTCGATATTCTTAATTTATTCTTGATATATATATATATATATATATATTTGGATATGCTACCTGTGTTAGGCATAAGAAGTTAATAGTAATCATTCGTTTTGGCAGGCATTTGAGATAAATATATATATATAAAGGAGTGAAATATATGAAAAGCATACTTTGAAAAAGGTGCTTCGATTTTACTAAAAAAATCTACTCTAAGGACAATTAAAACTGCAAGGGAAAAATTGGATAAATAATTTGACCTTTTTGAAAAAAAAAAATTGCGTAATTTTATTCTCGGTTTTTTATATATTGTATTTATTGTTTAAATTTATATGTATTTGTTAAGATATTTTGGCCTTTTAGTGGAAAATTTATTTAAACTATAATGTTTACTGTTGTTGTTAAAATTAAAATTTGCTATCACTCTTTTAGTTGCTTTAATTCTATAGGTTTTTTATGTGACTAATAAAGGCCTTGCTGCGGATAAAAGATATATATGTACATATTGTATAAGAAGGCAGCATGCCTTAGAGGTAGGGGATATTGCATTAAATGAAGTATCAAAATGATATAAGGGAAAATAGTAAAATAGCAAAATAAAAATATATAAATTAAGATATAGCATAAAGGAACCTTTGTTTCCTCTGATCAAAAAACATGCTCTTGCTAGATTAAAATATATTGCTTGCTAGTAACTTGAGATGTATCTGTGTAGTCATGATGGCTCTTGAAAGACGCCCAAGTATCTTTAATAATCCGTATCATTATTATATTTTCCAGTCCGAATTATTTCATAGAGTTTATAAATGAGAAAAAGAGAAGGAAAAGAAGAAGAAAAAACACGCTTATCTGCTTCGAGATATTGCTATTTCATAAGCAATGGGCAAATAGATATTATTCCATAGAGATATAAAGATAAAGAGAGCTGATTCCCCAATTGTAGAGAAAACAGCGTTCTATTGTTTCTGTGTGTTCAAAATAAAAAAAAGTAATTTGAACTACGTCATCGTAAGCTGATCATAGAGATAGATTCTATCTCTATGATCAGCTTACATGACGTAGTAGAAATTACTTTGTTTATATTGGGCAAAGCGAGAGCTGAACGATGTTTCTCTGCTTCTATATCTTTTTATTCAAAAGCAATGGGCACATAAATATTTTTCCTTGGAACTTTACCTCCCATCAACAACTGACAAAGTGAATCACAGCAATAAACTATAAAAAGGGGGGCTTATATTTTCATAGTGACTAAAAGTTTCAAAATGGGCACAAATTGGTTCCTAAAGTTGTGGAATAATTTATTTTGCCTTAGATGAAGTGTATAATAATAATGGGTGATAACTTTGGCATATGCACTTGTTTTCGTCTGCAATGATTTTTTCATTATTCATTGAGAAGAAAGAGAAGAAAATCTTCTTGAAGTCGTTAATGGGAGCTTACTGGGGAGGGATTCGCAATTAAAATCTCACTTTCCTCCTCCTCCTGATGAAACGGATTCATTCCCCCGCCTGTTCCTTGAGTGGCCAAGGATCTTGCCGATCTTCTCAATGAATGCCCTTACAGCGATTTCACATAAAAACTAATTACCACAAGGGAAGACATATCAAGAGGTAGTTCATTTGTTTCATAATTTTTCTCCATGGCAGAAAAAAGACTAATTCTATGGCTGAAGAGTCATCGAACCGATCACTTGATAAGGGTTTGGAGAATCAAAGTTTTAAAATACAAATATGTCAACGACGTTTTTTTAGTTCCTGAGTCGGAATATTTTGAGGTAATCCTTAAGGAGAAGGATCCCATTTCTGTTTTGAAAGGTTGCAACGTTGTTATTTGTCATGTTGCCAATTAAACAAAGACCAAAACATTGAACCTTATGAGAATTTCTACGTTGTTTATTGACAAAGAATAGATCCAGTTGTTTCTGTCTGGTCGTGGAGTGCTGGATTCATTTATTATGGGAGGTCTTCGTCCTTGGATCCCCTGAGAACTGCGGGTCTTTATCATCACTTTCCTGAAAAATCCCTCACAGTTCCCTTTTGAGCCCCAGAATGCTCAGATCGCCATTAAAAAAGGCCGCCAACACAACCAACTGCCCCTATTCTACTCTTTCTTTCTATTTGGGAACGTTGAGATTTTTGTTTGTATGGCAAAACGATAAATACTCACAACGCAACCTTTCACAACAACAATAATGATATCTTCGAACTTTAGGTTTACCCATTTTTGTAATATGTGCATTTTATCTCCATCTCATATTATTTATCATACTTATGTATGGAATGCTAAGGCTATGGGTAGCAATTGTTGTATCTAGATATATGTTTAAGGGGGGTTTAAAGACCATTAAATGTTCAAAAGCGCATTTCATTGTGACTTAGTCCAAAGGATGCAATAATAAACTAGAGGCATATATACACTCAGAGAGTGCAAACCTCCGCCGTCACGGGTCCTTATGAGCCTTCCGAGGCGGATTTTTCACGACTGGGGTGGCGTAGAGGGACGGGGGAGGGTTTCCCTCGACGGAAATTCCGAGAGGAAGACGCTCCCGGCACCCGATTTCACAGCAGAGCGACATCTATTGGCAGAGTAGGCTAACTTGAAATATTTATTAGTATTTAGCTCATTTTGCATCTTAATTCTGCACTCAGAGATGCCAAAATTAAATTACTTGTTCCTTTTGGCATTTGCAACAACTCCACAAAGTTTCATCCGAATCCGTTCCGTACTTTTTGAGTTATCCTGATGACAAAATAACCAACCAACAAACCAACGCCAGTGAAAACAATACCTCCTTCGGCGGAGGTAAAAAGTAAGAGCATCGTACATGAAATAGTAAACGCTTGTTTTTAGCAATATGTAAAGATTGCCTATTATTCTTTTTTCAAATCAGCTCCAAATTGTTACATCTCATAATTATAGCTTTTATAACCAACAGATTAAACCCCATTATCGTCATATTCATTTCGACACTCAAATGTATTATTAGCCTTAAAGATATAGAAAATATATTTGGAGATCTATGATCTTCCCCACTTATGTTAGATCTTTATTTTAAGGAGTGAAGCAACAGCATCCATCAAATCAACTGTCTTATTTTGACATGAGACGTAATGAGTTCAAAAGAACTTAATTTTTAAAGACTTCTTCAACTTTTTATCACTTATTATAAAATAGAAAAGGGTGATGTAACATCACTCAGTGGAAAGAGAAACAACTCCCTATATCCAAATCACTCTAATGTGACGTTAATCTAGCCTTCAAGATCCGTGTTTCTATCATAATGTGAGGTCTTATACCAATGCAACTTCGTCTCTGCATTACATAAACAAAAGGAACTTAATCCTTATTTATTTTAAAAAGAGATTAGGATTTTAATAAATAAAATATAATATACATTGGCAGGAATAACAAAAAGTTTGTTTTCATCAATTAAACATGATTTTTTTAAATTCCATTTCTTCCACGTCCAAAAACCAGAGGGATGATCCATTTATCGACAGATAGGATGATTCAAAAAGTACATTCTTTGAAATTGAGTAGCTCCTTTATTCAACTAATATTAATAGTTGAAATAGGAGGAGAAGTCAATTCAAAGGATTCGCCAATGACGTCATGGATCTAGGCCAATGACGTCATGGATCTAGCCAATGACGAAGAGACAATTAGTTTAGGGGTGATATTCTTCTTTCTCAATTGATGTTCACTCCTACACAACCGTGACTAAATTGATACTGTTCTTATAATTAATATGCCCTCTACTTTTATTTCAACCAAAACATTTCAAAAATACACTACCTTAATAATATCATTATACATTGGATATTATATGTGTCCAGTCATTTTATGGTGCGTAAATTCCTCGTGGACCTTTTATAGCCGTTTTTTTTGTCGTGGGTATTTACCTCGCTTGCTCTTTTATAGTCAGTCAATTTCCTCGTTCTTCTTTTTCTCACGTTTTTTGTCACGAAGCTTTTTCGTAGTGAATCATTTATCTCATTCTTCTTTTTCTCGTGGGTATATTGTATTTCAACTATGGCTTAGAAATGAAAATAATAACTAGAGGCATATATACACTCAGAGAGTGCAAACCTCCGCCGTCACTGGGTCCTTATGAGCCTCCCGAGGCGGATTTTTCACGACTGGGGCGGCGTAGAGGGACGGGGGAGGGTTCCCCTCGACGGAAATTTCGAGAGGAAGACGCTCCCGGCACCGGATTTCACAGCACAGCGATATCTATTGTCAGAGTAGGCTAACTTGAAATATTTATTAGTATTTAGCTCATTTTGCATCTTAATTCACCACTCAGAGATGCCAAAATTTAATCACTTGTTCCTTTTGGCATTTCCAACAACTCCACAAAGTTTCATCTGAATCCGTTCGGTACTTTTTGAGTTATCCTGCTGACAAACAAACCAACCAACCAACAAACAAACGCCAGTGAAAACTAGAGGCATATATACACTCAGAGAGTGCAAACCTCCGCCGATCCCCACCTAATGAATCACTTACAGAATACAATCCAATCATATATGTCTACATAAGTAGGTGTGTTTGGTGAATAATGAGTGAGGAGAGAGCAAAGAAAATAATATACACTCAGAGAGTGTGTACCTCCGCCGATCCCCACAACATTCCTATTCAAACATTCTCCCTTTCACACGCCCGATTTTCTATCTGTAATCATTGTTTCCTCTCTGTTAGCTCATTTTGCATATTAAAAAAGCACTCAGAGATGGGAAAACGGAAGAAGTTTAAGCTACGTCACTGGGTTAACATAGTCCTGAGCTGATATATGAACAATATACGTCAATGAATATTTTTAAGCGTTTGTTCTTTCTTACTCCCTGAATAGAGACCCCATTTCATTATTTATTAGTAGTATTTGCTCATTTTGCATATTAAAAAAGCACTTAGAGATGCCAAAATTTAATAACTTGTTCCTTTTGCATTTCCAACAACTCCACAAAGTTTCATTCGAATCCGTTCAGTACTTTTTGAGTTATCTTGCTGACAAACAAATAAACAAACCAACAAACGCCACTGAAAACAATACCTCCTTCGGCGGAGGTAATAAGGATTCCTTCATCCTCTTTCTTTCCTCAGCTGCTGAGGTGGGCATTCCTCTTCCCTCTTCTATTCAGTCAATTGTGCATCCAGTAATTAGTTAGGCCGGTGGTTTACTCCATAGAGATATAAAGATATAGAGAGTTCATTTCCTTCAATAGCAGAGAAATATCGTTATTCAGCTGTCGCCATTGTCCAATATAAACAAAGTAATTCGTTCTACGTCATAGAGATGGAAAGATTTGTTTATATTGGGCAATATGACGTATGCCTCTGAAGAATTCCTTGAGCTCTCTGTGTCTTTATATCTCTATGGTTTACTCTAATACAAAAAACAAGAATAATGTGTTTTTTATATATTTACAAGCTAAATATAAATGTATATATAATGTATATTAAATCTCCCATTAGAACCATGATTTGGAAATATGGCATATAATTTTATTATTTCCTTAGCTTAAGTAAAAATGTTTCTTTAAATATTTTTTATTTTGAAATATATTTATTTTTTTATTTTGTTCTATTGTGTAATATATTTGACTTTATATATTTTTCGTTCTTCAACATATTACAAATGAGCTTTGTCTAGATACTGCTTTAAAAAAATACATATTACCCCGTTGACGTCATTGTTTAAGAGATATTTTTAAATAATAATAAAAAACGAATGGAGTTATTTAACTACTCACCTCGTTAGAAATTCATTTGTCTACTTTATAGAGAAACTACGTGAATCAGGAATGTAAACAATATCGAAGAATACAATAAGGAGTATTAATTTTTACTTTAGATTTATTAACGTTTAGACTAAAGTAAGTGTATGGGCAAATATGTTCAAATTTGGCTTTAATTCATAATTCAACTTCCGTTAAACTTTGTTATACAAAGGAAAAATAAATGTTATATATCGATAGTATACTTTCATATTGATTTTGATATTATTTGTCTGGAATTTTCTGAATATTGGAACATCTACCCAGTAGATATATATCAAAGAATGATATATAAAGTAAAAGGATACACAAATATAGTTTTTTTAACGAGTTGGTATCTAATAAGTGGGATCAAATATGCATTTATTTATTTTTTTCAATTCACTCCATGAAAGGAGATTGGGGATATAAGAAAAGTTGCCGAGTCATCCTTTTGCAAAAAAATATTTTATGAAATAATCCAAAGGCCAAAAAGTTCAATAGTTAAAAAATATTTTGTTTCCTTAAACTAAAGTTTGAACGATAATTGATTTTAGGGACCGATATATTACTAAAAAAATGACAAAGGCTTATAGCCAATTATATGCTAATAATATATATATATATAAGGTATGAAAAAATAATTTCCTATGTTAATTAAAACAACTATTTGTTATTCCTTGAAACAAAAATAAACGTTAAATTAGATACGCTTATAGTATTTGAAAGAAAATAAAAGAATGTCCCTGTTATTAAACAAGAACCTATTAATTATCAGCCATCAACTAAGAAACTAAAGTGAAAGTACATAAAGTAAATAAATTTAAATATACCTGGCTACTATTTATATTGAGAATCCATTTCATAACAAGTGTCAAGTCAAGAGAATGAACTGTTCGAGCAATAATCAATTGGTGATGTCGTCTTCCCCATCCCGAGGAGGCCCATGAGGTCCATGACATACCACGTGCCGTACCCACTTGGGAGGGAGACAGTTACTTTTGCATGACAAGCAATATCAGTGTGGAACTTGTCTAAGGCCTTGAGGTCGGCCACTACCCTCCACACTGCCAGGACCGCAGCTAGGGCCATTGGACGCAGCGTCCCCATATAATTCATTCTGCATGGGTATTTTGTTTTGATTTTTTAATATAATTATATTATTTTTTATTTATTTATTTTTAAACTAGTTACAAATGTAACTAATGTGCCCCATGGCAAATATACTCGATTACACACTTCAAATATATTCTAGTTATATACAAAAATCTATTAAACATATATGTTTTGGAAGGTAAACACGGAAGTCCTTCAGTTAAATTCCTTGCAATGAAACTATTATAAATTCGATAGCCTTCCTTGCTTATAGTATGATACCCCCACTGATATGACTAAGCTCTATATAAACTACGATAGATATAGAGGAATATATTAATAAAAGCTCTTTTTTTTTTTGTATTTCATTTCTTATAGGGTTGAAGTACATTCAGCTCTTCTTCTTCTTTACTTGCCCCTGAAGGCATTCGTCTTTATATTGAAGGCAGACTTATGTATTTTTATTTTCTTGCTTTTTTATCTATATGACAAAAGTCGATCGATATTATTAAACTATGAAGGTGAAGCTATTTATAAGAGAAAAAAAACATATAATCCTGAGTTTGAAGTGTCTATCAAATATAAACATATGTAACATAAGACGCTCAATTGCTTACTCTTAACTTTAATGTAATAATATTTATTATATACGTAAAAAATTGATGCTACCCGGGGTATTTAGAAAAAGTAATGGCCGAAGACCTATTGGCCTCTTATAAAGGAATGTTCCAATAATAATCGGACCAGGAAGAAATGATATATAATATATTTTTTCCATTGTTCGTCATTTTCATTTTCTATTCTTGGTCATTTCTTCCTCCTACATTTTTTCTTGGACTATTCCTTCCTATGCATATTTTTCTGGTCCATTTCTTCTGAACACCGCTACCCGGCGTTGCCTGGGATTTTCGGGGAATGGACACTTTGATCTCATATTTCGTTTGACCCGTCAAACTTTTCTATAGAGACGTTGAATAATACTTAATTAAATGTGTAGGAGCTACTGTGGACCGAACAAAGAAATAAACAAATCGATTTTTATAATTATATATTTATCCGGGAACAACTGACGACTACAAACATATTCCTTAGGAACTTATAATCCTTCTTGTTAGGGTGCACTTTAGCTCAGTGTTAAAAGTTTTGACTCCAAAAAAGGGATTTTTAAATAAATAAGATACTTTAAAAATTATTCACTGAGGAAGATTAACTCATAGAAAATTAGAAAAAATTATCTAATTGTAGAACATATTGATTTAAAAACTATATATCATTCACTTTATATAACGTTTTACGAATTAGTTTAGTTGACAAAGTAATGAAAAAGGGGAAGATGATTAAAAAAGATTTTAAAATTTTCAGAATTTTCATAATTAAAAAATTAAAATCAATCAATTCATTTAATGAAAGAAAATTAAATTAAAGAAACAAACTATTTTTAACACTAATCTTCAAATTAAATGGATAGGATTGCTTATCTTAAAAATTATGTTTAAAAAATAAACGTATCTGCTAATATGATATAGTATTCATAGTTTCATTCTAAGTTTAGGGAATCAAATGTGTTTCGCTTGAAACGACCAGTTAATCAAAGCACTATTTGAGTCTTGTGCTGTAACTTTTGAATTGATAAGAACCAGGGACTGCTTTACGGCACCCTCCAAATTAGCATATTAGTATTAATTGATGAAACAATTGTATAGAGCTCACAATTAAAGCATAAAACCTTATAACAAAGTTAAATGAAAAGTATTAAAATAATCACAGATAAAATATATAAATATCATTGGTGCCGGTTGTATAATATATTTATGATTCATAGGTCATTCTTATAGCAGATCACATTATAGTCGGTATTTATCCGTCGGTCCGATCAATCGACTTCCACATAAATTGGAATTAATAATTTCATTGTCGACCAAAGTAATATTTCAATATTTGCATTAAAAGAGCGCAATCATAGTAAAAACGGATCACAAATAAAAACTGCAGCAATAAATAAATATATATATATATATATATAGGTATATATATATATATAACTTTTTACACAATACATTGATCATATAGTAAACTATATAATCGGGAAATAAATGAATATTATTTTTAAGACAAACTAAATTTTTGAAGTGCTCGTGTTGACCTTGCGCTGTAATTCTGGAAAAATGGGAATAATATTACCAGTTGCAAACTTTGTGCTATAACTCTAGAGGATTTTTAGATTCTAAAACGACTTTTAAAATTTTAACTTTTTTTTTGCCAAACTGTTACATAAAACTGTAATCATTCAGATATAAATCAGTATTTGGACATTTATTACTGATTTGAATTCAACATCCGTGGCATTTTATATCAATAGTCCCTTGCATATATTTCTTTCAGATGTATTATTATGTCCAGAAGCATTTTATGCTCTAAATCATAGACTTAAATGAAAGATTGACCAATCGAATTAAATTATTCCGTCATGGAAAAAGCATTTCTATTTTTCTATAAAAAGACAACAAAATAATAATGGGTTAAGAGTCATTCAAATGGGTCACATCTAGGGATAAACAAACAAACAAACAAGCAACTTAAACAATGAAGATAAACAAAATAAACTTACTCACCACCGTTTCGAAAAATCCCTTTGCAAAGCTTTCACAGGGCTTTCTAAACTTGTAGTATTTTTCATTTAAACATGCTAAGGCTTCTGGTCTGTATTAAATGCTTCAAAGCAATAAAACACATACAAAAAGTGTGTGTCGTAGGTACAAAAAATAGAAATGACTATTATCAAAGCAAGTGAATCATCAATAATGAAAGAGAAAAAAAATTGTAATGACGATATATTTCAATGATGAAAGTCCATGAATACTTCATAATTGATGAGGTTGAATACTATGAGGCATCCTTGCTTGGTGATAACTTTGGGGCTTCATGACAGAGGGTACGAAGGCGATAGGGAATTATTTTTGGTGCTTTCTTAGAAGAGGTTCATGGAGTGTACATAGTAATCTTACAAATAAATAAATGTGTTCATTTCACTAGAAAGACAGTGAAGTCAATTTGACTGTTTTTTTTACTTTAAAAGCTTTTAACTTAAATGTCAATGATCTGATATGTTTCAAATTGTATTACTTTTAATCAATTAACTATTAAATATATGATAAAAACCTTTATTTTGTGAAATAATTGAAAATAATAAAATTGAAGCATAATCGGATTACTGACATTTAAGTTTATTAAATCGAAAAAACTATGAAATTGACTTCATCCGTCTTTCTGTTGTCACTGAGTTCACGTTGTTTCTGCTCCAAACAAAGCAAATATCCAACTATTTATAATACTTGAATGGAATAAATGCATCCATTCTATAAGAAAGTGGATTTGTACATATATAAATTTCTATTTCACTGGAAGTAAAATATATAATTTTCAAAACATAAAAGCTTCTCATATAATTTCCATGTTATCCTTCTTTAATAAAAACTATCTTTATTCAGGAAACATTTAAATATTATTCGCAAACCCAAAATATATATTGCAATGTAAATTACACGAAATGGTTTCATTTTTTTGTATTTTTAAGAAGCAAAACTATGATTGATTTGATAGCTCATAAGATACTTTCGAAGATCATTATGTGAGGCTTTATATATATGCCAAAACTCTATAAGCTTCATACCCACAAATGGACGTAGGTTAACAAAAGAATGAGCCATAGGTACTTGAATACCTAATCTGTATTATTGATTGATGAGCAATGCAAGAGCTTAACGTCATTGTAGTTATTATTAGAGAACTTCATTTATTTCACACGATTAAATGTATAAATCAAATTCCTTTATACATAAAATAAACTAGAGGACTCAGGGAGTGCAAACCTCCGCTGATCCCCACCAAATGAATCACTTGGTCTTTTTTTCATTTGCCAATAGATGTCGCTCTGCTCTTTGAGAGCACAGCACAGCGACATCTATTGGCAGAGTAGGCTAACTTGAAATATTTAGTAGTATTTAGCTCATTTTGCATCTTAAAGAAACACTCAGAGATGCCAAAATTTAATCACTTGTTCCTTTTGGCATTTCCAACAGCTCCACAAAGTTTCATCCGAATCCGTTCCGTCCTTTTTGAGTTATCCTGCTGACAAACAAACAAACAAACCAACCAACAAACCAACGCCAGTGAAAACAATATCTCCTTCGGCGGAGGTAATCAATAAAAATATGAAATTAATTCATGTCATCCAACTACTTTTTTATTTTAATATAAAGATGTGACAAAACATAGAATAAATATATAAACACTCTTTATCTTTATTAATCTACAAATATATTCAACAAGGGATGTTAATCCAATAGACATCAGATAAATCCTTATGATGATGTTACAAACACTTACATATGGTTATGTAACTCCCTCTGACATTACGTCAAAAGCCTATTTTCAGGTCAATTCATTCATTAACTCTGTCTTGTAAGGACACATTATCTCAAAGTATATAACAACAAAAATGAGAGTTAAAAACTTTATAAGCACATTGAAGATCCCCAAACTTGACTTCTCCTTCAAAGTTCCATGAGCTTTGCCGTTACATAATAAGATATAGATGTTTATAGTGAATAAACTAATACAAAAATATAAATTGTGTAAGAGGTCAATCAACCGACCTAACTAAAAACGTGATGCACTCAATGTTGGGAAGAATGAAAAGTACTCGTGATAGACATTTTAAGTCGATTGTATGACGAAATATATAATTAGGTTCCTAGAGATCGAAGGCATAACTGCTATCCCTTGGACAAGCTATTATACCAAGTCTTGAGGAATAAAAAAGGAATAATGATAATAAAATTTGATTTAGGAAAGTACTTCTTAGAAAAAAATAGTAAGGTAATGTACATTTTCCTTTTTACTATTCCACTACTTCCCCATTTAGGGCATCCATTTTAACTCACGATACATCAAATAGCTCTTTGAGGAGAGAGAAGTTTTCTTCTAAAAATGGATATTCAATAGTCCAATTTGATGGAAAATAAATTGTTGTAATGAGGTACCAAAAAGAAATATATTTATTCAATTTTATTAATATTGAATATTAAGAATAAACTTATAAACGCTGATTTAAAATTATGAAATTATCTATAAGATCTGAGCAACTACTTTATCAGGGCCTTAGTATATATACTGAGGCAGCAAGTCAATACACTTCAAAGACGAAGAAGCTGGATAAACTCGACTAGAATTACAAATCACATTTTTGTATTGAATAGTTTAAAAGATGCTAGATTTCAAAATGAAGGAGACAGCTACGATAAAAGTATTTCTATTATGGAGTCTCAAAGGACGAAATATAGGCTTTTCGAAACACGGGTTATGGATTTTTTTTAAACTAATAGATTTTGTAGCCATTAGCTCCTTTAACTCGGATTTTAAGGATTCTATGTCAAAGTCCCCATATTCGATTGTAAGTCTTGCTGCTACGCTAGAGAAGTGTTACACTTTATTTTATTGTCGTCATTAAATAAGTATTTTTTCCTTATTTTTTATGACTATATGTTTTAAGTATATATATATATAGAATATATTTATGTATTCGACTTACGTACAACAAATACTGACCCACATATTCGACTTAATTGAACTACTTCCGTGTGAATATGTATTTGTATTATAAAATTAAACTACGTTAATCAAACCCATGACTGCATCCACTTTATTTAAATGTGATTTTCTTAAGACCTGTAATATTCTGAATAATTCCTTTTCGTAATATAAAGTAATTAATAGAGCAAAAGATAAGTTACACCACATGTAAACCTAAAATAAAGTATCACCGTACATTTTTTTAAATATCTTATATATATTTGAAAGTTATTGGAAAAATTTATATGATATCCTTCATATGAACCAACATTGTTGATGCGTATGTAATACTGCCTTTATGACAGTCAATTTGACGCTTACGGGAGCACATTAGCTGAGTGGAATCGTGATCGACTCTCAACTTGGGACGTAGGTCCGACTCCTGAGAGGGGAAAGCCGATTTTGATCAACATCATTGAAATAATCTTAGGTTTGTGTGTATGTGACTACTCTTAACACCATAAAGCTTTTTCATATTCCCACGGATTCAATTCTTTCAATCCATATGAGCAAAAGGTACTTTATTGAAAATAATGAAAAAATGAATTTCAACGATAACGGGAAATTGATATTGAGCAAAGAGTATTGGTTCTTATGGACTTTGAGGAATGTGACGGTCTCACTGACCTAAACCATAAATGGAATATCAATTGAGAGGAAAATTTGAACTTGATGACGTCATTACTATAGTTAAAATGGCTGCCACGGAAGGACAACAATGAAATGTACATTGTAATATAATACTTGGGCATAGAGGGAGGGTAATCCTACGATATATAGGTTACATAGGATGGCAGGCTAAATTGATTCTTTAGGGGAAAGACTTTTATGCTTATTTCATCCTCTTGGGTTTATTGCAATTTTCTCTTAATCTACACCATATGGCATGATATTTAGACTATTGTACTGTTCAAGGGATAATAATAATGATTGCAGCTTTGCACTCAAATCCGAATGAAGAAAGGATTTCAATTGAATTTTTTTTTCTAGCTATTGTATAAACTATATATAATATTAATAGGGATAAATTGCAAAATAAATGGTCTAAGTTACTCCTTTCATAAGTTGGTTAGTGAAAATATTTTGAGCTCTTCATATCTCAGTTACTTTTTCCCGTCTTTGATTAATTGAACATATTTTTAGCATTGCTTTTCAACTCTTTTTCAATTACAATAAAATAACTCATTCATTCATATGTAAATTAGTGCAAATCCTCTTTGTCAAATAAGCGAACTAACATAAATCTCATCATGGAAAGAAGAACAAAAAAGTTGTATAAGTAAGTATAAATTAGCAAGGCAATGAATTAATGTTGGCCCAGTTCCTGTGCTGGGGATGAATGAGGGGATTTATATATATATATATATAAGGTATCCTTACAATTTATATACAATTTATATTTCAGTTAGACTTGTTGTCATAAGACTATTCCGTCGGAGATTTATTAGTTAATAAATAATCAATTCGAAAGTTAGTCATCTCTAAAGCTTTTAAGTGAAGTACCGCATCGGGGCAGGTAGCTTGGAAATATTTTCATAGAGTCTCTTTTTCTTTTTGTCCAGCAGATGTCGCTTTGGCATTTGAAAAATAATACGTTATACTGGATTTTTTCGATCTCATTCATCACATCCATATAAATAATTGCATTCACTAGTACTATTGTATTACTTATTTTCACAACGATAATTAATATTTTAGTGCATTAGCAACTGTATTATGATTTTACATATCATTTTACTTCAATGTTCTACATATAATATAGGAGGTGAGGGTTAATGTTGAGTATCGAGCGCGAAGATCCGTGGAGCAATAAAAATAGACATGACAATGTTATTGAAACAATTGTTTAAGTCTACGTCACTAATACGTCACAAGGGTACTTGTTATATCCCAAAATTCCTAGGTATTTATTTACTTAGCTTCATCAACATCAACGCCTATAGCGGATAAATAAAATGAAAGGAAGCCAAGAAATAATCAAAAATAAGAACAAAAAGCTCTTGATGCACCACTTTCCTTTAAAGCTTTAATAATCTCTAACTAATTTTCTTTGCTTTGCGAATGCATTATAATCAAAGAGAGTGGGAGCCGTCTATCATTGTTAGAGATCAGATTCGCTTCCAGAGAGGGGGAGATCACTGTTAATCAATATTATTGACAATGGAATTCGAATGACGCTTTTTCACGCTATAAAACTGATTCGTATCCAAAGGGATGGAATTTAATCCATCCAAATAGGCAGCAAATATAAATCTCGGCTTGACTACCAATGTATTTAATTAAAAGACTCTGCGAGAAGGACGATGAAACTCCAATCCGTGCCATGTCCATGGACACGGATTGGAATGGAAGAACTTGCAGAGGAGACCCGGGGAAGGAAGAAAACTTTAAAAGCTTATAATTATTGGTCCAAATTTCATTTGTTTAAAAATAAAACTAGTAGTTCCTAGACAGTTCACGACCGGTTCATAGCGGATTAAGTTCCGTTGTGTGGGGGGGGGGGGCTGATCTAGGAGCTAAACAAACAAACAGTATTGTCAAAATCAAATCGATGGCACATGAAGAGCTGACTTGTCTAGCTAAAAACACGCAGCTAATCAGCCCTCTTTGGCAAAACCTGGCACCAATCTAAAATTTGCCATATATTTCAGGAGGGCTAAGTTTTTTTAATAAACTGTTGTGACCAGAACATCTAAAACACTACATTTTTTTTTTTTCTTCTAATTCTTTATTTATGTCAGTTATCAACGACTGCCAAAGTAATTCGGTATAATACATAAATAAATACTGCCATATAAAATGATTATAATGGTATAAGAACCCAACTAAAATTATACAATCAGCAATCCTAATATTGACTTTAAAGGGCATATGATCAAAAATATCGTTACTAAATCAATGCATCATTGTAAAGATTTTAAAGGTTTTGAATTAAAAATCCTTTTTGTCCATGATATCAGACCTTTGAAAAATAAATTAAAATCTGTTACCACCAACTTAAGGACTCACATTTGTCTGACACCCGGATGTTGGTCATAAGAAATAAATTAAAATGTGTAATGGACTGCAATTATCTAATAATTTGTATAAAATGTTTTTATATAAAATGTTTTTTTTTTGTATAAAATGTTTAAAAAAAGATGTTTTTGTATAAAATGTTTTTGTATGAATTGTTTTTGAATAAAATATTTTTATTTAGAATTTTTTGTTTAAATGTTTTTGCAAAAATGTTTTGTTATCAATATTTTTGAATAAAATATTTGTATATATAATGTTTTGGATAAGATGGTTTTGTAAAAATGTTTTTTGTATAAAATGTTTTTGTACAAAATGTTTTTTGTAGAAAATGTTATTGTATAAAATGTTTTTGTATAAAATGTTCTTATATAAAATATTTTGTATAAAATGTTTATTAAAAAATGCTTTTAAAAAATAAAATGGTTTTAAAAAGTAAAAAAAATCCTTCAAAGGCAGTCAGTTAAATTGAAAATATTAGGAAATGAAAGATTATTATTTCATTTAAAACTCCAAAATTATCAACTTTGCAGGGTTTGTTTGAAATGGTATAAGTTTAGCCTTTTATACCTTGCATTAGACTTAAATCCATCTAAACATGAGAAATCCAAATAAACTTTTCCCAGAGGAATTAGTTTTTCAATAAAATGAAACCCAACATAATATTTTACCTTAGCAATCATTTTTGTATTCATAAGATCAATATAAGAGAGAATAGGGATAAATTGATAGATTTAGAGGTTGCCCTTTTTCCTAGAATGCATACAATGAGGGAAATTGATTTTCTTCTATTGTCCATTCTTTACAGAGTCCCAAAAGAAATATTGAAGTTATTTAGTGCGTATGATTACATTATTTATTTAATAATTTATAATTTCGGGACAAAATTACGTTAAATAGGACTTTTTTAAACCGCACTTTAAGAAAGAAATATTGAATATATGGTTTGCATATGATTACATTATTTATTTAATTAATTTATAATTTCGGGGGAAAAATTACTTTCAAAAGGACATTTTTTTAAACCGCACTTTAAAATTTAATTTATTTAACTCTACTATTACTACCATTACTCAAAGGCTTAAGGCTCACATAGAGTCAGAAGGGATTTAAAAAATCCAGTAAGTACTTTCAAACATATTTTGTTGTTTTCATTTAAATAATAATCCTTTCATCAAAGTTGTTTTGAATATACATTAGCATATTAATGAATATTTTATGAGGAGTAACACTAACTGCCAGGGTATTTAATTTTTAAATTTTGCTTTTTATAAAAGGATATTCACAAACTGAATATAGAATATATATATATATATATATACATATGTATATATAACTTTATTTCTACTATCAAACTACATGGGGGTTTTCTTTCTTTATAAACAAATAATAAGAAGATATTGTACGGCTTCCAAGAAAATTAATGGGGATGATCTTTCAAAATCCTGTAATTGAGTCAAATGAAAATAATTTATGAAATATCTTAATTGATTATTGTATTATATGTTAATTTTTATATATATATTCACAGTTCATGGGGATATATATAATAACAAAAGTTTAAGGTATATAATAAGATACTAATGCGTAAAAAAAATACATTATTAAACATCATAGTTTAAATTTTTAGTATCCTAGCTGAACTATCTTAAAAATATATATCAATTAAAAGCATATAAAACCGAAAAATTAACGAAACAAAACGCAAAATTATAAAAAGTGTATTTTAGTCAGGAAACAACCGGGTACCCGGGCCGGCATAGTGTTCCGTTTTTTTAGACACCAACCGGGCCGGAACATCAATTTTGATATATATATATATATATATATATCAACGGTAAAAAACATGGTTTTATAAGTTTAAAAGATCCTCCAAACTATTTTATGTATAATATATGTATAGGAAGCAAGATCAGAGCTCTCACCTCGCCAGTGTTCCTACTAATTCAATTTTATAGGGTCCCTCATGAATATATGAATTTATGAATAACTAATGAGTGAGATTCTCATGTGAATAAGGGACTCCCTGTTGCCGCCTTTCTTAGCACTCACACACTGGATTTGCTCTTAAAACATATTATTATTATTATCATTGTTATGAGTTATCAACTTTTTCCTTTTCTTAGGAAAACTCTTATGATGTATATGTGAAAAAAGCGATGGAGAGAAAATGGAAGTTTCTTTTTCCCTACAGAGTATAAAATAATTCCATGCCTGAATCTATAAACCGATATTGAAAAAGAAAGTTTTTATAAAAAGGTTTTGAAAAAGAACTATAAACAGCTAAACAAAGAGGATATTAATTTTTTGGATGGTTTTAGTTATGCTTATTATTATTATAATATATATATAAGTCTATGCTTGAAAAAAGTTAATTCTTTTGTTCTCTGAAGGAAGAAAAATCTTTAGTGATGTGTATTTTTATTTGAGATGGGAATAGTTCATTAGAAGTTAAACGATTGCAAACAAAACCCAGAAAGAATCGGTATTTTTTAAATGGATTCATTGATGTTATTGATTGAGTAATACTAGTTTACTATATTAGAAAGCATTATGATTACATTAATTAATGGAACAGAAATCACGTATCAATGATATTGGACTTCTACAACAGACTTGAATTAATGTTGTTTGTCTTCAGTTTTTTTTTCTCAAAAGCAAGGTCTTTATTTATTTCATAAATTATATACAAAGATATATATAAATATTTATAAACGTTCAAAGGACAAATTGTGTTATGAACATGTTTACATTCCAAAAAAAATCAAAGGCAATTTTGCATATACACACCCCACAGACCACTGCGGAATGTAGATGAGTTCCTGGGCCAATGGAGTACCGTTCTAACCATCGATAAAAGGAATAATCTTTTTGTATGTTTGGCGCGTGTCGAGAGAATTATATCTTCCTTTTGAAACTCTGAAATGACTTTCCTTTTAAGGAATGCGATTTTTTAAAGTTTAGTAAAAACTGATGATGTGATAATGTACAAAATACAGCCAACAGATTATTATTGTGTGTATTTTTTAATATGTGTGCTTTAATTAATCGGGTGAAACGAAGCTTTTGCCCTTCGACATCCTGCTTGTTTAAATGTAATTTCTGCTAAATAATATCATTCAGTTGTTGTATTATGATAGACGAAAAATGTATAATAACATATATTTTGTATTTACGGTCCAACTGTGAGATTACAATAAGAATGCAAACATTTACCCTTCGTTTGTTAGAGTACAAGTCTCACTCCGATCAGGGGTATTGAAGGCCTCAACTCTATATGTTATTTAGAAAGAACGATTTTTTATTATCCAGCAAGACGTAAACTTAAAAAAATTGTGGATGCACTTGTCTTTTATAAGTTTTGTACTGAAACATGACGCATTATTTACAAAGGAAAAAAAAACACAAATGAATTGAGAAACTAATGTTGCGATTTATATATATCTTATAAGCCTTAGCTCACTTTTACGGAATGTTGTTATCTTCACCTAAACACCACAAATTTTGATTTATCGAAGCCAATATGATAAATTTATTCTTGTGGAATTCAATTCACCAAAACACATTTATATCATAATATATATTTTGTATAGGCTTCCCTCTGATGTATTTTAAAAACTTAAATAAATATCTGTCTTTTATATTTTTAAAAGTGTTCCTGAATGCTGTACAAGGAACTTGCTTTCATTTTATAAGCAACTAAGCAATATTTTATAGAATTATTGCTTTTAGTGGTTTGAGTGGCATATAAAAATTTAAATAGGTTTTTATTTTTAAGGAGCTCTTATGAGGCCTTCATATTGATTTGTCAAAGGCAAAATTAAATCGCAGTAATTATTAAAACAAATAATACTTATAGCAATATTAATTACTTATGACATTGCAATAAGCATTTTTAGGATAATTGTTTTTGAATATTTAATATATCTCCGTTTTCTATCGAAATATTATATATATATATATATATATAAAGGATCAACAGACCACAAATTGCAGGATACAGAGCTTAGACTTCCTTAGAAGCATCTAAGGAAGATGTTACCTCCTTTTGAATAGTAAATTTGAACTATAATTTTCATTTATGTTGTGTTTGTCGCAGTTGTTCGTAAGAGTTGTGCTTTTATATTTGTTATAATATGATTTTTTGTATCAAAATAAAAATGAAAACGTATTCATATATGTGTTTTATACTTTACGTCAACCTTATACACTATTTGAATGTATTGCCATATTATTATTAATTATCAGGTTATATGAATCATCTTTATACGCCCGATTCAGTACTTTTTGTGAAATTAAGTTTTATTATACTTTCATTGTACACTAGAGGATATTTTTAAATGTTTAGAGGTAATTGTTTGGTTAAATGATATATTTTTATTTGTTAGTTAGACTTTATTTCCGTTTACCAATATATATAGCTACAGGGGGAAAACCTTAACAAAAAAAGATATATTAAAAAAATAATAATGTATATAAAATAATATAATGAAAAGAATATTTTCTATCTGAAACTGTTTCATGGTTTTGTTAATAAAAAAAGAAAAAGCACTTTCGGCAACATTTAATTTGTTCGTTAATCATTTTCTGTATTAGGCTATTGTTGTGGAATTTTCCTTGAATGCGTACCTTTTTCCTTAAAATCCATTTTTTGTGATGTACATTCCATTGGTTGGCGTTGTATTTTGTATGGCATGCTGTTTGTACGAAAGTAACGCAAAATAATTATGTTCCATACATTTACAATTTCAAAAACAAACATCTAAAGTACATTTACTTGATATATACATGAGATCTAGTGAAGCGGCTGCCATATCCGTTTGAAAGGCTTGAACGTGGTCAGGTGTCCCTTGGAAAGGATTCTCGAGGACTTCGATGAGCGCACCCGTAGTGCTAGAATATGCCTCAAGAAACCGTTTTCCTAACAACTGTCATAGGTCTAGAGCTTGTCACAGCCATTAGAGAGGCATCACTTTATCAGTGCTCGGAGGGTAGCAAAGACAATTGCAGGGTTGTCTAGATCCTTATGGTTCCTTAAGTTTAATGTAATTATTAAAATTTAAAAAAAAAATATTTTTTTTTGTTATTTTTTCAAATTAATATTTATTATTATTATATTGTATAATTATTTGTTTGTAAATAAAGATAATTTTTTTATTAGTAGCCACAAAGGCTAGGCGTATATTATATATTATAAATCATACAACATGTTTATTTTTTATCTTTTAGTAATGGTTTTAGTTTGATTTTATATCGTTTAACTTTCATATTAAAGAGTTTTACTTTTTTATTCTTACTTTTATATTTAAAGATTTACTTCATATATTTTTTAGTTTATATATTTCAAGATTTCTTGGATAAGTTTTTGTAACTATAATCTCGGATGTTTCATATGTTAAGGACCTTTAAGATGATTAGTAAAAAAACTGTTTATTTAGTTGATTAAAATATATTTTTGTATAATAATTCTTTGAAACTGTTTATATATAATTTTGTAAGGCCTGCAGATGGGGAAAAACACTAGCAAATGCGTTAAGACTTCCTTTGATGAAGAGTCTTAAACATATTTTTTCAATTATATTTTCTTGTTTAAATGAGTATATTTGGTTACATAATTTACAATAATGATAATGGACGATCACACATCAATATGTCTTTACTTGAAATTGACAATCATATTATGAAGTGACAGGTTTTTTTATAAACTAATGGATTAATAATGGAACTAAATTATTTTTTATGGTCACGTAGATTATATTCTACATATTCTTGAATAAACAAGAATTTCAAATTTTATCTGGCATTAAAAAGATTTAGGTATACATGCTTTTATAGCGTTGATGGCTTCGATATCTTCAAATACACAGTTGAAGAGAGTCTAAAATTTCTTTAATATGTTTTAGTAACTATCTTTTGAGTATGATATGGACTTGAAAAGAATATGCCTTAAATCTTTGTTTTAGCAGCATATGTTGTTTAAAAATATAAAATAACATCAGAAAATGGAAAAAATCAATACCTAAATGAATGCCATATTTATGTTTGTCATGGAAGGAAATTTCATCAAACTCTTTACAATGTATATATTTTTTCATTTTAAAATAATAATAAATTGTTTATTTGATTGTCAAAACAATCAAGGAAGCATTATATTCATAGTGAAAGGATCTTAAGAAAATAGTTCGGAAAATTAATCATTTAACAATAATACGATTAACATTATTTTCTTCTTCGTAGTTGAAAAAGAGATCAATCTATATTTAAATTATATGTAGATGTATATTCTCAAAAGTAGAAGATATATTCATAGTTGATGAACAGAGTCTGTTTGAATATATTAATAATTCTTTCGGATTTGCAATCATCCACTCAATACTTTATATTATTCTTTGAAATAAAAATGACATTTATATCAGTTAAGTAAAGCTGATTTTGTTACCCTTTTAATTGTGAGGAACATAAACTTTTCGATAGATAAAAATACTTAATTCTTTTATTTATTTAATTCTTAAGTTTTGTGTATTTATATTTTAAATCATTTAGGTTATTTTTCGGTTACAAACCTTATTTCGTTAATGTTTGAAAAATTGACCAGTGTAAAAAAATACTCTTTCAAGACCTCTTTAAAATATTTATTGAAATAAATCCTAGCCCTTAAAAAGAAACATGTTTAATGGTTGATAAGATTGGTTCATCATTAGATGAGCTGGATATTGATTTTGCAACTAATTACGTATACCGCTTTTTAAGGTAAGCTCATTACTTAACTTGGATACTAATTGAATATTATTTTGAATCACTTGGCAAAATATCAATAAATTACATCTTCCCCTTTTATAATCTTTTTAATGTTTATATTATTTGTATTTCATGAATAGAATAAAGACTTTTGCCATGGGAATAAAAAATACATTAAACTGAATATTCGCTAATTCATTAAACAATATTCATTATTCATTTTTTTTTTGGGGGGGGGATGGGGGTAAGAGCTTACACAATGATTAAAACAATATAATGATCGAGGCGCTAAAACACTGTATCTAAATTTGTTTATAATTTTTTTTGAATAGTTGTTGGGGTACTTCTGAATTTGTAAAGAATAATGAAACTTTAGTTAAAATATAATATGTTATCTATTTAAAAGGACCTAAATAAAATAAAGGAGAAATGATTTTAAATATGACATAACTGGAGGCCATCTTATATGAAGTGTTTTAATGAACTGTTAATTTTGATTTTACTTGTTATTATCCTATCAAGCTTCAATGTTTTTTTAGATAACTAAGTATCTCCTTTAGGCAAAACATTTAACCAATAATATAGATGTAACAGTTTTTGTATCGAAAAGTGTAAATTTCGACATCTACATTATTCTTTTGATGAACGAAACGGTTGTACAAATGTAATTTACATATTAATTAACATATATATTTTATACAAATTTGTCACGAGCAGCATCCATTTTACAAGATTAAAGATAATTATTTTAATTCAATCTGTTATAACAATGAAATATATAGGGAAAATAAGGGAGTACGATAGCCGGCTTGCGTTAAGGCGTGTTCAACTCTCAATGTTGGGGGCGTAGGTTCGAATACTCCCGAGAAGGGATGGTCAACTTGGTCTACCTCATTGATAAATCCTAGGTTCCAATGATTAATTTTAATGCTATATGCTTATTTATATCCTGTTGGATATTGCAATTCTATCGAACCATATAGGCAAAAAAAAAATTGGGTTGTGATAATAATACTGTTTCATGGCAGTCATATTTTCATTCATTCATTTCAGTCATTGAAACGCCAAATAAAAAAAACCAAAACTTTTTTTAAGGCTGAAAGATTTCAAGAAATATAAAAACAATGACTGTTTGTTTTAACCATATTTATGGAAAAATATGTGTGTTAATTATGTTTTGATATTTTATGGTAAATGTATGTGTGAGTTTGGAATTAGAGATTAAATTTAAGCTATAATGTTGTTTACACATTGTTATATTTATAATATCTTTAGTTCATTAATGCCTTGTAAAAAATAAGTATAAGAACATAATAAACGATGCAAAAACCTTTATAATTATTAAGTAAATTTAAATTAAAACTATAATGTTAATTTATACATCATTATAAGTAATATATATATATAATTCAATGAGGTCTTTTAATAAAATAAATATAAAAACTTACTAAATATCAAACTATATACACCAAAAAAAATAATTTCTTTAAAAAAATATATATATATATTATATATATATATATATGTTGACATATCTTGGCAAGGTTCTTTAAGGATATTCATATATTAATTTCAATCTTACCTTGTTTTGAGGAGAGGGTAAGCTACGTTACCGTGACAAAAATATGCTAAATGTTCACATGGAGTGATTTAATGTGACTTCTATATCGTATAATGCGTGTTTGAATATATATGATTGTATTGTTCTCGTTTTTATGAGCCTTTCCTTCGTAGTATTTCACGGCGTCATCATAATAATGGTTATTGTGTAACAGATATGTGTAAAACTGTTAAAAAAGGAACTGAATTTTTTTACTCCTTTCGTAACCAGGAACCGTACGTTAATGAAAGAAAAGCAACGCTCTTTGGTTCGTGTATTAAATAGAGTGTAAAGAGAGGGGGAAAAGAAGAAGGAGAGGTAAAGAAGCGCATTCGTGTTTTTTCCCCTTCTTTGGAGTTACAAGAGATGGCGAGGTGTAATATATATATATTATATAGATACTATATATATATATATAGTATATATATATCTACGTCCCGTTTTTTAGGTCAATCGCTCCGATTTTTTTTGCTCCAAGTGATTTTCTGCTGCGTAGTATTGAAAAATGAGATTGACAAAATTCAGCCTTCAAAAGCCATTTTGAGACTGCACAAGTCACTCAAAGTTTCAATAAGGCCGTTTTTTGGGTCAAAAATGCCAATTTTCAAGTGGCTTGTACTGTCTGAGTTTTAATGATATCAAGTAAAAACAATTTCTATGGATAGCTTGAAGTCTCATCTTTCAATAATTTTTTTTGAGCAATCATGGAATAAACATTTTTGTTTGTAATTCCTTGAGAAAGAGCTCCTTCTTCATCTCGGCGTTTTCCCGCTTCCGTAGCAGTGAATTCACCACCCCACGAAATAGATCATGGAGGCGAAGGAGCTTCTTAATTAAATTTTTCATCACCATGAGTGGTCAGTAAGACGGTGCCCGAGACGAAGTAGGGAATCGGCGGTGCTACGGGCAGCTAGCTGAGCGTCCGGTCTACCCAAAGATGAAAGTAAAAGTGCCGAAGCACCTATTCGGTTAACGGGAATGGACCAGGTTAAAATTTCTAGAGTATCACCAATACCCAGTGCCTCGCTTAGGTGCTTCTTTGGTTTCCTAGTTTCCATTTTATGTTAAAGACACTTGACTGATAAATCAAAGAGTGAAATGAATCTGATACGGTGTTTAGGTTACGTATTTTTAAATAAAACAGGTTATGATGAAAAAAGATTAACTGGTTATTGTATCAAAGAAAATCTGCTAAGAATGCGCGTAAATCTCATAATTCCATGGCCTAATTTACATAAAGAATACAATTGGGGCAAATATCGGCATTTAATTGGACAGAAAATCATTTAATGTGTGCCAGAGTATGTACCGTGATGATAATAACGCATATTTGTTGCGCAGAATACTGTACCTGGCCATTTTTGCCGATAAATCTCTTTAGATCCAAAAACCGGAAGTGAGCGCCACATTCAGACTTCAATAATAATTAATAATTAAAGGAAATTTTATTTACTACCAGACGTATTTTTGATATTTTTTACTAAAACAAAGTTGTCGGTAAAAACAAAGAAAAAATGGAGTGTGTAATGTTAGCATATTTCATAGCTTTTTTGTATCAATTAACTTCACTCGCCTGTAAAGATGACTTGTTCGCTTCAGAGTAATATAGTATTTTAAGTTTAGTAAAACTTTGGATAATAAATCCAAAAATGAAGTATGCTAACATTACACACTCCATTTTTTTCTTTGTTTGTACAAAAACTTTGTTTTAGTAAAAACATTTAAAATACGTCTGGTAGTAAATAAGATTTCCTTTAAATTATTAATTATTATTGAAGTCTGTAACGCCCACCATTTTCAAGTAATTTGCGGAAAACTATATTTTTACTAAATTTTATAACTTTGACCTCGTTGAGCAACCCCGTAATGTTGGCTGATTTTGTTCAAACTTTGTATGTTGTCTTCTTTTATCACGAAGAAACAGAAAAATCTACAATGTTGCCAACATTTCAAATATTTGAAAAATAAGAATAACCCTAAGGCATTACATATAATATACCTATATTAACTTATCAATAACATACATTAAGATATATAAGCTTCATTTGAAACAAAAGTTTTTCTTTTCTATCTTGCTATGCTCTTAAAATAGTTTTTGACAAAACATGACTTTATATATACAACAAAACACTCTCATATAAAAAGTATCATATATGAGCTATAGAACCGGAGAAGTAAAAAAGGCAGAGAAAAGAAAGAAAAAAGGAGATTTGTCAAAGTCATGTCATATATGCGGGAAAGATATTTATATACAAAACAGAGTCAATCTTTTACAATATGGAGACTGAATGCTGTCAGGTTGTTTGGATATTATATTGTATTTTTGAATTCATTTGATTCTCCTGACGTGATGGGTGGGGGGGATTCTTGATTTATTTCTATGTTTGTTCTCTTCCATTCTAAATATAAATGTCGTATATGTAGTTTTCATGATAGACAGTAAATTCTGCTGTAACTTGTGTATTTGGTTTTTTAAAGGTATATAAATATCTCAATGTATCATATTAAAAAAGAATATTTTTTTGGTAGGGACAATGTTTTCTCTGCCAATGATACTTTTTGTAATAACTATTCAAATCTATTGATTTAAATTCTTAAATACCCGTTGATTACTATACTTTTTTATAAAAAAAAGAATAATATAGCATTATTAAAAATATATTTTTCAGTTTTTTCTCATTCTAATACATTCAAAAAGGTTATTATTGCAATGCTATATTTTTAAAAAGCTATGCTTTTCTATAAAAATAAATCACCGGTAGTTTTTTAGCATACTATTTTCAATCTGTAGATCTATAGATATAAGTGGTATCTCTATATGAGATTGTAAAAGAAGGAGGACAAAGTATCTACGAGAAGGGGAAATGCAATTCATTATTGAGAAATAAAGATACTGGTGAGGGTGTCATCCTGAAGGGGCGTCCAACCATGTTGGATTTTTGCTAATGTAAAGCATAGGATGAACAATGATCCTATTTGACTTAAATGTATATTCCGTCTTCATAAGGGCAAATCAGCTCTGCAGGTTTTAATAATCACAATAAGAATTTTCGATTCTATGGGAAGATAGAAAGAGAGAGTCAGTTAAGTCATATTTAGTGCCTTAAATAGTTTAGTTTTATTATTTGTTGAAAGAGACCAAAAATCATGCAGCTCATTAAATGAATCAAGATTATGATATAAAAAGGTTCACATTCACTTTTAAATTCATCATTACTCCTTCGACAACAGCTATCAAGCCATTTACGATATTCGGATGTTTTATCAAAAAAGAATAACGGTGTCGCTAGAAGCAATATACTCCAAAATTACTAATCTATCAAAATACCGAATATTTTTTCAAATTTTTACAATTTGTATATATTATATATATATATATATATATATATATATATATATATATATATATATATATATAAGTAGTTTCATAAGTTACAGAACTCTAATTCGATGTTGATTTCTATGAATATTTTTTTTGCTTTTACAAAAGGGCTTTTTGGGGATTCTAAAAAATTGGGAACAGTTTTTTTGTCTTAAGAAACACTTTCAATAATAATAATAATATCCGGCTTTGTTTCTTCCTTTTGAAGTTCTTCTGTAAATTGAAACATATAATAAATTATATGACGTCAGATAACTATATCGGAAGTTTAATTTTTTTAAATCAGTTTTGCAACTTATCAAACACGCTTTCAAAAATGTAAAATTGAACGAATAAGGAATTCAATATAACAAAAGAGAGAACGAAAAAAAGACTGGGACTGAGATTTAATACAAACTCCTGGCTGGAATAAAATGTCAAACATTTCATTAAAAGACCTTAGTATTCAAGTTAACTGAAGGAGTCGCCTAAATAATGGAAATAAACTAGATTCCTATCTTGGACTAGTGTACTATATATATATATATATATGCTTTTTTAAAGTTACTTGTATCTAGAGTTTTACGACGTCCATGTATAGAAAATATTCAATAATTAAAATAACTCCTACATAAATACGGGTTGTCATACCTCTTATCTGTATGGGGAGATAATATTTGATGCTTTTTACATTATTTGCATTGAGTAGTTATATAAAAAATACATAAATAAACATTTTAGTTTAAAAATTAAACTCTAAATATAACATTTCATTAAACAATCATTAGAATAAATAGACACTCTACCTTACAACAGATTAAAAGAAACACGTTAACAAACGAAATTAAAATTGAATTTAGAAATAACATTCGATTGTCCTTTTGAGAATCTTTTGTAGATTTTATATTGCAGATTAGTTGTCGAAGACATTTCAGGCTCCATTGCACAACATCAGGGTAAATCTTTATGAATTCGCCGGCGTAAATCCATTTGAGTCTCCGAAACACAGGGGTCTTCATTGCTAACACAGAGTGCAGAGGTAAAAATTAAGACTTGCTCAAATTGGAGTGTTGATCCAGGGGATGTGAAGTAGTCAGTTGTTTAGCCAAGAAACTTCGGACGCATTGAGTATTCGTTAAACTCAATGGCATGAGCACAGTGATGGGCCTCCAATTGTTGATATTTGTGAGCGTCCTTTTTTGGAATCAGGGCAATTATGCCTTTATAGTATTCCGTGCAATTATATTTCTTTCCGAGTTCCACAAGATTGGATGTGACTTCATTGACACATTGCGTAAAAAAATCCCAACACAAACTGTCAGGACCACTCGCTTTGTCATCTTTAAAGAACTTTTATATGGCGGGATATTTTTTCTTTTGAAAAAATTTGATGCCTTGGGCGAGGATTTTTGTTCTTTCGTTCCAAACACTTGTTGAAATAAAAACTTTGTTGAAAAGAAAAAAAAACGTTAATAAAAAAAACCTCTCTAGTATTCTTCGAGGGTCCATAATTTCCTGAACATCTTCGTTGATTATTGATTACTTCGACTTGTTTTTGGAGAGTTAAAGTTGTTCTTTTTTATAAATAAAACGGGACGTCAAAGTTATTATAGTGCTTATAAGAATAGAAGGTTTTTCTTTGCAGAGGGATTAAAACGTTTAATTAAGTAAAATTTTAGTTTTCTGATAAAAGAGTCATCTAAAACTAAAAATCTAAGGATACTAAAACGTTTTCTAGTCTTAAAATAGTTTAAGTCGAATTATATGGCTTTGTGATCGGAGCTGAGGTAGAACAATAAAAAATATTCTTGCACAGAGATAAAATTGAAGGGGAAGCCAGGGCCAAATCAATTCGCAATGTTTTGTTTCCTGATCGCCCAGACACATTGTCTTCAGGATTGAATTTTTCGATAGCATCGACTTTTTCAATTCAATGATGAGCTTTTACAATATTTTTATATTTGGGTAGGCAAATTTGCTAATGTCAGTTTTGAAGTCACTAATGACTAAATGAGGGCAGATGTCATATTTACAAGCATTAATGATTGCCTGGAAGAAGGACGAACATTTCCATATTGGGAACATAAATGTTTATGAAATAGAATCCCTCACTTTTGGTAGGAACAAAAACCTTGTGCCATTCTGCTTCCTTTGAATGTTTCTTAACTATTATTGGTTATTGAATACTTTTAGATATGATAGAGAGGATGGATCTGGATAGTAGAAATATAGGAGATCTGACATCTTGTAGGCACACAATATCAGGACCAGTATTCAGCAGACTTTTTAGAAGGCAATCTGGATCTAAATGAGTTTTTCCTCCACTCGTATTTAATTACCTTATTTCCCGATTCGCATGTTGAGTTTTTGACAAGGTACAATTGTCTGCGCAAAGAAGTCTTCTATCCTAGTTTGTTTTAAAACCGGCAAAAATGGAAGTTATATAAAAGGGACAACACATTACTTTTTCTTGACTTGCATTTGGTCTCTTTTGGGCAGGGCCTCCAGAGATCGTAGAGTTTCTCTTTGATAAAGAACCGGATCTTGATCTCGAAGGTAAAATCAGTTCCAAATTAAGATAAGTTTTCTTGTTTTTTTTTAGGAGCACAAGAGATGACACAACCGAGCGCGGATGATACATAAACAAGTGATGATTGATCCTCCATACCCTTCCCCCGTGTTCATTAGTTTCTATGTCGACAGTTTGTAGGTCTGGCATTTTTTCTGTGGATGTCGATGTTTTCAATACAAGCTGATATTAAATTACGTAACTTTTTACGAAGTTACACATTTTATATCTAATAATTTATATTATTTATATATATTTTTTTAAGTTTAAAGGTGTATTACTGTATACCATATACATACACATATACACATAATGTTACAAAGACATAATATAATTGTACAATAAATGCATAGATAAAGAGCGCGACCACACAAAGGGGTATATGCGCTACAACAGTAAATGTTGGTTCTAGTTTATAGTATAGTTTTCTTCAATAATTTTTCATTTTTTTACATTTCATTAATTTTAAAATACGAAGTACTTCATCTTCTTTTTTTTCTTTTTTTGTATTTGTATTTCAAATACAATTAACTAAGACGTTGATTTAAACATTTATAAAAATACAATAAGAATAATGCAGTAAGACATTAATAATCAAGGCTTAAGTAATAAAGGTGCTTAAGTAATATTTAAAATGAGGATATAAATAAGAAGGCAAAATAACAGAAGAAGGCGTCAAGAGAGTAACATGAGGCGTGAGGCTCTATTTGTAAACAAACATCTCCTCCACCGGAACCAGCACTACTGATGAACAATTGGGACGCCGTCGAGGATCTCCAAGCTTCTTCTTACCACGCAATCAATCCCCAAGGGAAGAGGAGCTCCCTTAACTCTAGCGGCATAAAGGATCCCCTGGACAGTTGAGATGATGTGTTCAATTTCGAAGGCATGCTTATAGGAGGGAGATGTACAGACCAGCCAATCCCTAGGGTCTAATGCTACTCCGTACACCTTTTGGATGTCTTCTTCCACCGCACGAACAAGAGGGAGGATTCGGGGACAAAAATAGAAGAAATGGAAAGATGTCTCCGTTTCTTTTTTGCACCAATGGCAGGACTGTTCCTCTGGAGAAACCTTCGATTTATTTGTGTAGAGAGAGGATGTTGCTAGTCTGTATCTTAACCATTTTTGTCTCGGGTCAGTAATTGGGTTCTGTAGGATGGTTTTAGGGTTAATTAAACTAATATCTTCATTTTCTTTAAGGTTTTTGAGTCTCTTTGTGATAATGGACCGAGGAGATGTCCCGATTTGGTTCCCTATAAGAGATTCACGAACCCTTCGGTTATTGATGTAAGTGAGTGCAATGAAAAAAGGAGTAGGTGGACCGTTCAGTTTCGAAGAAGTGAATTTCATCCTTTGTATTCTCATACCCAAAATGAAATTCTTCATAACCCCGTCAGTGACAGAAAATTGGCCTATGGAAGTAATATTGAGATCCTGATAAGGCTCTTCTTCACTCTTTAATCTCTTGTTGTAATTCAAGGGTTCATAAGCTCCAAGGAGCGGAAGGACATATTCTATAATAGAATTCCATGAGAGTCCCATCCTTTTCCAATAGAGACCACACTTTCTAGTCACTTTTATTAGCTCTGATGGACCCATAAATATACGGTCCTCAAATTGATGGCCTGTAACCTTTTGGAAGGAGTGCTTTAGTCTAGCTGACCAGAAATCACTATTCGTTTGAAATCTCCTCATCCAGGTCAGGTTTAATGTCTTCCACATGTGCTCCATATTCATCAGACCAAGTCCCCATTTACTCACAGGGGCTTCTAATCTTTTTCTTGATATATAAGGTCTTGAATTACCCCATATCAGGTTGTCCCTATATTTATAAATTTTTATACAGATGTCCGTAGAATATGGAATATATCTTAAAATATGAAAAACTTTTGGGAAAATATTTATATCCCAGGCTCTCATTTTTTCATACCTTGAAAGAGGGGCACTTTTATAAAAAGCACTGTTCTTTTCTAAGGTGGCTAGAATTTTTATTTGATTGAGTTTTTCAGAGTCAACCTCCGCACTTGATACTTCTACGCCCAGTATGACCGCACTTTGGACAAACTTTATTCCATCAAAGGCTTGCGACAGGCTATCTTTACAGTTGGAAAGGATCTGAGATTTTTGGACATTTATGGACAGCCCAGATGTATACTTGAATCTTTCAATCAAGCCAATAGACCTCTCTATGGAATTTAATATGCTTCTTTCGGATCCGGACATAAAGATAGTAAGATCATCTGCATACATTATACATTTCAAAATCTTTTTTTCAAGACTCAATCCTTCAATAACTTTATTTTTAACTATTTTCCCATACAGGTCGTTGATGCACAGTATGAATAAAGACGGGGATAACAAATCTCCTTGTCTCGCTCCTCGGTTGACTTCAAACTTGGCCTGTGATCCTCCTATGATGATCTTAGAAGAAGAATTCCTAATCACCGATGATATCATCCAACAAACCTATCTGAGAGGCCGTAACGGTATAATTGTTCAACAATGAACTTGTGGGAGAGCGTGTCAAAGGCCTTCTCGAAATCGACCATGAAAGCCGCATAATTAATTTTGGAGGTTTGACAATGCTCAATGGCGTCTTGAATGGATCTAGGGACATCCTCTATATGGCGATGAGGCATAAAACCTTTCTGATCGGGAGATATAATTATCGGAAGAATTTTTAGTATCCTTTGGTTTAAAATACCTGTGAGTATTTTGAAGGACGTGTTTAATAGCGAGATGGGTCTATAGTCTTTTATATTTTCTCCTTTTTTGCCTCTTTTCAGAATTAATGTCAACAGGCCACAACTCATGAAATCTGGGACGAATCCTATCGCGAAGATGTCAGTGAAGACTGGTTCGAGAATCGAAGAGAATTGGACAGCAAATTTTTTATAGAATTCAAACGGAAGACCGGAGGGACCTGGACTTTTATATTTTTTATTATAGTTATTTATGAAAGACAAAATTTCATCCCTAGAGATTTTAGAGTCTAATTCCGGTAAAAATTCTTTGATTTTTGCACTTGTGCTTTATATTCATCATCCTGTTCGAATTTTAATATCGGCTTCCAACTCGCTGGATCTTTGATGAGTCTCCATTTGTAACAGAAATCACACAATTTAGTTTTTAAGCAGTGGCCACAACTATATAATTGGGAGTAGAAGTTTCTTGCTTCTTCAGTGATTTTTGTAGGGTCATCTGTGATTTCACCGGAGTCCAATCTTAAAGAAGACAATTTTTTTGAACTTAAGGAATTTTCCAGGTACTTGAATGATGTTTTGCCTTTGACATTAAGGTCAATAATCTTCCTTCTTAATCGTATCATAGCCCCTTTGTTTTCATACTCAAGAATTTTCTCAAGTTCATAATTTGACTGTGCAGAGTTGCATGCTAATTTGTCTATTTTATTTTTAATAAGTGTTCTCTCTTGAGCTCTCCTTCTCCCTTCTTCTTTAAAGACTTCTCTCGCGTAATTCTCTACATTTCGCAAAGTATCCCACGAAGAAACTCTGCCCTTTTTCATTTGTGCCGTGCAGCAGTCTATCATTTTGCTTACTTTCTTGTGGCATTCAACAGAATCCAGCAAAGAGATGTTTAGTTTCCAGGGTGTTCGATGAGGCTTTGGGGGGCGATTAAACAATCCAAAAATGGGGTCAATTTGTAAATATTCAAAAGACTCAGCGCTCACTTACCAGAGCTATTTCTCTTTTAGTTTGTTGGGCTGCCATTAGGACCCCTGTGACGGTTCTAGGGCGTTCATTGTTGGAAGAAGGGTCCCTAACATTGCGAGGGGAGTGTGGATGATCTTCAGGATTAGAGTTGACAATTTTTTTAGAAGGAGTAGACTTGTTGAATAGAGGAAGAGGTTTTATTTGTTTTGGGGAGTGAATATGACCCGCTGTAAGCAACAAGTCCGGAGACCTTGGCCTCTTACAGGTCGTTTCTTTAGGGGCCAATTCTTTGTTTTTTCATCTTTTTCTAATTCCTCTGTGGGGAGGATACTTATTGGATTTGAATATGTTGCTGGCAGTCCTTCAATCTGAGGGTTAGTCGAAGTTATCTCGTTGTCCTCAGTAGTTATAATAATCTTTAGTTCTTCAGTGGGGGGTTCTGAAACAGGTGCTTCATTTTGAGAAACACCCTGCCCTTCTTTCGTTGGAGGTAATGCATCTTTGGACTTATCCACTGTCTTCTCTGGAGATGCTAAAATTGATCGTAGGAACTCTTTGTAGTCCTTTATCTTTGCTGTTTCTCTAGCACATGTACTGGATAGATGGCCGAAGCGTAGACAATTAAAGCATTGTTTCTTCATATTAGGGAAACTTAATCTAATTAGTTTCCCATTGACTGGTAAGAGGGTCGGAATTTTTGTTGGATCTCCGGTCACTTTGTAAGTAACGGAACCCGAACCAATTGAGTTCTCCAAGCCCTTCAGGGCTGGATGGGTGGCCAGACTATTTTTGTTGGCGTCAGAGCGAGCATAGCCCGTTTGCTTTATATCTTCTGTGAAGGGTTTGAGAGAGTTCAAAAGATCGATCTCCGAAACTTTGCCAATACATTTTGTGGCTTCTATTTCAAAGGCTCGTGACTTAGATGCCTCCAATGCGGCCTTTAGGTCGATTATTTCAATTAAGAATTTCTTACTAGTGGCCTGCTTAATATACTCCAGGGGGAGCTTAATGTCTTTAAATTTATTACTGATATTAATTGGATTTTTTAAGCCAATCAGAGCTTTCCGGGTCCCATCTCGGAACTTAAGTGTGATAGCTCATATGCGGGGAAGCCTAATTTTTGAATGGCGATTTCAGCAATATCAAAGTCGAGTAGGTCGCCTCCCTCCGGGAGGGAACCGTCTTCGTTGCGAAGAACCAAATTAAAGAATTGCCAGAGTGGCTTTGAATAAAGGACTGACCTTTTATTAGAGAACGTAGCTGGGGCTGATTGATTCTTATTAGACTGCAAGTCAGTGGTTGGAGACGATAGAGGTTCTTCCAAGTTATCCTTAGGCATGTCTTGTTTGGGTGGGGTGGAGTTTTTGGGGTCCATGATCCTCAAGGGACTGAGAGCCTGGCCGTTCGGTAGAGGGTGGGGATTTCTGGAGGGCTTGATGCCCCCCTCCGGTTGTGACATAGCGGAGAAGGGTCCAATGAGGATCCCTAGCTATGTGAGGACACAGAAAAGCACTTGTATAATTAGGAAGTCACTAATTATTATAATTTCGATATCCCACTACCAAAACACGTGTAAACAGCGCGTCAGCAGAAAGCTTCTTCTTGCGATGAATCATTCCTTTCATACGATAGTGCTGGACATCTGTTGATAAGATGATCTGCACTCTGAGTCTCTTCCATGCAGACGTTACACATTCCATCAGTTGACTTTTCCATTTGCTTAAGTGAGCGAGGAAAGGTGTAATCTTGAACTATAAGTTTAAGGTTTTCTCGATCATATTTGACAATCTTTTGTTAAGGATTTTCTAACATTAATTATTTTTCATGGAGTCGTACTTTTTTGTCTCCATATTTTTGTTTATATTTTTAAGCTCTTTGGAGCTTTTTTTTGGGTTGCGGTTTGGGATCGTGGTGGATCAACCATTTTGGCTACCTCCTCGAAGAATTGACCTATTGTCGACTGTTTTTTACTTCGAGGAGGTTTAGTTTCCCTACATATTTATTTCATAGAACTAATTACGATAGTAAAGAAAAAATATCCAATTATTTTTCTTTGAGTACAAAAACAAACTAGTTGGTTTAATGGAACAATAAAGGCTCTAAAAGGCTCCTTATATCATTGGAATATTGCATTGAAATTTGTATATTGTTACTTAATAAAATATTCTTAAGCTCGAGCAAAGATATTGTGGTTGCTCAATTATGGCGACTGCGACGTCATGGACATGGGCCGGAGATTTGATAAAATGTATTCCTTCAAATTCTTTCGAATACCTCCAACTCATCAAATCGATAATAAGACGACATCAACGTTTTATATTGAATAAGAAATAATTTTTAATAAGTCATTTTATATTATGGTTATATCTTTAGCTAGTAATTTTGAATTGATATGTTTATTTATGCTTTTAACGTAACTGTCTTAATATTGTGTTTTTATCTCCTACTTTCTAGTTTATTCTTATTTTTTTACAATGTATAGATTTCAACTAATAAATATACATCTTAACCAATATATATATATATTTATATATGTATATATATCCACATCCGTGTTAGTATGGATTTTCTACAAAGAGTCTGGGGGAGGCACGTGCTGTTACTAGAAGACTAGCCATGAAAGCTACTTTTTAGTCCTGTTTTATTAATAATTTTTATTTAAATATGCTAAAATATCTAAGTTGGGCAAAAATTATATGTTTCCTTTTCATCTTATAATTGATCAATATTTACTCAAACAAATTACGTTAGCCAAGAGTTTTCTTTTTTATTGATAATATGAACTCATATTTAAGTTTATCTTTGTTTAACAACATTCTCTTGTTTTTATGACTGGTAATTGCATGTCATTTTCTTTAATGCAGTGCTTGCGGTCAGGGTTTTATTGTAGACCTAATTGTGTGTTTATTGAGACATTCTCGTCCTAATGCATATGTTACAACTACTTTTAGGAATTAAATGAAGGACATAAATGCAAGGATCATATAAAAAATTGACTTTGTTAGCTCAGAAGTAGAAAGTTTAAATATCCTGTTTTATGATAACCCATCCAGGCAAAAATTGTCATTATAAATAATCATTTAGAATAAAACAATGACTTTAGACAAAAACAGTTAATATAGATCGGGAGCAGGTATTTGATTGCAATATATATATATATATATATATATATATATCAGGAAACGACCAGGGAACTTTTTTTCGCCGGGAACCGAGCCGGGCCGGGACTTAAATTTTTCAAGCCGGGCCGGGACTTTAATATATTTGTTCCTCGTCATTCCAAAAGTAACAACGTTTTTTCCTATTATTTTTTAAATTAAAGTGATGACGATTTTTGTGCAAAATAGTTTTAATTTTTTTTTTGAGATATTAGGAATTATTTTATAAAAACGTCGTCACTTTCTGAATGACGAACGAACGAAAATATTAAAGTGCTGGCCCGGTGATTTTTAGACACCGGGCCGGTAAATTAAAAAAATATCCGGTCGTTTCCTGATATAAATATATAATATCTTCTCTGTTTCTCAGCAACAGAAGTGACGTACAAAATAAGCTCTGATATTTTACCCGTGTTTTTTTGAGTACTTCGTGTGTACTTTACTCTATTGTCTCAGTGAACCTCCTTTCGGACTCCGACAGCGAATTATTTGTCTGATGTGCCTTTTCTCCACTCACTGGAGATCCAGGAGGAGGAGGCTCATTTCCAAGCTCCAGCCTCTCCACCTAGGCTGTTGGTCTCTACCACCCATCGTAATAAGGAGACTACCATCCATTTGGGTCCAAGTCCCACCATCTACTTACATCTAAGAGATATTCTTGGTGAGAGACCGCCTCTCTTTCGGAGGGCCCATTTAGCATGCCTTCTTTGAAGTGAACTGATTCAAGGAAAGACAAGACTCTCCTCCCCCGCCTTCTCATCCATTTTAACTCTTTCAATACTTTCTGATGTAGTTGCGAAATTAAACGCCGTGGAGGAGGCAAAAGTAGTAAGGGCAAGAAATAGCTCTTACTTTTATTCTTTCACCAATAACACCATTTTAAGAATGTAACTCGCAAAATATTTTTCGATTTGTATGTCGTGATACCTAGAAGAAAGGATGCTTTAGAAAATGAACCCATCATAAATCTGGACAGAAGTATCTATGAAATAACATACTATTTTATTTTTATAAATGTTGTTGCATAATAATATTGCATAAATAAGATTTTTACGGGACCTAAAAATAAATAAGTCAATATCATTTTTATTTGAGGCTTAAAGGGGATTACTTTTTATTAAAAATGAATATACTCATATATAAACATCTACATGGGCCTAAAACGAGTATGCGTACACTTAGATATATATTTATGGCTACACAAAAAAATGCATAGCAGAAAATAAATATTTGCAAATGAAGCCTCTCTCGTATTACAGGAAAGGTCAATATCGCCTAACGTAGATTCAAGATTAGCCATGTCCATAATTGTACAGACCTGACAGATTTAGAGATTCTGAGGTTGAACGAAGCTTCCTCACAAGGCCTTGTCTCCTATGGTTCCTCAATAACTCCCAAGCCTGAAGGATACTCGAAACTTGTATTTAAAATCCAACCGCCACACAGTCGAATCTGACTCACCTAGAGAAGGAAGTCGGATTAGAAGGACTGAAAGGGAACTCCAAAGTTCCCTTAAGAGAGATCAATAGTCCATGCTACTTACGAGTTTCTAAGGGTCACTAAAGGTCCTTCAAACTGCAAATATTTTAAATTTTAGGGGGGACAGGAGAGTGGAAAAAAAGATTATTAGGACTCTCCGCGTCTAAAAGCTAACATTTGAAGATTTCCTTTTCATGATATGCACATAGACACAGAGTGTAAATCAATGAAACCAAAGTGGTTTAACGAGAGCGAATCACCATTTTGATACCCGAATACTTTACAAAAAGTTTAAAACATAGCATGGAGAGCCTCTTTCAAAAGAGACTTGATAAACAAAAAAATTCTCAGGGTATTAGCCCGACAAGGCCCAACTAAATTTATCTTGCCACGTCCTCCCGACGATCTCGCTTCGTGAACTGACATCTATGTTGCTCCTTTCCAAATTTATAATAATAAATTTAAAAGTACAAACATTTAATCACTGTATTAATAAATAAAAATATGGCTGTGATCCGTAAATGCATGTATGAAAGGCTATTTCCACCAATAACATTTCCAATTCGTCAATATGGATATTACATCCTTCTGGGAACCAAGTGCCCTGATAGAGATAATCATCACTATCAATTCCGAATTCGAAAAAGGAAATTCCGAATCCGTCTAAAGACGTATTGGTAAGAAATTTCTAGAGTAAGACTAATAACCCGCAGCACAATAGCGAAAGTGGATTTCAAATCCAACCACCACTTAAAATCCGACTACCCCAGAGAAGGAAGCCGGATAAATAGGACTGAAAGGGAACACGACAGTTTCCTTTAGAGAAATCAAAGGTAGATATATCTGATAGAGAGTTGAGGACTAAAAAGTCGGTACAGCCCTCTCAAAAAGTACTTTACTTTGTTGAAGGTCTCAGACCGACATTCTCTCCAAAGCAAACAAGCAACCGGAGCACGGATCATAAGAATCTTTTCCTCGGGTAAATAAATATACATATCATAGTAAATGAGCCCACAAAGGGCAGAGAAATATGTATAAATTAAGTTACTCTTCTTTAAATTGATTACAAACCAAGGAGGTTGTATAACAGTCACTGTTAGCCATGATTCTTCTTAGGCAAAATCTGCACAGATTGAGCCTGAAGGATAAGACAGCGATCTTATTACGTAAATACGTTACCACCTTCTACAAGAGCTTGGTGAAAATCCGTGGTGCTGGGGATGAATCAAAATAGAGCACTCTGATTGGATTCATAATGGCTCGAACAGAAACTGACAAATCTCAAAGATTATTTTACATTCTGGGGCGATATCGAATGTTTGTTTAAGAAGGCTGATAATTCTAACGAGAGAAATTCTTCCAAGGAACCATAAAGGTGCCTGAAGTACAAACAAAAAAGAAGAAGCTTTTCGAAACTCTTCTTTACAAGCATGTGACAAAAGAATGCATTTTAATCTCTTTTGTAATTCTATCCATGGCCTCAAGACACATGGGAGGATACCTCACAACATGTGAAAAGGATAGGGGATTTGAAACCCCCTGAGATTTCTATAACCATTTCCATATTATTAAGAATAAAATAGCTCCCAGTAATGATAGCCCAATTCTCTAGACACTGAAAGGTCTTCCTTGAATAGGAGAGACTCAAAAAAAAATTCACTCGGAATGAGTAAAAGATAGCTTTGTTGAAAGCATTTCTATCAAAAACATTTTGCGAGAGAATATAAATACACTTTTTCTACATACTTTTATGCACGTCAATGTCACTTTTTGGCCAAATCTATATAATAATTTACCAATCTCTGTCCGTCTGTATGTCCGCACGCTATCTCCTCCCATATTTATGGTCAGATTTGAACTTTGAAGGTACCTATGGAATCCTTGGGTCAAGACGGACCTAATAAAACTATTTCCAAAGTGATGGGACCAGAAATGAAGAAAAAAATAGACCTTGTCTGATTTGAACTACCTACTTTTCAGGGTAAAGAGAGGAAAAAAGAAAAAGAAAAGGAGAAGGAGGAGTTAGAGAAATGAAAAAAAGCATCTCATGTGACTTAAAACATATTCTTTGTACAAAGTTAAACTTTTATGAGGAATGTTTGTACAAAACAGAAAATCTTTTCTCTCTCCTCTCTTATATTCTTTAACCCATTTTCTGTTTCACTCACAAACTAGCTTCAAAACCTACCCATACCCGAAGGGCGAACATATGGGCGCCGTAGGCGGCAAAATATGCGAGTTGTATATAATTTATCTTTGCTGTTTCAACTTTTCCTTTTGAAATGTTAATAACTATCAGGGATAAATGACCCATTATTTTTAGAAGGAACCAAAAAAACTCTAACTAGTTATCTAGAATTATACAAACAAAAACTCCTAAGCTGAGCAACATCCCAATACTTTAATATATTCCATTTGCTGCAAAAGATTTAAACAGTTATTGAATGTATTTGACAGGTAACCTTATTCCTTATTCAAATTTTGTATATCTCTTTGGCAACAAAAATATATAGGTTAATATTTATGAATTTCTTCCTTGAAATCAGAGGGAAAAGTTGTTGATATCATATGAAATCCCTCACTAAGTATATGTATTGAAGTTGTCTTGTTGGAGAAAATAAGTTTTGCTCATTTTGGATTATTTTAATTGGTATTTGTAATTACCTCCGCCGAAGGAGGAATTGATTTTCACTGGCGTTGATTTGTTGGTTGGTTTGTTGTTTGTTTGTCAGCAGGATAACTCACAAAGTACGGAACGGATTCAGATGAAGCTTTTTGGAGTTGTTGGAAATGCCAAAAGGAACAAGTGATTAAATTTTGGCATCTCTGAGTGCAGAATTAAGATGCAAAATGAGCTAAATACTAATAAATATTTCAAGTTAGCCTACTCTGCCAATAGATGTCGCTGTGTTGTGAAATCGGGTGCCGGGAGCGTCTTTCTTCGGAATTTCCGTCGAGGGGAACCCTCCCCCGTCCCTCTACGCCGCCCAAGTCGTGAAAAATCCGCCTTGGAAGGCTCATAAGGACCCTGTGACGGCGGAGGTTTGCACTCTCTGAGTGTATATATGCCTCTAGTTATAAAATGTTGTATAAGGATCCTTTTTTTAAATAGCTGTAATGCCAGCCAGAATTAACGATCAAACATCAGATATATGAGTCGACGTGAGATAATTGATAGACAGATATAAAGTATAAAGCATGGAATTCAAATGTATTATATTCCCTGTTCATCCATAAAAATCATATTTGAAAAATTACCAGCATTGAATAAATAAAATAATTTTTGATTTTTGAATTTTTATTTGATTTTTTTTAAATATCTAATTAAAAATATTAAGGTTCATTACGACAAATGCCTACGTAGTCGAAGAGGACCCAAGGCCCATCATGATTGGTGCTTCAGCTCGATACGCTGCTCTCTCCATCAAAATCCCGGATTTAGGAGCGCCAATGTGGAAATGAGTTGGCGATATAATTAAATATGTGCCAGCAAAATCGAAGCTCTACATAAAAAACTCTCAAAAGGATTTTAAAAAGACATCGTTCATTTTTAAGCCAATTGAATAAATGATTTGTCCTTTTATTATGATTATTCTTCAGGGCAGTAAATATGAGCTAAAATGTTCATTTATATATTTTTGAAACTGCCCTGAATAGTTTTATTCTGTTGCTGTATATAATTTTAGTGTATTTCATTTTTACACTGTTTAAAATTTTCACAGTTAACCGAATAAAATGTGTTTAACCGAAAGAAAAAAAATAGTTTTTTAGACCCTTTTAATTCAATATGTTATAAACAAATATTTAAAATTCAAATGTCAAAAAACCTTTTTTATGTTTAAAGCTCTAAATTATACAGGACAACACATTTACAAAGATAAATAAAATGAGACCTCCTGAATCCAAATCTGGTCTTACTTTTTCTGTCACACATCTAGATTTTTTTATGGGTCATTTATTTAAAAATCATACATAACATAATATATACAATAATAAATAAAAAGAGCAAGAGGGGGTGTGATAATAAAATCATAAATAAACATTGTAGTTTAAAATTAAACCTCTAAAGCAAGACCCATCACATCATTAAAACATCATAATCTAAATGTATATAGTGGAAGTGAGTAATACCTACGAAATACAGGAAAAAAATTGTAAATAGTATGTATATAAGCACGTCTTTCATTGCACGGCTCCCTCGTTGATGTCATTTGAAGTCCTCTTATATCTTCTAACAATGAGTCTCAAACGAGAGTGAAAATGACAGTACCACTGAGGAAAAACTTTGACGATATCCGCGGCGAAGTCCCATAACGTCACTTGCTTAGAATGTGGAATCTTGAGGGCAAAGGCTCCATATCGTGCAACCGAAGAAACAAATATTTTTTTTAAACGATTCATTACAAATGAGTGTATTGGAGGTTAAATACTCTGCGATGTGAGCTTTAGCGCTAGCAAGTGCAAAACTCAGAGCCTTGGACTCAGGTGATGCAGTCGCTGCTCTCAGAGGATTACCAAATAGGATATAGGCCGATAAAAACTTAGCCTCATTTTCAGAGCTGTATAAATGACTTATATTATGGGTGAAGAAAGCACGAAGATATGACAGGGCATGGCAATCAGCGAAAGCGTGAATGATCGAATTATAGATTTTTCCGCAGTCCTTACAAGGAATAGATTTATCTTATTTTTGAGGGGTTTTTTAAACAGGCACTTAATGATGAGTACTATTCTTAAATACGATTCTTCGAAAGTATCTTAAGTGTAGAAGAAAAGGAATGAAAATATATTTTGTCATAATGAAGTAAAGATAACAAATCGGTCATTTAAAGTATTATTTTCCTTCCATTTAAAGTATGAACTCAAAACTGATGAAAAGTAGCATATTTGGTTGATTTCAAATGTAATGCCTATAACTTCTTGGATTTTTAAGAAATAATCGAGAATGTTATCAATCTTGTTAAGGTAATATTTTATTAGCTAAATCAATTTAACATTTATATATTAGCAAATTAGTATTAATATTTTAAAAAATTCTGCAAAAGAACCCTATAATCTACAGTTTGTCAATTTAGTTAAGGTAGTATTTTATTTGCTAAATCATCTTAACGATATATAACAGCCAATTAATGTAAGAATTAAGCTTTTCTAAAGGACAATTTTTTATAGAATTGTTGCTATGCCCTGTGTTATTTATTTCTTTTAATCAGTTGAAGTACTTTGTAAGTTTTTAGTCCTCAAATACAAGTTAATGAAAAGGCATAAAATATATTTTTTTGAATCAATATATATTCATCAAGCATAAAAACCATTGTTAACAAAAAAACAATTTCAATGAAAAAGTTCTTTTGTGATCTACATTATACACACATTAGTATTATATGGTCTAGGAATATTTTTACAAAACACTTATATAAAAGGAATTTTTGATAACACATTTTTGTATAAGGAATTTTTTATAATAGGAATTTTATGTACAGACACTGTTGTTTAAAATGCATTTTAAAAGCAAACTACTGACATTTGGGGCCAGCTTCTTAGATTCCATCAAAAATTTATATTATCAAAAATGCATTATACAAAAATGCATTATCAGAAATTCCTTGTTCATAAGTGTTTTTTACAAATCCGTATTATATATTGAATTGGTATGAAAGGATATGGCTAAGACATAGAGTCTATCAATTTAAATCAAATGAAGCAAAATAATTTAGTTTGTGACTTTATTATGAGTTAACAAACCGTACATCAAGATTATTTATAAGGCTCAATTGATGTGGGTCTCCTCCTATACAAGTCCTTGCTTTTCAGTATAAAAAATATTTTACATATATATAGTACAATAAAAGGAAGCAATGATATATGGTTGATTAAATTAGAAATAAATTATTCCCATCCTGTACAGATAATGCAAGGAAGCCTGTCCTGAAGAGACTCCTTTGTTTTTACAAAAAAATACAATGCTGTATTTTTTTTAGTTTTTGACTTAATGAATCATTTTTCTAATTTTATTTATTTTTGAATTGTTTATGTTTTTTTATACATAGTTACAGAAATATCAATAAAGTTAAAAAACATAGTAATGAGATATTTATTCGACAGTGACTGTTGATATCTAAGAAATCCAAACCTGTTATTTTACGTACTTGAAAAAAAAGAGCTTCACGAGTGAGACTTATACTTCGTCTAGAAACATTGGAATCTGGCTTATGAATGCAGGGCTTATCATTGTATTCACCAAGATGATATGAAACTTCTGCAGTCTTTAATTGAGCATAAACATGCAGCCTAATTTGGCACTTGTCGTACAACTTTATCGGTATATGAATGCAAAATGGAGATTCACATTTATATTTAAGTAATCATCTTGACGCATTGCATTATGGATTTGGAAGCCATAGTTTACTATGTCATCATATGTAAACATAATCCCTTCCGACAATAATGGCACTGGTCCCAGAGCTTTTGGAGATGATCGAACATCTCGTCTTCGCTGATCCTCTTCATCGCCCGCTGCACAGCCAGTGTGGCGTATTTGGGACCCCTAAACTCGTCATTCCGGAGCAGATACTTTAACTTCCAGAACAGGTACCGGTCGCAGAGTTTCAAGTTGGGTGAGTAGAGGCTTTGTTTTACCTGTTCAAAGTCTCTCCGAGTCAGAAAGTCTCTGGTATCCACTCGCTGCCTCTTGTTGGTCTCACAGAGCTGGGTGGGGACGAGTACACTCACAACGTTTCGTAGTCCAAGATCCTTTGTCAAACGCCTGGAAACGGTTTTTTGCGGTAGAGAAACCTCGGTGGCAACCTGTCGAGGGGTAATTCGGGGGCTATCCTATATCAGGCGATTCACAGCGGTGATCGTATTTGGTGTCCTCGTCACCTGGGGTCTTCCCGATGGTGTACTGTTCTCCAGAGCAGAACTGTTATTATCGAAAGCCTTTTCTCCATCTCTTGATGGTGATGAGCCAGGAGAGGAGTCAGGGAAGGTAAAAATGAGGCCCCCGTGGATTTCGTTGACTGTCTTGGCGAGCTTGATTCGGATAAAGAAGTAGGAACGAAAGTCGCATGTATCCATTTGCAGTGGCGAGTGGGGTAACAGATGGAAATGGTGCATTGTTGACTATTTATACTACCTGAGTGGCGTCACACAGTCGCTTCCCACACAAAAGTATGTGAACGCTTCAATTGAATTTTTTTAGCTTTCTTGCTTACATTTCGAGATAATGAACCTAGCTCATTCAATATGACTAAGCCTAATATCTTCGTCAAAACAGAAAAGCATACATAAATATTTAAGCCGGAGTAGTTACGTAAAAGAAAATACATGAATAAACTTTAAAATTCATACTCCAAGATTGAATTATATCTCATCAATTAAATAACATTCATACTAAAACAAACATTTCAAAGTGCATAAGGTTATCGATAAGAAATTGATAACATTCTTTAAATGAAATGTAAATATTTTTTCTGATTTAAAGATGTCGACGGAAGAAATCGCAATAATTCTCCAGCGTAGCAAAAGACATTACATTCGACCGTAGGAACTTTAACATGGAGCTAAATACCTAGCTGACACAGCCAGTGTAATGGCTATCAGAGTCTCTTACATTAGTGGTTGGTATAGAGTTGGCTATTGTAAGGGAAATTTAATCGAATACGGTGTATGCTCCAAAGTCGAGATCCTCAACCTCAATTATAAATAGAGGGGGGGGGGGGGGGTGTAGGGCAATCCTGTTGGTGGTTCCTTTTGAAGATGAAAGGTTAAATTTCCATTCCTTATATCCCCTCTTTTGCACTGACTCAATGGAAGATTGCATGTTATCGATATATCGGCAATCTTGTGAGATATAAAAAACCCTCTCGTCGATTCCAATTCTTTCATTCAGGATTGGTGCGATGTGTTTGGCTATGACACTTAAGAGAATTCTAAAGACTCTTGAGCCCGGTTATAGAGCGCCAGTAACTAAATTCAGAAGCACTCCCTTTTTGGGAATGAGAGCCATTCGTCCTTTAGTATGGATTTGGGAAGTCGACCTTGCTTTCCATATATCGTTCGATTTTTTGTAGGTAAGGCACGTTTCTTTTCTGAAATGTGTGATTATTTTCCCAATGATCCCATCAGAGCCGCAGGCTTTTCATCTCTAAGGTGTAGTTTGATTTTTTCCTTCAGAGAATAAATAATTATTATCTTTAGGCAAAATCTTTATTGTCTGGAATCTTGTAAACATTTACATGGGTCTTGTAAGTGTTTTTTGATGTATTGTCAAATGTTCTGAGGCTTTGTTAATATTGCACAATTATCGTTCATATTTTGAATTCCTGAAACAAATTTGTTTTGTGCCAATCTTTATTTTGATATTTTAGTGTATGGACAGCTTTCCAAATTGTATTGTGCCTCCTTTCGGCCTCGTCAACTCCAGCAATCTTATGAAATTTAGGAGAATCTGACAGAAAAGGATCCAGTAAAAAAAGTTGCAATACTACTTAAAACTTTTTCGACTTGTAGGTTAAAAGCTTGTATGTTTTATATTAAAAAGATAAGTTGTAACAAATGTGGCCTCTAATAAATTATCTTCGGTATGTTGTGAATTTGACAATTTGTTATAAAAAACAAAGGAGAATGTTTATCTAGTATCTAACCGGATTATCAAGACAAAACATTTTTAGCACTTCCCACATCGAGAGAAAATAAAAAAATAAATATTGGATACAGTAAAACCCTAAAACAAAGAACACATCATTTTGAGGACATAATCTCAGGAATATGGGACCCCATATTACTCCGAGGGAACCGTATTTAAATTACAGAATCTCCTATGGGGTATATTTTACGAGCGGTCTGCTACAAAATGAGAATGTTTTTTTCATAATTTTTCAAATTAAAAGGAAATAATTGAATATTTTTCAACGAACGGCGAACGACAAAACGAACAGACGAACGCCTTAACAGATTTTTTTCAAATTGAACGGGCGAACTAGCGAACGCTAAGCTGCGAACGCCCACA
>CP045904.1:8636144-8648465 GCA_013387185.1 Caligus rogercresseyi | reverse complement strand
CACACTATTACTGCAAATTCATTTGAGATAGAGAAAAAAATCACCTGTATCTCATTTTACGACTTACAACTCCGATAGCACACCCATACACTTTTACAATACATTCCAGAATTATTTGGAAAAAAAATTCATCCATCTGATAGGGTTAGATATTTAAATCCCAAATAGCCTCTTATACTTCATCATTTGGTTCATCCACTTCGACAGCAACTAAAGTTAATGTCACATTTGATACTAGACCTCAAACATTTTTTTTTTTTTTTTTTGTATTTCAAATACAATTAACTAAGACGTTGATTTAAACATTTATAAAAATACAATAAGAATAATGCAGTCGTAGGTATTAAACATAAGACAGGTTAATAATAAAGTTGCTTAGTAATATTTAAAATGAGGATATAATATAATAAAAGATGAAAAACAAACAACAGAAGAAGGCGTCAAGAGAGTAACATGATGCGTGAGGCTCTATTTGTAAACAACATCTCCTCCACCGGAACCAGCACTACTGATGAACAATTAGGACGCCGTCGAGGATCTCCAAGCTTCTGGATTTGGTTATTTGAGTTTTCTTTGACATGCCCAGAAATATATTGATTCTTTCAAATGCTTAGATAATTTGTCGTCCTTTCTATGTACTATCTAATGCCACAGTAAGTCCACCGGTGATTTAGCTTTTCCCCTCGCTCTCTTTCCAAAAGACAAGCTCCTGCAGCATCAATAACCTTTCAAACTTTCTCTAGTAGCCTTCACCATTTTCATTACTGAATTGGCAAGACAAATCTTTCGCCAACTAAAGGAGTATATTAAACTTCCCACTTGCTTTACCAATATGCGTAGGGATTAGGACATGTTCCCGTGTTATTTAAAATACACACAATTACCGTGGTATTAAAGTATGTACATAAAATTACAATTATTAAATTTAAATTTAAACATTTTTCTGGAATCCTTTACTGTTCCTTATTATTATTATCATTTTGTTAGATTGCTCTTTCAAGACTTTAACGTATCATTTCTTTAAATAGATATATATTTTTATACAAAATTATAGACTTATAATTTGTTGTTATAGTTCCATAACATTACATAATGTATTCTATGATTTAACTCCTGACTTCCTATTTCTTACTATCTATGAATTAATAACAACAAAAGCTTTTTTGAGCTTTTTGTTGATAAATAGCCTCGTCATGCGAATGCTGACTCAATAAAGTAGTACGTTATATTGGTGGGGAATACATTCATCAGAACCTATAAGTGTTTCAGTCCTAATCACCCCAATAGTTGTGACATTAAAAAGATATAATGTATATCGTGTATGTCAAATGATTTTTATAATCATTTAGTTCCATACAATTTCCTAGAAGTTTTACACAATAAAAGTAAGGATTGTCTGAATTCTAGCACCTCAGACTCTAAGATGCATTATAAGTATCATATTTATGCTTAAAGTATTATGCTTTTCCATAACATAATTTTTTTGAAGGACGATCCTTAATAATAGTAATATCATTAATTAAAAGTAAAATTACTTAAAACTACTTGTGCACTCCTTAAAGAAATTGTGAACATGCTTTTTTTAAACCTTGTGTGCTCAAAAATGTTGTTTTGCGCTATATATTTTTATAAAAGGCTATAAATTATATTAGAGTTTTTTTGTTTGCATGCATAATTATAAGATACCAAAAAAGCTATCTTAAACCGAAAAATATTCAACAACACCATCAAAATCCCATCCCCCCACAAAACCCCTTGCTATTAATGTATTGAAATCGGAAGTGTGACTGTCAAAAGAAGAAAATAAGAAATTAATAACAGTTTTTAATAAAGGAAGAGTGGAAAAATATTTAAAGATACTAAAAGATACAAGGAGGTTTTAACAAATGTATTTTATAAAGAGCTACCCGAAATAGAACACCCTCTGGCAGATCTTATTTTGACAAGAGGCCTAATAAAAAAGAAGTCATGACTCGAAAGACATTGATAATGTGAGACTAATAGTTGTATTGGAAACGAATATAAAATTTATAGTGAGTGTTAACTGAGAATGACTTTCTGGAACATTACTTACAGAGATAAATCATATCCTAAGAAGCAGAAGAAGGAAGGATAATTCCTGGAGACTCGAAAAATACATCATAGGTCACAGCAGACTCTTCGTCCCTAGATCCAGAGGTGGACTTGGTATGACCAAGAATATATAATCAAGACCCCCCCAATCAATCTATGACAATCATCGCAATGACAATCACCGCACTTAAGGAATATCAATTTTTAAGTATCTTTTACAGTTACTTATTTAGTTCTTTGATTGTTGATTTATGTGATAGAATCTACAATAATGTTTTGAAACTTTACTTTTATATCACTATACTATTATATATTATGTTCATATAAAAGTCGGTTCCGTTTTACTCTTTTATTCTATTTTGCATTGTTACATAACTGTTTTTTGATGTATGCCATCATGACAGACATATAGATTTCTGTAATAATCATATTAAAGAATATAGATAAATTATATCAGTCAACAAAATATGTATTTTCCATTTCCTAACTCTATGTTCTCTCTTGCCAGCTCTCCCAACATTAGTTTTTTTTAGATTAATATAAAGCATATTTTTTTTTAGTGACTTGTGTTTTTCTAAGTGAATATCAAAGGCACCAATTATAAACAAATGAAGAGTTTGGGAATAACTGGTTTGTAAGGAAAAAGTGACCAAAATGTAGCCACGTATTTCTTCATAACAAAATAATGCTGAAAGAAAGTTATTATTTGAAGGACTAATGAATAGAAAGTTATCAACAAGGTGGTTATGAGGTCAATCAATGATGCAAGCTAATTCATCCACTAATAATAAACAGACTTCCTGCAACCCCTGTGAATATCTTCCGTTGCAAGGTATATAGAACACAATGCATTTCATATGTTGATGGAGGGTGAATTATTACCTCTGAAGTCAACAATAGTTTTTTGATAACTTGAGCGGGAATAATACAATACAAAATGTTATTCTTCTCCCCTAGTCTCGGGTGTGACGTCATTAAAAGTCAGCTCTCTCTTTTTTTTCTTCATCTATTTGGCTCAATAGAATTGCATGGAACATGATATAGAATAAGCATACTAGTATTAAAAAATTAGTCACTCGAACCAAGGATCTTATGATGAATGAGGTAGATCAAAATGGCCATCCCCTCTCGTGATTATTCGAACCTGGTCACCCAACATTCGTATTCATGGTATACCTTTTATTTGAAATATATTTTGATTCGGTGAACTAAAGTTTACTTCGGTACAAAAAAATGAACTTCTCGGGTAATTTTTGTTTGTTGTAAAATCATGTTAAGCACTTTATTCTATTAATCCTTTGTCAATCTCAATAAATGCATCTAATTAAAGGATTTATTAGAATTGATTTTTATAAAATGTAGTTGTGTTTTTTTTCATAAGAAGCAATGATCAATAATTTCTGAGGTATTTTAAAACTTGTTACATTTACCAAAAATGCTAATTTGACATGCAAGTATTCACTTCCTGCAATGAAGATTCGGCATTGTGGCCACAGAATCCGAATATTTTACGAAATGTATTAAATCCCTCACTTTATTACTGTTTCATTAAACACAAATATATATATATATCAGGAAACGACCGGGACACCTTTGTTCGCCGGGACCCGGGCCGGGACTTAAATTTTTCAAGCTGGGCCGGGACATAATATATATTTTCGTTCCTTCGACATTCTGAAGTGAAGAATTTACAAAAAAAATATTCTTAAAAAAGTCCTCACTTTTTATAGTAATTATTTTCTAATAAAATTTATGAATGACGAACGGAAGAAAATATTGATGTCCCGGCCCGGTGTCTTAAAAACCCGGGACACTGGGCCGGGACGCTCAAAAAACAGCCAGGACCCGGGCTGGGCCGGGTACCCGGTCATTTCCTGATATATATATCCTTGTATACATCATATGAACAATATGAATAATTCTTTGATGACCTATCTCACCCTTGAATGACTGCCCAACTCCATGAAACAATTTCGTCTGGATGAACGGAAAAAGGATATCCTATAATAATTCTTTGAGGCTACTTCGGCTTATGCTATTTTCTTAGTTTTTCGTCACAGGACATTTCTCTCTTTTTCTATTGCCTAAGGCTTTTCACCCGTGCTTATATTAAATCCTTCGTTCTGTGGTATGACAACTTATTGCTCACCCTTATCAGTTTTTTTATTGAGATTTTTCTACCCTTCTTTTGTCAAGTGAATTGTGGCTCCAATTATTATGTGATTAAGAGATACACTACTAGCTCAATACTATAACATGCTTTACTAAGGAATTATCAACGAAACAGCCCTTTCACCAGTTACGGACTTAATCGAAAAATCAATTTTTCAAGACCACTGCACACTTGCAGTCAGTTTTGATTGCACAGGTGCGTTTGATTATGTACAATTTCACTCTGCAAACATAGCTATGTCACGGCTTGGAATACCAGAAAGCATTCAATCTTGGTACTGTAACCTTCTTAAAACAAATACAGTCAAAGCGGAATTAAAAGGGGAAAAAGTCAGTGTCAATCCAACAGGTGATAGTCCTCAAGGAGAAGTTCTATCTCGAGTTCTATGGAACTTAATCATGGACACTCTTTTGACTAAGCTTAAAGAGGGCGCCATCCATGTTGTAGGATATGCGGATGACGTCGTTTCATTAATAAGTGGTAAAGACCCTGGTACGCTTGTTAATAAAATGCAGGAAGCAATTAATATTGTTCTGGTATCAATCATATATATATCTCTTAATAAGGAAGCATCAGTCTTCCAAGCTGAGGTAATTGCCATCACACAATCTGTAAAAGCTTTACTTGAACTATACAAGCCTTCTAAGAACGTGGTTATTCGGTCTGATTCTCAATCGGCAATTGCTTCTATTCTAAACCCCTTTACAGAAAGTGCCACAGTTAAGAAATGCAAAGAAGTATTAAACAACGCAAAATCCAAAATAAATATTCATCTTGATTGGTGTAAGGGTCATTCAGACATCTCAGGCAACGAATTTACGGACTACCTTGCAAAGAAAGAAATGCAAAGTAAAAATCGCGTATTTGTTGGAGCACCACCAAACTACATAAAGAAAGTGATAAATGGCTTCTTCTATGAAGTTTGGTGCAACAGGTACAAAAGGATCTTGGAATGAAACATACTCATAGTATGTTGAATATTCCAAAACAAAAGGTTGTCGAACTTTTACGTCCAAACATGAAATTAATTGTTCAAGCCTACACTGGCCATGGACCATTCTGGCCCATCTGAGCAAATGGAAAAACACAAATGCCATTTGTAATATATGCATGGAGGAGTCCCATACCGCTGACCACCTAATCAACAGATGTCCATCGCTTTCATATGAGAGATACCAAGTCATGAAAGAAGAGGATGAAGATCTTCGTATTATTAAATTTATGAAATGTAAATAGATGCAACGAATTATTGATTCTAACTTTAATTCATTTGCTTCATAAGTAGATTATAAAATAATATTTATAATGTAATACTCAATATCCTTTTTTGCTGTTGTAGCAATATACCCCTTTGTGTGGTCGTGTTCTTTTGATGTATGTAAGTATTTGCTTTTATCAATGTATAATTGTAATATTTGTATGTACTATGGTTAGACAGAAAAAAATTCTTTACTAACTATAAGTATTTATAAGCAAAAGTATATTTTAGATTTATTAATTTAAATTAAACAATAAATGAAAAAAAATAAACAAATACGTTATACGTATCCGTTATGTTCATCGATTTTGAAATACTAACTCATTTAGCAATTCCTCTGACATCTGCCAAGGACTTGGCCTGACGTAACTCTGCCTTTACACTCTTTTCATGTTAGAAGCAACGAAATAAATAGTTCAGATGAGCCGAACTAGACCTTTTTCAGATAAGATCATATTCCAGACAAATAAGATAATTATTTTTAGAGAAGGATTCGAGAAATATTTTAAAATAACTTTTGCACGTTGATAATAAGAAAGTTAGTTAGGAAAATACGATTATATATATATATATATATATATATATATATCCTATCATCATAAAAGGAATACGACCTACAAACAATCAATTAAACAAAAATGTCTGTTTGAAGTTTTAAAAATAATCTTTCAATAAACTGTGCATGCCGTATTCCAAATTTGCTTATTTTAGATTCCGTGACGCTGCTGATGAATATATTTTTTCTGACTTTATTTATCTATGGTCATGGTGGTCCAAAGGTAAAAATGATTTCACTGAAATTATTTGTGTGATTTCTTCTTTTTACGATGTTTAAATACTCAGCCGTAAGGAATGCAAAATAGAAAAAATGGCAATGAAGAGCTATGACAGCTTTTTAAGGAACTGGTTTGAATATGAAAAGTCACATACGAAGATTTCACTGAAATTATTCGTGTGTATTCTTTTTACGATGTTTAAATACCTAGCCTTAAGGAATACAAACGGAAAAAATGGAAAAGAAAACCCAATTGAAACTTTTTAAGTAACTTATTTTAATATAAAAATCACTTGCGATGACATCACTAAAGTCAATTTGGAAAATCCCGGGCAGCGCCGGGTAACCTTCGCTAGTACTAATATAAAAAAGAATTTCGTTCGTTCGTTCGTTTCCCTGTATCTCCTGAACGGGTCATTAGATCTTGACGAAATTTTCAGTGAATAGTTTTGAGAGCTCAGGGAGTGATTTAGTGCCAACCCTGGAAAATTCGTCATGGCCATGTTTATTTATTTGCCAAAACGTTTTTTGTCATTTTTTTTAAATTGCCAAGTTAGATTTTGACTAAATTTTCTATGGATGAGACTGAGGTATTAAGACGTGTTTTTGTTTTTTCAGTGTTTACCGGAAAATTTGTTTTCCCTATGATTACTTAAAAATAGTTTCCTTCTGTCCCTGTATGTCTCCCCAAATTTAGGTTGTGTGGAAAATAACAACTTTTTATAAAGCAACATCGTGCTATTCAAATTTTAATAATGCCAAGAGATGGAGAGTGATGCCAATACCCAACCTTAAGGAATATAAAACGGAAAAAATGACAATGACGATGCAATGACAGCTTTTTAAGGAACTACTTTTCATAAGAAAATAACAAGGGCACTCAATGTAATGACCTAAATATTACTTCTTTTTACGATGTTTAAATTCCCAGCCTTAAGGAACAAAAACGGAAAATGGTAATGAAGACCCAATTACAACTTTTTAAGGCACTGGTTTTAATATGAAAAATCACATGTGATGATCACATAAAACCACTAAAATTATTTGTATGTTATTTTTTCTATTCAAAGGACTATTGTCAAGTTGGAATATCACGGGCAGCGCAGGGTAACATCCATTAGTATATATATATATATATATATATATATATATATATATTTATATATATATATATATATATATATATATATAGATATATATATATATATATATATATATATATTATATATATATATATATATATATATATATATATATATTTATTTATTTATTTATTTTATATATATGCTCACGTTCTGATTATATTAATGTCATCTCCGCCATCTTTAACCCAAATGATTATGAGTTGTAGTAAGTATAAAAACAAAAAAATCACAATAAAAATGATTTACATACACCCAATCCACTTATTGTCCTTCACATTATAAGTATATATATATATGTACATTATAATGTGATTAATGAGTGCGGCTCTTCATCGTTAGACCCCGCAAACAATAATTTGGAAGGATCATTTGTTTCGTTCTGTATATGAATGTCAAATTGATGAACTCAACACAGCTTGTCGTCGTCCTTCCTTACTTCTTCTATATGTTTAGATAAGAAGCAAGCCATGCTATGAATTAATCATGCATCTTTACTCTCATGGCCTACACAACAACAACACCATGAAAGAGAGGACAACATTTTTTTATGTGAAGGAACACCGGACACTTCTTGGAAAGGAAGTTTCCAGAAGCTAAGTTTTTGAAGACATTTTATATCATAATTTAATCAAGAAATAAAGTATATTTTCAAAAACATTTAAAAAAAGAGAAAAATCCAGGACGATGTTTTTAATAAAAAACAGAACTATTATCCAATGATATGATTGGATGCCTATACTTTTATTTTCCGTATCTTATTAAATGTTTTTTTTTTTTTTTTTTCGAAGGACTATAGTCTTTGAATGACATGGCGATTGGTTATAAAAATAATTTCTCTTCATGTCAATAGTTAGATGGTAGAATTTTTATAAGAGAGCAATAAACCCCACAGTTTGATGAAGAATGTCCAAGGAACAACTAGTTTCCTACCTCTAACTTGCCTATAGAGGACCAAGTAGTGTCAAATTATTATCGAAATTCTAAATGCTAATAACCCAAGCTTTCCAAAAAAGTATCTTAGGACTTACTAGGACCCATCTAATTCCTTTAAGGATACTCAATTATATTAAGATACATATGGGAAGACGGATTTTATACGTTTGGTTGATAGGAAGTAACCTCCATAATAATATAGCTATAATAAACTGTTTCAAAATTCTGTTTTAATTGTATGTGCGTCAAACAGAAATAGTTTGGCTCCATGGCTGAAAATTGTTTTTATGAAAAGAACTGGTACACGCATCCTGTATTTATAAATTGATACGATATGGCCTTTATTGGAGGCGCCCATCAGCGGGCCTATATACATCAGATCCATTTTTAATACTCCTCATTAAGTTGAAAATTGACTAAATCCGTATTCCTACAAATACCTCATTACAGATCAAGAAACAAACGGACTGATCTTCTCTTAAAAATACTAATAGCTTGCCCAGTGTACTTTTAATAAATTTATATATATATAAATATATACACCAGGAAACGACCGGGATAACTTTTTTTCGCCGAGACCCAGGCCGGGACTTATATACATTTTCGTTCCTTCGATATTCTGAAGTGTCGACGATTTTTTGGAAAATAATTTTCAAAAAAAAATCTCAAAAAAGTAATGATTTTTTTGTTTGAAACGAACTTCCAAAAAGTGAGGACGTTTATAAAGAATATTTTGAAAATTTTCGAAAGATTTTTTAATGTAAACTATTGTTCATAGTTTTATCTCAGAATTAAATCATATATATATATCTATATATATATATATATATATATATATATATATACTTTTCAGTAAACGAACTAATTCATTCAGTAATCTGGTAAAATCATACAGTGTACAAATAAAATACACTAAAGCAAATAAACGGAAAACTGAGTAGAAAATTATTCAAGGTAATTGCGAAGAAACATAAATGAACATTTTAGTTAATATTTACTGCCATGTAGGAGACACCTTATATAAAAGGACACATCAATTGTAATAATCGTTTAAAAATCGTAATAATTTTTAAAATCCTTCTTTTAGTCCAAATATAATATGAAGTTTATTCTGACACATTTTTTTTTTTTTTTTAATAATTCTATTTATTTCACTCTTCTAGGGTATCTTACATTCCGTACGTTGCAAACGTACATTATATCAATTTTGTACACTCAAACACATAATAAAAGCAATAAAAATAAAAAGGAATTTAAAAGATCTGGTTGATAAAATAGTGGCAGCTTGATCTTCTCAGTCCACACGAAGGGAAAATAGATTGTTTACATTTATACTCCACATTGTTGTCGTTTGACGCACTAGAGACCGAACGAAGAGCTTCTATATGTCTTCCGACGAGGCGATGGAGACCCACAGGGAGTCCAGACCCGCCCGTTCTTGATGCATAGAGGACCCTTTGAACCGTGGATACCAGATGCTCTATCTCATAGGCTTCCTGATAGGTAGGCGAGGTCGACACAAGCCAGTCCGGAGGAGTTAGCATCACCCCATATGCTCCAAATATTACTCCTTCCACCGCTTTGATGGCTGGGGCGACCCTGGGACAGAAGTAAAAGAAGTGGAACGAAGTCTCCTCGACCTTCCCGCACCAATGGCAGCTCCGCTTCCGGGGATCCACATGGGACTTATTCATGAATAAAGAAGACGTGGCCAGACGGTATCTAAACCATTTTTGATGAGAGTCTGTGAAGCGGTTCTTCATTATTATATTAGGACTCCGCAAGCGTTTGTCTGCCTCAATGCCTAGATTTCTCAGTCGCCTACTTACGATAAGAAACGGACGTCCACAACACGACATAGACTTTCGAACCGTCTGATTGTCTAATTCAGCAAGAGCGATATAGAAGGGAATTGGTGGTCCAATAGGGAGCTCCTTTATTGATGTAAGAGAGCGACGCTTTTGTAATCGCCAACACAAAATATAATTTCTTATGTTTACTTTTCTTTGGATGAATTCTCCAACAGACGTGAGGTAACCCTCATTGAAGAACTCCGAAGAACTGTTCAACGATCCATTATGATTTAGAGGCTCGTTTACCCCAAGAAGAGGAAGGACCTTGTGCATAGTGGATTCCAGGATGAAGCCATCTTCTTCCAGTGGGGACCACACGACTTTACGGCCTTTAGAAGTTCCAATGGACCCATGAAAATTCTCTCGAGGAAGTGGTGACCAATTATTTCATAGAAAATGTGTTTTATTCTAATTGCCCAAATGTCTTCGCTTTTAGGGAACCTCCGCAACCACGAAAAGTTCAAGGATTTCCACATGGACTCGACGTCAAGCGATCCCAGACCCCATTGAGTGACACTAGAGTTTAACCTACTCTTGGCAATGTAGGGCTTGGAGCTGCCCCAGACAAGGGAATCCCTTTGTACATATATTTCCTTGCACAAGGTCTCTGAGAAAGGTAAATATCTTATTATGTGAAAAACTTTGGGGAATACGTTAATGTTCCAGGCAATTAATCTTTCGTAACGGGAGAGTGGGGTCCTTTTGTAAAATGTGACAGTTTTTTGGAGAATGTCAATAACTTTAGTTCCATTAACTTTTTCAGAGTCACCTGTAGAGCTGGCTACCGTGACACCAAGGATATTTGCCATATTTACATACATAGTCAGTCCTCAATAGTTCCTCACAGTTTGTTAAAACCTGGGTTTTTGTAACATTGACTGAGAGGCCGGAAGAAATCGTAAAGTCCTCGATAAGCTCCAAGGATCTCCTAATGGACTCTTTTAATATTTCCGAGGATCCAGATAACAAGAGGGTAAGATCATCTGCATACATGATGCATTTAAAAAAATTTCCCTTCTACATCTATCCCTTTTATAGATTTTTCTTTGGTTAGCTTCTCCAATAGCCCATTCACTGAGATTATGAAGAGAGAAGGTGACAATGAATCTCCCTGCCTTGCACCTTTGTGAATATGGACGGTATCATGTTTGCCTGGGAGGTCTAGCTTTGAGGAGGAGTTCCGCAATATAGCCGAGATCATGTCTACAAAGCCATCCGGAAACCATACTTGTAGAGTTGCTCCAAAATAAACTTATGCGATAGATTGTCGAAAGCTTTTTCGAAGTCAACCATTAACGCTGCATAATTATTCCTTGATCTACACAGTAGTCGATTGCGTCTTGAATGGACCGTGGACAATCCTCAATATAGCGACCAGGCATAAATCCTTTTTGGCAAGGAGAAATAATTTGGGGGAGTGACTTATGGATCCTTTTATTTAATATTCCAGTGAGTATCTTATATGAGGAATTTAAAGAGATATTGGCCGGTAATCTCTAATGTCTTCTCCCTTTTTACCTTTTTTCAGGACCAAGGTAATTAGTCCAGAGCTCATAAAGTCAGGAATGAAACCTCTCTTGAAGATATCGTGGAAGACTTTTTCCAAAATCGGAGCCAGGGGAGCTGCAAAAGTCTTATAGAACTCATGAGGGAGGCCCGACGGTCCAGGCGCCTTATATTTTTTATTGTATTTATTTATGTAATCTAAAATCTCCTCCTGAGATATTGGGGCATCAATACCTCTGAATAAATTTTTATTTTCGCAGTGGATAGACTTTTGGGTGTCTTTGTCTGGTATAGTTAGAAGTGGTTTCCATCTTTTTATGTCCTTGACCAACCTCCAATGATGTCACATATGTTCTGAGCAATCTATACAGCTATATAATTTTGAAAAATAATTAGAGGCTTCATTCGACACAATTGTTGGGTCATTAGAGATATCACCTGAGTTTAGTTTTAGTCTAGTAATCTTTGGCCTTGAAGCATTTTTCCAAGTACTTGAAGGAGGTTTTCCCTTTAATATTTAGGTTAATAATTTCCCTCCTTAGTCTGATCATAGTCCCTTTGTTCTCATATTCGAGAGATTTATTCCAGGTCCATGTTTTTTCACA
>CP045904.1:8619314-8636044 GCA_013387185.1 Caligus rogercresseyi | reverse complement strand
TAGAAAGACGAAACAGTCATTTTGACTTCTCTGTTATTTTGCATTTATTCTTCAAACTATACTTGAATTGGAATGAATATTTATCAATATATTGTGCACTATAAATTTGGTCAATAAAAATAGTGTCATAAAAATAATAAGCTGATTTTTTTATTCTTATTTTCATTAATTGGGTTTACTTTTAAGAGTGACGAATTTTACATCTTGTCGACTTTTTGGTATATGTTTATTTTTTTCTAAAATCCATACAGGCTGTAACTAAAATATAATACACAGAAAGTAGGAGAATAAAACAATACAATCTTAAGACAATACGTTAAAACAAAACTATATGAAATTATAATTCAAAATTACTGTCCCTAAGATAAAACCATGATTAAAAATGACCTTATTAAAATGATTTTCTTCTTCATATAAAACGTTGATGTCGGCTTATTGTCGATTTGTTGAGTTTGCGGTCATTCGAGCAGAATTTGAAGGATGTCTCACTGTGATATCCAGATATCGAAATCATAAAACTGTTCTGAAATGCATTGACGTATACCAAAAATATATTACATATTGATTCTAGTCAATAGACTCGACATCAAAAATATATCGCCGCTTAATAGCAGAAAATATGTCAACTTTTGAAATATAACGCCGATTTTTTCGATTAGTCCGAAAGATATATAAATTTTAAAAACTGATTTGAAATGCATTGACATACTAAAAAAATAAATACTACTGACATCTGTGGTTATTCTTACTTTGCACGAAGATAACTGGGCCTGAATCATTAGAAATGATGAAAATCTTGATTTTCAAAAAAGGTCCATAAAGTCCAAACCTTTTATAGGATGATATTTTGATTGGCATTTTGGAATTACGTAAAAATGGGACTCAAATTAGAAATTTCAGCCCAGGGGCAAATCCTGTTACATAATGTTATTGGATGTAGAAACATTAATCTGCACAAAAATATTCGTGCATCGGATGAAAGAAAAAGAGAAATATGTATAACTACTTGAGATACCGCACATTGAAATATCTATAAGACTACTTGATGATGAAGAGTTGATCTACTATTATAAGGAAAATACATTCAGTCTCTGAATATTGTTATGTGCCTTTGAACATGAAAACCTTTGGACATAAAAAATATATACAAAATCGAATGCGTATGAAAAAAACATGATTTAACAATGTATACTTTCTTTGGTCTAGAAAATATTCATTAAAATACTTTATAAATCAAGTTAAAACCTTTTATATACAATAATACTACATTGAATCATTTTTCAACTATTAAAAAATTGAAATATAAGTGAATATACAATATAATTTAGCCAAAGACCAACACTTATCAAGCTTTTCGAATTATTTTTATCAGTCTTTAGATCTGGATGGGGACGCATGGAAAATATTTTGTGTTCCTTCTGGTATACGTTTACATTCGCTCTTCTTTTAGTGAGTGGATTTTCAAGAATAATACCGCAACTTTTTAACATATTTTTAGAAATATAAATTTTTAACTATTTAAGATACAATTTAATATGATGGTCCTATTATTATTATATTTTCAGGTGGTCAATCACTATGCCAGGGCCGCTTTATGAACGCCGCTCAAGTGGCTGTCAATCGTGCGAATTGGCTCACACGGATGTGGAAGTATGAGCCTAGCGTCATTGGTAGTTCCGAATACTTACTTCACACCTCCCTCTACGGCATGATGGAACTCTCCGATGATATATTCGCAGCAGGGAACTGCTACGATGCTGGACAATATAAAAACTACTTTTATTTTGTCCCTACGGCTATCGACTCCCTGAGGGTCCCATTTTGGTCAAGGATCTGGCCATAGAATATAAGTATTTAAGTAATACCTCGGAGTGGTTCTATATCGCACGAAAGAAAGCGGAAGAACTCATAAAGAATGGAGAGCCAATTACGATAGGTAAGGCTTATATAATACTCAGAGTTGAAATATTATAGCTATAAGATTTGAAATATCAATTTTTAGAGTTTTATTTGAATTAGTATTATTATAAATGAGATTTTAATGTATTGAAATAGTTTTGTGTCAACCAATTTGTAATCCAGTATATTATTTCCCTTTTCTCTCAAACTCGGATTTTTTTCTTTTGTGGTCTACTTTTCATTCTAAGATTTTATTTTTATTTTTTTCAGTTAAAATCATTTTAATCGGGAATCTGCAAAAATTATATACGGTATAAAAATAAAATACACTAAAGTTATTTACAGGAATCAATACTTTTCGACTATCGACGTGATTTTTTTTGCCATGATCACAATGTTGTAATTTTTCAACTGTGAATATTCCAAGATTAATGGTTTCAGTGGTTACAACTATACTGGAAGCTTTTTATAACTAAGTCTTAGTTTTTTATTTACGTCCTATTTGAAACTGCAATAATTATTGTTTGGAACAATATTTTATTAACATTATAAACGTATAAAAGTGATTTTATATGAATTTAGCTTTTATAACTAAATTACAATGAAATATATTTTTATTGAGTTTTCAAGAAGAAATATGTTAAATACTCAGCATGCAGGGACATAATATTGTGTCGAAATCGGAAACGAATAGTTGTGACATAACTCATACAAGTGTAGGAATAATGTATCTGAAGTGATTGTCGTCGAATCCTTTCATTTTGAAGACTCGAGAATAAATTAAGTATATATATATAGTTCACATGTTCGATTGTTTTATCATCGGATTAAATATTAAAGTTGATCAAGTTATTCAGCTTTTATAAAATATAGTATTAATAGTGGAGTATTTTTTTTTTAGTAGACCATTAATTTACAAAATGTATTGTGGACATATTGAAGTACAATTTTTTACTTTGAGTCATACCCTTACATTGTAGGTTCTTAATTTTTCGTCATGTGGACTAAATGATAAAAAATCCAACTTTTTTACTATCACCATAATCTAATTGTAAAGCTAAATACACGCACTTGTAAGACAAAATAAAATTTATAAGTTTTTTAAATGAATTAAACAATGTTTTAATATCATTTAAAGCTATCATCTTCTTCAATAGACATTTTCTTCAACTTTTTTTTCAATATAATAAAATGATATTTCAAGTCCATTAGATTTGAGCGTGAAAAGGATCTAAGTGAAAAAATGTATATTAAGTGTAAGGATCAAAAGGTTAAAGGCTCCCAACATAAAGAAATATTGTTGTAAGCAACCTGTTAGTGTCTTGAAGCCATGATATATAAGAACGCAGTAAGCTATGTTGCTTTAATTTAAGTGGGGAAGATTGATAAGGCGATCCATCTTAAGGGTGTTGCCTTTATGTCTTTATACCTATTATGCCTTTAAATAGCTCTCACTTTATTTGTGTTGAATGGGTTAATTCTTCTTGAGAATAGTTAGTCGTGCGCAAAATATATAATGAATATAAACCAACAAAGACACAAGTGTGGGGCCATCATGAAAGGATTGTGTAAGTTAAATTTCTTATAGAAACATTATTTGCATTGAAAACCCATCAATGTAATATTATCATACACATAAAGGTATTGAGAGCTTATTGTATTCTTCAGAGAAATACGTCATATTGTCTGAAATACAGCTGAACGATGTTTCTCTGCTATTGGAGGATGTATTCTTCAGAGAAATACGCCATATTGTCCAGAATGCAGCTGAACGATGTTTCTCTACTAATGGAGGAACAAGCTCGCTATATCTTTATATCTCTATGTTCATACCTACTTTTACATACTTATCGCATTTGTTATTGATCTTGAAGGGTTTATTTCGGTTAATACTTTATCATCATCAACAAACAGTGATGATGACATACCCATAAGACGATAATTAAAAAAAAATAAAACTAGTCAGTTCCCTAAAACAATACATAAATGAACATAATAGTTCATAATTGTTACTGCCTAGAAATAATAACCTCTTATAAAGGGACAATAATACGATTTTCAAAGCTTGTACGAATAGAAGTCCATGGAAATCAGAGGCAAGCTCCCTATATCTTTCACTAAAGAAGAATTGTCCACATCCTAAAAAGAGGAATAGATTGAATTTTAACCACTGGAGATCCATCACCGTTATTCAGCAATTCTACCAAATTAGACTGGAGTTTTATTTTCAAAAATATTTCAAAAATGTGTATTAAATTTTGGATACTTACTTTCTTAAAAAAGGAAGAAAAAAATATATACATATATATTATATCAAACAAAAAAATTTTGTTTTTTATAATTTTTAAATAATTTTATTATATATATATTTTTAACCGAGCTATATGATATATATATATATATATATATATATATATATATATATATATATATAATTTCAATGATATGTCCAAACAATTTGCCACAAAATGTAGGTATGCTCGCAAGGATTCCAAATCAGTTCTTATTTTTATGTACATCCAAAATCAAACGAGATGATTAAGTTTCAAAATGTTCATCTTTAGGTATTTTCCATTAAAATGACTATTTCAAACTTAAAATTTATCGTTGAATTTTGGGATGTAGATACAAAATAAAAACTGATTTGGAATCTTTGCGAGTATAGGTACCTACATTTTGCGGTAAATTGTTTGAAAATAGCATTGAAGTTAGGAACATTAGGGGCGATCGAATGGCGGAAAAAAATTACTATATAAGTTACAAAGTTTGGGCTCGTTGAGCTCGTTCAAACTTTCACAAGATGATCTCTATGAGCTTAAGTAAATCCGAAAAACGTGAAATAAGAATCACCCTAATATATATATATATATATATATATCAGGAAACAACAGGCCCGTCCAGGTCCTGGCTGTTTTTGGAGCGTCCCAGTCCGACCCGGTGTCCCGGTTTTTTTAGACACCGGACCGGGACTTAACTATTTTCTTTCGTTGTCATCATAAAAAACGTCATCACTTATTTACTTGGAAATTATTTTCTATAAAAAGTCGTCACTTCAAAATGTCGAAGGAACGAAAATATATACTCAGTCCCGGGCCGGCTTTAAAAATTTAATTCCCAGCTCGGTCCCGGTGAAAAAAGGTGTTTCCTGATATATATATATATATATATATATATATATATATATATATATATATATAGTAAAAGCCATACATAAAAGGACTGAAAGCAATATTTAGCTAACAAAACAAAATATTTGCATATAAGAGTATGAATGAGTATATCCATTAAGAATAAAACTCATTAAAAGACATTTCTTTTCATATATGTATGACATTAACTCCCCCCTGCTCCGCCTCCATCAAATGACATAATACAATTACTCCATACTGAATGCATTTTATTAGTTCAAAAGCCGAAGATATAATTATCATACTCTCTTGCTCAAAAGAGAGTTAAAAAGTATCTTTGCATCCATCAAAGTTGTATACGTTTTGTAATAAGAAAGAACATTTATATTTGCTGTCAACATTCCTCTTAAATAATGAATGACAGAGAGAAAGAAGTTCACAACATGCATACTATTTAGTCCTCAAGAGTAATGAAGACTCCATATATGTTTTCTTTTCTATTCAGGTCATTGGAGTCGAAATGAATAATCATATAAGAAAAACCTTAGTGAAGAAAAATAATCAAAAGAAGACTATTCTTTTGTATGCGTAGACGAATGTTTTATCGCCCAGTCAAAAATATTCAAAAATATTTCCAATAAAAAAATACACTTTTGTTACGTTTCAAATCTACAACAGTATTTATATTTTTGAACAGAGGCGATCAGAGGATAACATCTTTTTATATTGAAACAACACTCCATGAATAAAAGAGCTATGTTGCAAGAAAAGAAAAAGCAAATAATGAAAAATAAGTAATTTAGTCATTGCATTAATATACATGAATGCCACAGATATTATTTTTATTGAAATGCCTTTATTAATATGTTTTTTTCTAAATTATTAAATGTTTTCTTATTTTTTTCCGTTTAAATCATTGATATTTATTCACTACGTATCTGTACTAATCTTTTAGTATATCTTTGGTTTCATTTGTTTAAATATTTGCCCACTGGTCCAAGAAAAAAAAACAAGAATGTATCTTCACACAACAAAATTATCATACATTTTTATATATAAAAGTCTTATTTTTTCAGTTGATGTAAAAGTACCCTCAGTATATATATATTATATTAATATATATATATATAATCAGTTAATGTAAAAGTAATCTAAGTATATAATACCCTTTTGACTTTGCATCTCCTGTTACAATTGAAATAAAAGCTTTATATTTAAAAAAAATCAGATAGTAGATGAAAATGAAGCGTGTAATCATGTACAACGCTTAGTGTTGAGATCGAAGATTTGCCTCCAGAGAGGGTATTAACCCATACAAAACATGGAGTGCTCATTTAGGAAAGTTAATATGGAAACATGATTTGAGATCCAAATCAATCTAGGAGAAGTATAAGCATTGCTTTCATATGTACAGTAGAAAAGTTAATGGAAACCTGATTTGAGATCCATATCAATATGGGAGGAAGTATAAGCATTGCTTTCATATGTACAGTACGCATTCATGTGACCAGCAGTAACAATCTTACAATTATAATATAGTATTTCATTAAGTTTTTGTTATTGGATGATTTTTTTTCTTACTCCTGATTTACATTCTAGAAAGTCCAAGTAAATGTATAAATCAATACATATATAGACATATGGCTCTTACAAGTATACTTTGAACAAATATAGTTAAAATAATAAACTCTACAAAGCATCAACAACAACAGAAAATAAATAAGAGTGAGTTCAGTGATTTCGAGTTATCGGCACCACATCCTCTTCGGAAATGTCGCACACCTACTTGTCGGCAAAGTATCAATGTGTTGAAAGAGATCGTCCTTGAGAAAGACAGCCTTCCCCCCCCCCTTTGTTCCAGTCTTCCTGAAGACTGTCCAGCATGGAGACAGCGGGCTCCAGTGATGGTTTTTTTTTTTTGGTTAAAGACATTTTATTTAGAAATCTGCGAAAGAAAAAAACTGTAAATATAAAATACACTAAAATTATATACAGGAAACAGATTAGGACTATTCTGAGCAGTTGCGAAAATAAGTAAATGAACTTTTTTATGACAATTTGGTTCGACAAAATTGCATAAAACTGGATATAGATAAGCATAACAGCGTTTAAATTAGTCACTCGAACCTAGGATCTTATCAATGAAATTGGTTCAAATCCACTTCCCCTCTCGGGACTCGAAGCATCGCCCCCTCCTAACATTGAGTTTGTGCCTTAATGCACTGAAGAAAATTATATTCAAATGTGTACATTAATGGTAGGGGTTTAAGAAAAAATACTTATATAATCATAATAATTTTAAATTTAAGTATTATTTAAACTCCATTAATGTTTATATAAATATATATTTTGTTTATGTATAAGTGGGGAAATACAAAGATCTTGTATATATTTCCATCATTTATTTACGTGTATGTTTTCATAAGAGCAGAGTCTTATAAGAAGAGTTACGACAATAGATTGGAGCGTCATCGCCTGGTGAAAAAGTATTTCGGCTCAACAATGCATGAAATGAAAATAATGATTATTGTTCCTATGTTATTGTTAGGATAAATAAATCAGAATCTATGACAAAACATATGTTATAAACCTTTCATTTATTGGAGGATGGTTCCATGGGAGATAAAAAGAGAAAAATTCCTTGGGCTCCTCAGGGATTGTACAATCCACAGTTCATCAAGCAGGCATAGATATGTTCTTTAATAGATCGTTTTATAGTATATATTGTTTTTATACTTCGAAAGAAATATCTCATAAAACTGTTTATGTAAATACAACTCCTCGATAAATTATGAATGTTTGAGCCTGACTTTTTGAGTCAGCTGCTACATGGACAGTTCTTACGACGTAACTCTACTTGTAAGGCACTGCATAAGGGAATATTTGTTTTTTCCCTCCTGTAATGAAAGGAAACTAAGGCTTACTCAATTTTTTTCTACTTCTAAATGTTAACAGTAATACCAAAGAGTTTTTATACTACGAACAAAATTGAAAAAATTTAAGGAGAATGTTCAAAGTATGAATTTGACATTTTTTTTCTACTTCTGAATGTTAAAAGTAATACCAAAGAGTTTTTATACTACGAACAAACTTGAAAAAATAAAAGGAGAATGTTCAAAGTATGAATCTGACAATCTTTTAGAGCAGATGTCTTTTTATAGTTATGTCCTTCCTTTTTATGTTTTATGGCAAACTCATCTAATTTTCTATAGTTTACTCTACACAAAAAACGTCCTATTAAATCCTTACAAAAACCTTAATTAATATACTATATTGGCAAACAAAACCCACAATTTGTACAAGTCACGTTTCATATAAAACATCTTTTTTAGGAAAAAGTATCATTTTGGGATGGATAAAGTCTAATGATATCATTAGGTTTTATTTTATTTTGCAAATATATAAATATGTATATTTACAAACTAAAATAAAACCATTACGATATCATTTTGTTATATCCATTTCGAAAAGCTATAAGGATAAGCCTTTACAATTTATTATTATTTTCCCTTATACCATATATTACAAATTACTTTTCGGATCATAGGACTGATTACAAGTACAATATTGTCCTGTAGTTTTTGTTTCACTAACATTTTTTGAGCACTATATATTTCTTTTTTGTTAAAGTAATAATTTATGGTGAGTGATATATTTTCATTTTTTATACCCGGCTTTAAATATTACGGAAGATGCCATATTCAAAGATAGAATGCATTATTTTTAACACAAAATATTCAACACGTTTTTAAAGACTTGCTCAGAGTAGTTATATAAAAAATCATAAAGAAACATTGTAGTTTAAAATTAATAATCGAAACAGTAGTCAAGCAATTAAAGTAATTAAACAATAAGTTGGAAGAAAAAAATAATAATATTACAATAGATTAAAAGAACAACAAAAATAATATAGAAATAACATTGGCATATGGGAATCTTTTGTAGCTTTTATTATGGCGAATTACTATTTATAATAATTTTAGCTCCATTATATCATTAACAATTCTATATTATTTTATTTATGACGCTTTACAGCCAATATAAAGCTTGAATAAAATGTTTACGGTTTAAACTTTAAATTTTCAATAACATTTTATATAAGTTATGTACTTTAAAAAAAGAAATTATTTTTTAAGTATAAACTAAAGAATATATATTTTAATTGAATATATTAACCTTTTAGTAAAATATTGAAATAAATTTTTGTTAAAACATAAAAAATAAATTATTCTATAATGATATTACTATAAAAAAAAGTAATTGCTTAGTATGTTTTAATTAATTGAAATAATTTTATTTAAATATTGTATAGAATTCTACTTTTATGTTTATTTATATAAGAAGTCTTAACAGAGGGATGCGTTAAACATATGGTTTATGCTTCATAAAGCTTGAATAAATAATTGTAGTGTTCTTTTGCCAAAGTATGAAATTTAAACTTAAATGACTTTGAATGTTATTTTTCGCATATATTTAGGTCTGATTAAGTATTTTTTAATATTTTTCATAAGCAATGGAATTGAAGCAAAAAAACTTTGCCACTTAATATACCATAATATTTTTTATATCTTTATTTCACGAACATTTATTCTCCATATTTTCAAAAAGCCTCTCTCATTGTACTGTATTCTGATGATATCAATTTGCTGTCGCATTTAAATGGATACAAATGAAGCACCCAGTTTACAAAAGAGTTTCAGATGTTTTATTTTATCATGATAATTTAACTCAAGGCTACTTAATTGCTTTTAATCAATTTAAATTGAACATGCAGTTCATTGCTGATAATGCATGTGTACATAATATAACGACAATAACAGAATAACAAATGTGCATTCAATAAGATTAGATTGCGCAGAAAAAACCGCACAAATAGATACATCTTTTTCACTGCTAGAACTTATTTTGCATTTTTGAATGATTTGATGCAAAACATAAGTATAATAGTTTATAAGTTTATTTATCATAAAATGTGTAATAATGACAATCAGATTTAAAAAAGCACACACAAATGTATCATATAAGTTATTAAATATCATTTATTGCAAGTATTTTTTTAATTTAATTAATTATACTTTATTGAAAAAATAAAAAAATCACTAATTCTTATAGAGTTTATCTTTAGCTAGAACTTATTTTGCATTTTTGAATGATTTGATGCAAAACATAAGTATAATAGTTTATAAGTTTATTTATCATAAAATGTGAATTAATGACAATCAGATTTAAAAAAGCACACACAAATGTATCATATTAAGTTATTAAATATCATTTATTGCAAGTATTTTTTAATTTAATTAATTAGACTTTATTGAAAAATATAAAAAAATCACTAATTCTTATAGAGTTTTATCTTTAGCTAGAACTTATTTTGCATTTTGAATGATTTGATGCAAAACATAAGTATAATAGTTTATAAGTTTATTTATCATAAAATGTGTAATTAATGACAATCAGATTTAAAAAAGCACACACAAATGTATCATATTAAGTTATTAAATATCATTTATTGCAAGTATTTTTTTAATTAATTAATTAGACTTTATTGAAAAATAAAAAAAATCACTAATTCTTATAGAGTTTTATCTTTAGCTAGAACTTATTTTGCATTTTTGAATGATTTGATGCAAAACATAAGTATAATAGTTATAAGTTTATTTTTTCATAAAATGTGTAATTATGACAATCAGATTTAAAAAAGCACACACAAATGTATCATATTAAGTTATTAAATATCATTTATTGCAAGTATTTTTTTAATTAAATTAATTAGACTTATTGAAAAATAAAAAAAATCACTAATTCTGATGATTTTATTCACTGAGCGAAATGGTATTCATTTTTCAAAGTTAGTGATAAATTCAGAGCTAAATGGATTTCAAATTTTTCAGCACTTTTTCGATTCAGAGCCACGTATAACTTTAGATAAACGAAGATCCCGGCTATTTTAAGAGTTCAAATGAATTATTCTGTTTATTTTATTTATTTAGATGAATATTTGAAGAGTAATTTGAATTAAACGGTCTATTTTTTGTTATACATAACTATTATGAAGAGTTTTTATTTGACTTTTTTTCTGTCGAACCATATAAAAATACATAAGTAAAAAAGAGGGAGTTTGTTAAGAGCCATGTGTGTTAAAGCGTGTTTAACTCTCATGTGGAGGGTGCAGGTTCGAATCCAGAGAGGGATGCTCATTTTTGGTATATTTCATTGATAAGATCTAGGTTCGAGTGACTAATTTTAATGGTATAATGCTTATTTATATCCAGTCAAATCAATTTTGACGATCCATTTAAGCAGAAAAAAAGACTTTTACTTATTTTATCTGTTATATTTACTGAATAAAATTATTTACTAAATTTAATCTCTCATATTTATTTATATTACACGCAATGATTAGACATTTTTTAATACAAAATTTATGACCAAAGAAGAATAAAAATGAACTTTATAGTATAAAAATATGTCTCTAATCTAAAGTCATATTCAATATTAAAAATTCTATAATAAAGCCCCCAAGCAAACACTGATTTCCATCAATTATATGTAAAACAAGGACTTTCAATATTAAGAATGAATGAAATCAAGAGCTAAGCGTTATGTGATAAATCGTTATTAGTTAAATAATATATCATTGCTGTATTGGCATTATTATTGATTTTGTAAATACAATGAATAAGATACATTCAAACATAAGGGATGAAGTCGTACCGGATACCCAAATGTAATTATCAGGAGGCTTGTCGGTACGATACCTCATAGAGAGAGAGAGAGCAGCGTACCGTGCTGTCATTGAAACTCAAGTATATTGAATTACATGCTCATATTGCTAAGAGAGCAAACTTTTGTTTCTCAATGGTTTTTAGTGACGCCAAATCGGATAATGGGAAGATTAGCATTAGTTAAGTTGTATTTTCACGTACGTTATCACAATACATATTTTAAGTAGATTTTTGATTACATGAAAATAACAATAGTACTTAAGACATTTCAACATCATGAAATTCACACCACCTTGTATTTACACACTTCAAAGTGCTTTTATGCCTTCATTTGTGATCCTTTCACTCAATGTCATCCTTGAAGTAAATATAATACCAATACTGAGAAAACATTGTTTATAATTCGAATTGTTTTTTGAAAAATATTAATTATTAACAAATAATAAATTTATTTCTAAAAACAAATATCATTCAAATCAGCTACTTTTTAAAGTTATAAGTGGAAAGTAATATACCTAAGATTATTGAAGAAAGTAATATCCAAGTAACAGAGAGACATTATTGACAGACTCTTGTTAGTTCTGTTTCATGCTTGTACAAATTACAAATAATTTTTTGGTGGTTTCAGTTAATACAAAACATTTTAATTAAAAAGTTATTTAATACTTTGACACATTTTAGAAAACGCTTCTGTGAGAATTACATTCATTGTAGAGTGTTAGGAAATGATATATAGTTATATTCAATAAAAAGTTTACATAATTAAGATGTATTAATGTGCATATCATTAATATGCTATGGCTTAATGAGAAAATAGAGGGAAATGATACTTAAAACTGTTTATCGGTTTTGTATTAAATATCATTCATTAGAAAAAATGAATATAATATTATTGTGGAATCCAACCACAAGTTTACTAAAGAATATAAGTGTTTGCTCTGCGTTTGATCATTTGTAGTCCGCATTAATAATCATATGTATAGATATATATATATATATAATATTTTATATAATTTTATGAATATATATTCTATGATGTATATGTGTGATTATATTTCATATATATGATATATATATTATGATATATTACCTGTCCCGTTTTCAGGTCAATCGCTCCGATTTTTTGCTCCAAGCACTTTTCTGCTGCGTAGTGATGAAAAAACTGAGATTGAGAAAGTTTCAGCCTTCAAAGGCCATTTTTGTGACTGTACAAGCCACTTAAAGTTTCAAAAAGGCCGTTTTTGGGGTCAAAAATGGCGATTTTCAAGTGGCTTGTACTGTCTGAGTGTTTTAGTGATATCGAGTAAAAAAAAGTTCTAGGGATTGCTTGAAGTCTTATCTTTCAAAAAAAAATTGGAGCACTCAAGCAAATAAATATTTCTATAGTTTTTGGCTTGTTAAAGAGGCTATTTGGACCCAAAATAGGCCTTTTCGGTTTTTTGCTAACATTTGTGTTATAAATTTATTTTAGCATTTTTCTTGCTTTTACAAATTAATTATCTCATAATAATGCATGTCTTGTCCAATTTTCATAATGGTCACACTGATAATGACGTTTTAATAGAGAATTATGTGTTCAGTCTTATGAAAATCTTATACCATGTGCCGAAAGAAATCGGTTTGTATTTTGTCAATATTAAGAATATCCTCATGTTATAAGTTTTTCCAATATTATTTTTTTTAACCTTTAAATAATATTTTTTTTATTGTCCAGATTTGTAAAATAATCTTGCATGTAACACGTAAAAATGATAATACTCTTTCCACCCCGCCCAGGAGGCAAGTATTTAAGTGCACTACCCTTTTTGGGGGGTTCCCCAAGAGGTCTATTCATACCACATGACTTATTTGAAAGTTATTTATTTATTTTTTTAGGTTTTCTTCCGATTTTTCTTTCTTTATTTATTGACAAAGAGTGTCTTGGCGCAGAGTTTCATCATGACTTGAACTAATGAAATCTTGAATCATTTAATATTTCCTTCAGCATGGAAAATGTTGTGTTTTTTCTAAGCAAATCTTTATGTATTGCCGTAACAGAATGCCTTTGTTAATTCTATTAATAAATTTCAGGGTATGTATTCAGTTTCCTTCTATGCTTATTTTTTTTTTTTGTAAAAATCAAAAGAACAGATACTTAAAAACGCAATTAATGCAAACAAAGGATGGAGTAGAGACACATTAAAAAAATATAAATGCGTTTGCCTCAGTAAACGTTACAACCCAAATACAACAGTCGATTTTTTTTATTGTGATTTTGTTGCATCATATGTTGTCGATTGTCAAAAAACAGGGATTAAAAAACTTATTTTTCTTGTTGGCTCTCCCAAATCAGACATTGATCGAACAAAACTTCCTCGGAATCAGGATATCTCCAATATTTTTACTTTATAAAGGAGAAAAACCCTAAGTTAAGTGAAAAAAATATTATTTTATGCTCTTTAAATCATGATCTGGAATTGTCGGTGGAAAGTGATTGCATTTGTATTTCAAAAAAGATAGTCGAAATTTATAAAATAGCTGGATATCCAATTATTAGGCATGATCATATTAGAGATAGGGTGAAGAGTTAATTCAGTCACACAAAAAAATAAATTTATTGAAACATCGAAACACAGAAGGAGAAAAGAAAAATCGAATTTATTTTCAGAAGATATTCTTCCAAAACTTTTAGAAGTAGTAAAACAAAATACGGAGACTTGATTGAACATGACCGAAAAAGAACACAAGAAAACAAAGCGGACGATATTTTATTTCTTGCCGATCAACGAGGCCCTAGGCTCTTAAGCATAGGAGAAATGGACAAACGATACATGAATTCTGTGACTAGATCGGAACAAAACATCAAAGGATTAATAGGAATACGCCAACAAAATTGTCATTGCCGATTGATTTAATTTCTTCAAGTGATACTGAAGAAAATAGTTCTGATTCATCAGAAATGTCTACAATAGACAAGAGTCACTTCAAAAACAAGAATGCAAATCGGGAGCTCAAATTGTGAAAGACACAGTTTTAATTTCAAAAAGCAAACATGTCAGTGTTCGAGCTCAGTCACAAATTTTAATGCAAGCTTCCTCATCTTCATCAATGACTAAATCCAATGTGCACAGAATAGGAACTCGCGTTTTAAAAGAAACAGCCAATGAACAAAGAGAAAAAATAAAAAATATTGAAGATCACCTAATGGTTCTACATTACGACAGTAAGAAAATAAAAGAAATAACTCATGAAAAGGATTATCAAGAGAGCGTATTGCAATTAGTATAAAAACAACTGAAGACGAACATCTCTTAGGGATTCCCTCATGTGAAAATTCAACTGGAGAATCCCAAGCCAACGAAATTATAAACTTGTAAAAAAATTTGCTATTAAGAAAAAATTGCCGGGCTTGTATTTGACACAACAGCCTCAAATACCGGGAGCGAAAGTGGAGTAAATGTTAGGTTAAACATATTCCTTGAGCGACCCTTGCTACATCTTGCTTGTAGGCATCATATATATGAGTGCATATAAAAAATTCATCAAAGTTATACAGGATCACGACTGGCCCCGAAAATGACCTATTTAAAAAATTAAATCAGAATTTCCAAACATTAAAATAAACTCATCTAAATTAAAAAAATTTAAATATGGGCTCAATCTTCAAATGATCAAGCGGCGGATAAAACATTAGAAGATTTGAACAAAATACTGACTGAAAATAAAATGCCAAGGGGAGACTATCGGGAATTGGCAACCTTGGTACATTTTATTTGTCCCAAATTTAAAACAACTTGACATAAAGCTCCCTGGACCAATACACCATGCTCGATTTATGTCGCAGGCAATTTATTACATGAAGTTGGAATTACTTGGCCATTTAACATCCTTAATTAATACGTCAGCACTACAGAAAGAAGTAAAAGAATGTCCGAGTTTATATCTTTATATTATGTCGATGGTTTTTGACGGCACACCAAACTACGTCCTCGCCAAGAAGAGATTTAGAAGCTGTTTGGGAAATGAATATATTATATATATATATTATATATACGTATATATAACATTCTTATATATATATATGAATGAGTTTGCATCATTATTCTATATAACCAAAAATAATTTATCCTACGGGGAGTCGAACTTGCACCTTCAATATCATTGAGAGTTGAGCAGTCTTCCACGCAGTAATGCAAAATATTGAAGTTAAAACCCTGAACTTAATCACGAACAAGCAAGCTTCATAATGTATTTGTCAAATCTTTTTATACAGCTAAATTGGCTGTTATGGGTATTGAATTGGTAATACCTATTATATATTTCCCTGATGAATACAAATCATTGAATCATACAGCTTATATAAGTCAATCAATTTACTAATAATACTAGGATATGTTATTTAAAAAAATATTTTATCATGTTATATAAAAAAATTCAGATAATTTTGTTCCTATTATAATGTAACTTCATATAAAACATGAGAACCTCTTTATAAAGATCGGTGGGTTTGATAGACTAGTTTTAACGTCAAAATACTTGTTTATATCGAAGCGGATGCAATTATAATCACCAAATAGACTATATAGTATATATATATATATATATACAACCTGTTCATAAAACATTTTTAAAATAATATTTCAGTGCTTTAATATTTACTATAATGTATTTATAAAATAATTGATGCACTATTCAAGTCAATATAATTTAGGCATTCTCGGACGATCTAGATATAAATTACGTCTATAATTGTATGAAACGTACATGCATGAAGAAATTCGAAGTGTTTGAATTTTTAAGAAGAAGAGTTAAGAATATGCAGTAAGAAGAAATATTGTCTATCTTAGTTTGAATCTGGACCACGTCAGTATCAATATCGTCCCTCTCATCCGGAGAGTGAGCAAGTATTCATTCAGTCAATTAAAAAATATACATTAAAATAGAGGCATATATACACTCAGAGAGTGCAAACCTCCGCCGTCACGGGGTCCTTATGAAC
>CP045904.1:8598450-8619214 GCA_013387185.1 Caligus rogercresseyi | reverse complement strand
GCTAATATTTATTAGTATTTCGCTCTTTTGCATCTCAATTCAGCACTCAGAGAGGCCAAATTTTAATCACTTGTTTCCTTTTGGCATTTCCAACAGCTCCACAAAGTTTCATTCCGAATCTCGCACTTTTGAGTTTACTGCTGATAACAAACCAACAAACCACGCCAGTGAAATCTAGAGGCATATAGGTATCACTCAGAGAGAACAAAATTTAATCACTTGTTCCTTATGACATTTCCACCAACTCCACAAAATTTTATCCAATCCGTTCCGTCTTTTTTGAGTTATCCTACTGACAACAAACCAACCACCAAACAACGCCATTGAAAACAATATTCCTTTGGCGGAGGTAATACGAAAAAGTGTAATAAACGCCACGATACATATTATACACTGAAATATGTATCTCGTTTGTATGACGTCATAACAGACACGTATTCATATGATGATATTAATCACATGACCAGATGCTTTTTGTGAATAGACACGTATTCATATGTAAAAAGTGAGTGGTTCTTGTCATTACTTAATCTCAATCAATTAATCTCACACGGCCCTTTGTAGAGAAAAGATATACATAAAGAATTTTATTTAACTTTATAGTTCTCTCTCTTGCATGGATATAAATTAGATGAGCAATAAATTAGACAATTTAATTCAACGACCAAATTATATATATTTTTGGATGGCAACAAAATCAAGAAATAAGGATCTCTTAATACATATAATACAATTCAAAATTTGTGATATGCAAGTGCATCGAGTTTAAAAAAATACTATCGGTAGATGATATGCGTATTTAATCCATTAATATATTTGGTTTCGAAAGGGAAAAAATGCAAAAAATTAAAAATTAACATAGCCAAGATCTTTCACAAATATCATACTTTAACAATTTAAATTAAGACCTAATCTACTGATATTAATTACAGGAATCAATAAAATAAATTAAAGTTCAATTTAGTGGCTTATGTAACAGTCGGCTGATAAGTCACGAGACTAACTAAGAGAAAAACATTTTCTTTACAAAATTTGATTTATATTATTCAATATAGTTGCCTTCGAGGGCGATACAGCGATTATAGCGATCTTTCAATTTTCGATTGCACTTTTATAGTAATCCTTCGTTTTATCCGAAAAATAGGCTTCATATCATTTGCAGTCCACTCAGCTGACTGTCGATTGGACTCGGGAGTGAAGTGATGGAGCCATGTTTCATCCACTGTCACCTATCGACGCAAAAATTCGGATTGATTACGATTGAACAACTTCAAACACTGCTCAGAGTCATCAATTCGTTGTTGTTTTTGGTCGATTGTGAGCTCTCGCGGCACCCACTTTGCACAGAGCTTTCCCATGTCCAAATATTCATGCACGATATGTCCAACGCGCTCTTTCGATATCTTCAGAGTCTCAGCTATCTGTATCAACTTCACTCTACGTCATTTAAAAATTTTTGTAGATTATTTTTGTTTTCTGGTGTAACTACCTCTTTTGTGCGTCCACTACGTTTATAATCATGCGTGCTCACACGACCACGTTTGAATTCAGCAAACCATCGAATATGGTTGCTTTCGATGGAGCAGAGTCCGGATAACATTCTTCAAGCCAAGTTTAGTTTCGAAGGTATTTTTTCCCATAAAAAAATAATGTTTTATTATCACACACGAAATTCGTCTTTTTCCATTTTTTCACAATAACAAAAGTAGCTTCACTTAAAACGCAATATCTCCAAACAGTTGTCAGACAGCTGTTATATTTTATGCATGTATGTTTTGAAGGTTGGTACTAGCTGACAGTCATATGAAAACAATCCACTGGTGCCACCTATGTGTTAGTCTCGGGACTTATCAGCCGACCTTGTAAGTACTTATTTCAAAACGGATGATCGACATTAGATGTAATCAATATATCTTTTAGTATGAAAATAGTTTTCTCGGGGATTGAATACTTTATTCCCTTTGACGTCAATGCCTTGATAAAGTGAAAGCAATATAGTGTATCTATAGAAACTGGAATTGAGTATTATTTGAAACATTTGGCGAATAAAACACATTTTTAAGAAACTATGTAGAAAGTTGTTGGGATTTCTTTTAATGCTTGAGTTTTTTTTGTTTCGACATTCAACTGTGAAGTAGTCGATATTGACCGAGATAAATATATAAATAAGTAAATGTAACTCAAAAATTAAGAAATCAGAGTTTTATTAATATAAATTGATTAAAGTATATACTTTTTCACTGGACTTCACATAACGAAAAATTAAAAATGTTTTTTATCCCACGTCATATTTATCTCTATTTATGGAAATAAAATGGTTATTATGGAATGACAACTATAAACGATGGGCATTGAATTTAAAAATTACCTTCGAGTAAGAATATTTATGATCCTAACGTCCAAAGAGGGCGGTAAAAAGTTGTATTTTCTATATACTATAGTATATATATATAAGAATAAATGTATAAGAAAATAGCTATTTTCTTTCTTTTCTCGACCAAACTAGTCAGTTAAGTCCATTAGAGTTTTTGGTGATTAAAAATATATAGAGAGTTCATAAAAATAGGTTTATTTTATATGATAATATTGGTATATAATTGGAAGTAAGGTTTTATTTAAAATATTTATCACATATACTTTTGTATAATCCATCAAATGATGAATTTACGTTGAACAATTTTATGATTTCAATACTTTTATAACATTTTTAATGGCTTATATGCTATTAATGTTATTATTTAATTGATAAGTCTTTACTTATATCATTTACTTTGAAATTCAATATTTCACATTAAACACAAATTTACTTAGAAATATTTCATTATTTCTATAATATGAATATCACTGCAAAATAAATCTATTTTTTGACTCAACAACCGCGTTATCTTCAAATGATTTTACAAGTGCATATGATGCTAGCTTTCGCAGTATTCTTATGAACTGCAAAATATATCTATAGTAATAATAATAGAGTCACCGTATATGAAATTGGATATGTCTTGAAAATACCAGGAAAACGAATATTTTAAAACCAAAGATATATTATCATATAAATATATTTCATGCACATGCACTAAATATATATTAGCATGGGAGAGGAAAATGAATGATATTGAAGCTTACCTTATATAGGATATTATGTATTATTTGTAGTATTTATTTTGAGAATTTATGGTTTCAACGAAATTCGACCGTACCCCAGGGAGATCAACTACAACTAAAAGGTGTTTTTATGTATCTATATAATAAATTTTTCAAAAAAGTCTTTTCGGACTGCTGAGGTATTTTGTTACAAAGGTAATCAATAAAGACATAATAACAATTCATTGTTTAATATTTAGTATCTTTAACATTTATGAAAAAAATGATAGAATATTTTTTTCAATATTTTTTAAAGGTGTTTATTTAAACTTGTATAACATGAAAACATAAAATATAATTTAAAAAAAGAATGGCGTAAAAATAAATTATTAACATTATATTTATAATTACTCTCTCTTACAAGACATAAATTAAATTGAAATCATATTGCAATGATACACGTGAAATATAGATATACAGGGTTAGGCAGAATTAGTGAAATCTCAGATTTTAAGTACAGTATCTTTTCATATATAAGTATCAGGGACATTTTTATGATTTTAAATTATGTTTCGTGGACATTTTTACATCTGCTTTGCTGTTTTCACAACTTTTTGTTGAAAAACAACGATGAAATGGACCTTAAACGCAAGCGAATGGCTGTCCTCAAGTTGTTGGACTCTGGCCAGTCCCAGAAAGCTATCATGAACATGCTTGGGGTATGCCTCACCTCCATCTGGCGTACCAAAAAAGTTATCAAAGAGACGGGCAAAACCACAAGGAGGCCCGGACAAGGAAGGAAGCGATCAGTGAGGACACCAAGGCTGACCAAGCCGTCGCCGGTAAAATACATCGAAACTCGGCCTTCTCCATGAATAAGATGACTCAGGAGTACAACATATCTGCTAGAACCATCGGGAGGATGGTCTAAGCTGGGTATGAAGCAGTCCAAGTACAGGAAAATACATTTATTAAAAGAGGCCACTAGGGCATGATGTAGGCTAGTCAATGTTGCTGGCTCAAACGCAGACAACCCTAATAACGTTGTGATCTTCTCTGATGAGAAACTTTTCGAGACCAAAAAGAAGTTTAATCCTCCCAATAATCGTATATTGTGCAGGGATGCCTCCATGATCACAGAGAATACCAGAAACGTCTGCCGGATGCCGAAGCCGGCATCAGTGATGGTCCGGGTGGCAAGATGGCAAGAAATCACCCTTGCTCTGGATTCAAGACGGTTTTAAATCAACAAGATCGTGCACTTGGACTTCCTGAAGACCAAAGTATTCCCGTGGATTCAGGTAGAGTTTCGTGGAGTCCTTGTTTGCTTCCAGCAATACGGAGCTCCGGCCATAACGTAAAGATTGTGCAGGACTGCTGGGCAGCCAAGTTTTAACACTTTTGAAGCAAGGAGCTTTGGCCTCCCTTATCTCCTGATTGCAACCCCCTTGACCTGTCATGTAGGGGATGGTGTAGAGGAAAGGTCAATGCTAATCAAAGGTCAATAAGGACCTGCTGATGGTCACTGCTGAGGCTGCCTGGAACAAAATTCTCGAGGACATTGTGCTTAACAGCTGCACTGGTGTGGTCAAGAGACTTAGGGCTGTAGTTCGTCCAATGGGGGACTCGTGAAATAATTTTATAATGAATATTTATTGTCAACAAATTTGCTGAATAATACATTTTCTAAATGAAGTATTTTGGGAGCTATTGCGTCATTTCCAAGTTTCACTAATTCTGCCTAACCCTGTATATATATTTGCTTCAACAAAGCTATTGACTAATTGCTTAAACATCTTACAAAGATAATGTCTTAGGATGATGTTACATGCAGCTAAAAAACTGTCTTCTTATAAAAGCGTGCGGACGTGTGACTTTGCTGTGTGCGTTTATTCGTCGTGTTTTGTGCACTTTTATAGTGATTTTGGACTCATCTGTAATCTTATTTCGTTATTGATTGCTCCCTAACGGACTCAGGACTTCTGCCAGCTATGAAGAGCCGTCTTTCTAGCTTCGGGAGTGGACTGGAGGCCAGGATCTCTTGGGCTCCTGAGTTGTTTTAAGATAGTTATCTCCTCTCTTCGTCTTAAGAAGTTTATTTTATTTTATTTTTTCTCCTTCTGTCTTTTTTTTGTTGACATCTTTATATTTGATTTTTCTTTTCCTTTGGATATGTCTGATCTATCTCCGGGTGATCCCCCTGATAATATTTCAGGGAGGACATATCTGAAGAGAAGAGATTACGCCAATGTAGTCAAAAATAAAAATACAATGATGAAGAAATACGCATGAATTTGAATATATCCTTTAAATGGGAGTCATTCGTTCTAACGTGCGACAATTTTAATGGAGAGTGTTTCAAGACTGATAACTTGAAGCATATTAATGTGTATGACTTAGCTGTGTTGTATGGCTTTAGGGAAGAGGAAATTGCGGGTGCTAACCCTAGGTTTGGATTGGGTCAAGCTTTTTCTATACAAGATGTCTAGTCGATGTTAGAACGAGGTTGAATGATCTCAGAGATCATTTACATTGAAAGTTTTGAACCATGAAGGAGTGCTTGTCGATGCTGTATTCAAATTGAAGGGGATTGATAAGATGGTTGTTGATGGAAAATGAAGGTAACTGTCACTCTTATTAATACTTTTAAGAGAGTTGATGAGGCGAGTATGGTGAAATGGATGGGTAAATGGGGTGAAGTGTTAAAACACTACCTGAAAAAAACAGTGAATAAAACAGTGGAAGAAAAATACAGTAATTATAGAGAGATTTGGCGAGATAGTGATTATGTGATTGAGATAATAACTGACCCCTCAACGCTACCGCAGGTTATAGCCTTCAAAGGTAATCTTGTAAGGATAAAATTTTCTGGTTCTAAAATCCAATGTCAACGGTGTTTTAATTTTGGCCATCTGAAATACTATTGTAATGAACAGAGAGTTAGAACCTTTGATTATAAGAAAACTTTAATTAAAACGTTAGAGGGTCGTACCAACAATGTGATTGGCGATTCTAATAATGTAGTAGTATCCAAAACTGTCCCTCAGGCGGAAATAGTTTTGAATTCAAAGGAATCCGATAAGAGTAGTAGTAGTATGAATTCCTCACATCTTACAATTATTGTAAAAGGTGATTATAATACCACTGAAGTTATTAGCGAAGTGACAAATGATAGAAATGATTTAGCTTTAGAGATTTTGGATGCCTCTAGTGATGAGGCTACTCCATTTGATACCATCAACTCGGCTCCTGTCATTAGGGAGGTTTCTTCAATAGCGGTTAATGTACCTCTTGCCGGTGTTTCTAGTGGGTCACCTATTAAATTGTAAAATCCTCAGACCTCACCAACTGGATTAGGAGATTTCTTCAACAACGGTTGTTTCATCAATTGCTGCCTCTGAGAGGTTCCCCACTATAAACGTAAATTCTTCTAGTCTTAACCCAGAGTGTTACTGTGTCGAATATGGACAACAATAAGTATATCCCTCTTGTACCTGAAACGCCACCTTCTCTTAAATTAGCTGAGGAGAATGCCTCTCTCCATAATGAAAGCCAATTGACAAGACAAAAAACCAATTGAAACAGCGCCACAAAATTCAGCATCTTGTTTTAAAAAAAATTTGGAGTTGATTATGATAAAAATGGCGAAACAGTTGAAAATTGGAACTCAATGAGGACGTGTGTTTTTAAAAGAATTTTATCGTGGAGAAAATTGAATCTTCGGTCTAGAATCGATAATTATAATAATTTTATTGTTCCTTCGATTTTATACAAAGCATCTCTTTTACCTAGTAATACTATTCGTTTTTATTATCTCTTTTCTCTCTCTTTTACTTGATACTCATCGGCATTGGGTTTGTAACCATAGCTGATAAAGTCATCAAAGAGGAGAAGATTTTGATTAACACTCTTTTTTTCACAAGACTTATATTGAAGCACTTAAAAGACCAAGGACACTTCTAGGTGGTGGCCTAGTTCTTCTCACCAAAGTATTACCGAAAGTGTTCGTAAAAGTTTTAATTGACCTTACTAAAAGACCAATCTCGAATGGAGGTCTGTTGTGTCAAGTTCTCCATTGTACACCATCTTATGATGAGTTCCGTATCTTCAAAAGACCTACTCTTAGCTATATCGCCTAGTTAGGCGGCAGTTCAGCGAGTAATTTGGAATTTTGGTCCAGTTTGTGACTCTTCTTCAACTGTCGATATAATTACTCAAATGCGAGTAAGAAGGCTCTATTCAACTCAACTGACGAGCCAAAAAAATTGGAGCGTGAAGCTTGGAGAAAGGAATTTTTACTTTTTACGATATGGTTATTCATGAAGACTCGGCATTGAGCTGTGGTAAATTTCGTTTTCCTTTAAAAGAGCTTTCTCCATATATACTACCCCTCGTCCATGGCATCTAAAGCTTGAGCCTCCCTCCTATAAGGAAGAGCCCATGATGCCTTCATCAAATGGTTAAGGGAACTAAATCTGCCATCTAATTGGTTAGACGGATTAAAGACTCTCTTTCGGGAATTCATGACTGTTTTAAATTCACTGCTCAATTCCAAATTTCAACCAGTGTCTTTATTTTAATACCCCTAATTAATACCCATTAATTGCGGAAACCGTTTTAATATTATTATACATGCTTTTGTAAAATGCCTTTTAACAACTATTTTAAGCGAATTCATAAAATTAAACATTGTTTGTTTTCTTTCGAAGTGACAGGTACTATTTTATTTGGTATTCAAGAAAGCAACGGACTAACTCTATTCTATAGGCTGTTCACTTCGCGCTATCGAGTGCAAAGGCTCTTATTGGATCAGACTGTCGAGGAAGGAACCACTGACAAGGCATGACTTGTGCCCAATTTTATTATCTGCCGCAGCTCGATATACCGCACTGGAGTTAAAGATCCCCGGAGTTAGGCAGGATTCATGGAAATATGCAACTGACTTGGTTTCGTACATTGTACCTTCTTCGAGCCGTCACCTCACCTTGCTGAAGAAGATAGTCCTTTAATATCACCGTTTTTATAACCCCTTATGATTTGTTTTTGTTTTATAGTTTTGTTTTTGTTTTTATATTGCGTATTATTTCTGTTTAATTGAGCTTTGGGTCTTTGTGGGTAGATTAATTTTAAACTATAATGTTAATTTATGTATTTTTTACGCAAATCTACCTTCTATTTTATAATTGTATTTTATGTATATTCTATGTATTAACATTTTAAATAAAAACCTTATAAAAAAAACTGTTCAGTGTTTCTAAAATCTCTAAAATAAATGAGAATATTAAAAATAAAATCAATAAACTTATCAACTTAGATACAAAAATAACTTTGAGATTAAATCATTCTTATAAGTTTTTAGATTTTATATTCCAAATTTTGTAATTCAAAAAATTATAATTGGTGTTGACAAATATCTTAAAATTATTTCATTCACGAAGTGAAATATTTATTACCTCCGCCGAAGGAGGTATTGTTTTCACTGGCGTTGGTTTGTTGGTTTGTTGGTTTTGTTTGTCAGCAGGATAACTCAAAAAGTACGGAACGGATTCGGATGAAACTTTGTAGAGTTGTTGGAAATGCCAAAAGGAACAAGTGATTAAATTTTGGCATCTCTGAGTGCAGAATTAAGATGCAAATGAGCTAAATACTAAAAATATTAATAATGAAATGGGGTCTCTATTCAGGGAGTAGAAAGAACAAACGCTTAAAAAATATTCATTGACGTAATATTGTTCATTTATCAGCTAAGGACTACGTCACTGGTGCTTAAACTTCTTTCTCTTCCCGTCTTCCTCTTAATATTAATATTAAATAAAATATAACGCTAATATTAAGAGCATGAAGGAGAAAAGAAAGAAGCTTAAACTTCCAGTGACGTATTTCTGAATTGACGAATAACTAATATGACGTCAATGGATGTTTTTTAGGATGGCTCTCTCCTCACTCATTATTACCAAACACACCTACTTATGTAGATATATATGATTGGATTGTAATTCCGTTAAGTGATTCATTTGTTGGGGATCGGCGGAGGTTTGCACTCTCTGAGTGTATATATGCCTCTAGTTAGGTTTTATTATAATCCTTAAAATAATATCTTAAATCCTCTTAAGCAATACAAAAAATGTCCAAAATGTTTATCGAATTAGTGCTATATTATACACGGCAAAAAATCATATTGCTTTTGTATTTCTTTAATAATTTAGTTAAGTAAGAATTTAAAAAAAATAATAATAAACTTATTATGTATTTCCTTATCGTTTTTCCTGTAAAAAAAAAATACATTTTAATATTATATTTTGGCTATTTATATTCATAAATGAACAGCCTAATATATAAAAATAACAAATATATTAATTGTAAATACAGTCATCTGTTCAATATACTTATTATATATTTTTTTAATAAGCTCATAAATTAAAGCTCTACAACTATTGTTTGTTTTTCATCTTCGAACTGCCTCATAGAAACAATATATATAAATTGAAAGAGACATAAACAAATATAGCCCATTGTTGTCTAAATGTCAGATTAGAAAGTAAATAACTTAAGTAATGATGTTTGTACCATACATTAGACCTGATAGACCCAGGAAATGGAAATATATATGCATATATAACGCTCACACAAAATGAAAAAAAGGAGGGTTTGAGAATATTTATTTGGAATGCAGAAGAAATAAACTCTTTTGTATAAGCCAAAGAATAACTACGTATTTGAACAAGTTTGTGAATTTCACATAGGCTGCACCATTCAATATCATGTAAACAATTAATTTGGTGAACATGACGAAGTATTGAATAATAATGATAATACTACAGGACTCAGAGAGTGCAAACCTCTGCCGATCCCCACCAAACAAGAGCCTGAACTCAATTGTACTATTCAAACATTCTCCCTTTCACACGTCCCAAAATATCCCTCGATTTTATCTCTCCATCATTGTTTACACTCTAGAGGTACATGGAAAGAAAGAGAAACTGACGTCATCAAGAGGAGAGCACAGCACAGCGACATCTATTGGCAGAGTAGGCTAACTTGAAATATTTATTAGTATTTAGCTCATTTTGCATCTTAAAGAAGCACTCAGAGATGCCAAAATTTAATCACTTGTTTCTTTTGACATTTCCAACAACTCCAAAATTTTTCATCCGAATCCGTTCCGTACTTTTTGAGTTATCCTGCTGACAAACAACCAACAAACAAACGCTATTGAAAACAATATCTCCTTCGGCGGAGGTAAATATGGAATATGTTAGATATATGCTGGAAGAATGTTTAACTCTCAATGTTGAGGCAGCATCTTCAAGAAGGTCAAAATTAAGCAAGTTCATTGGAAAATATTCTATGTGTTAAAACTATTTTTTATACTATTAATTACTTTCAAATCCATCAAACTATGTAATTAAAAAAATATTTCATCTTCTTTTTAGATATATTAATTAACTGCAAACAATATTGATTTTCATAACAAAAATGTTGAAACAAAATACATACACAAAAAATCACAGGAGCTTCACTTGTAAGAGAAAAACATCCCCCCCCCCCCCAACATGATATTTACAAAAGCTCCTCAAAACCCTATGTACTATCTAACTTAAAACTTTATATCATTCCAAATCGTTGCATAAATAAAGCACACAGCCTAATACTTAAATGACTTTTTTTCAACGACAGCAAAAAAGTAATTTCTTTCTTTAAAAAAAACCATGATATTATTATTATTTGCAAAACTGATTAAAACTTTCTTTTATAAGCTTAAATGCTAAATTTCATGAAAAGTCCACGATATTATATTAATTCATTCTTCCTAAAGATAGGGCGAATGAAGTCTAACCAAAGTGAATAGCAGAAAGTTATGTTTGCAAATATTCATTTAAATGCAATTGTATTGGAAGGGATGTGAATTGTATTATTGACATTTTATGCATCCATCACTTTGAATTTGGAAGCATAGGAGGGGGGGGAGGGGGGGACTCAGCCAATCTCAATCTTTAATATATAATGTATTTTTATAATCCCGTTTTATTGGAAATCCAATGCATACCTAATCAACTATAATTCATTCAAGAATCCATTAATGCAAAGCTAATAGTATGCTAGATGCATAAAATGTGTAGATGTCAAGGGAATGCCATATATCATATTGGGGGGGGGGAGGTTCGAATCCCGGAGGGGAAGGTCAATTTTAGAAAAAGCTTATTGATATGAGGACCGATTGAATAATTTACGCGCTATAATATTTATTAATATCCATAAGGATATTGACATTTTATCAAATCTTATTGGCAAAAAAATGTTTAGTTGTGTGTTTGGCCACTTTTCAGTTTCTTGAGCATGTAAGAAACAAGGATGTTTCCTGAGGCTATCATTAAATAATTAAATCTTTGTCTGAGGTAACTTTGCAATTGATACCTCCGCCGCAGGAGGTATTGTTTTCACTGGCGTTGGTTTGTTGGTTGGCTGGTTTGTTTGTCAGCAAGATAACTCAAAAAGTGCGGAATGGATTCGGATGAAACTTTGTGGAGTTGTTGGAAATGCCAAAAGGAACATGTGATTAAATTTGGCATCTCTGAGTGCAGAATTAAGATGCAAAATGAGCTAAATACTAATAAATATTTCAAGTTAGCCTACTCTGCCAATAGATGTCGCTGTGCTGTGAAATCGGGTGCCGGGAGCGTCTTCCTCTCGGAATTTCTGTCGAGGGGAACCCTCCCCCGTCCCTCTACGCCGCCCCAGTCGTGAAAAATCCGCCTCGGAAGGCTCATAAGGACCCCGTGACGGCGGAGGTTTGCACTCTCTGAGTGTATATATGCCTCTAGTTATCAATGCTTTTATATCGCATTGGACTAAATTTGACGTCAGAGTGTGGCAAATATTAACCCATCAATTTTTATCAATGCTATTCTTTCGCCATGGAGTCATTATGACGTCAGAGTGTGACAAATATTAATCAAATGTTGAACGATTGAACGAAATGAATATATATAATATCTATAATAATAAACAAAAGAACACACTTTGATAATCGCTAAGTAAATACGTCATCCTGGTATCAACCAATCAGAGTGTGAGGAGTGAATAATGGCGGTAAGTACCGCCATTTTGAAAAATAATGAAGCAAAAGAAGAGACCACAGCTTCATAATAATTATACTATTGCTAACACAGGTTATATTACTTAAGCACATACTAAAATGATTGATTAGCCGTGATAGATATGAACAGATTCTTTAAAAAAATGTTTGTATATATATTATTTAATATTTCCAATTACTCAAAGAAAAAAAACTATTAAAAGAAACTATATATAACTTTATAGAGGGCGAACAATATTCCGAATAGTTTAGATAAGCATATTACACAAACTACCAAATCGTTTCGAATATGCTTCATATAAACTTTTCCAAATACCACTTACTGAAGATAATCGTATTAGTGTATTTTCCATGAGTCATCATAAATATATTGCCACGACGCATAAATACGATTAAGAATGAATGGAAATAACCATGGTCCATTAAAGAGAAAGCAATTACCTGACCATGAGGTTTTTCTTTTCTTCATAAGCTTAAGTAAACAAAAGGAAGCTTTTGTGTGAAGGGAAGTTAAAAAGAAAAAACTATGACGTAATTTGGTGGTAAAAGTTAAAGCGCCGAGGAGATTTTATACTTTCATGGCTTCCATCTTTCTCTAAATTGTAGGATTGTAGAAACTATGCATAATTTATTTACTTCACATTATTTGATGGAGTTTTATTAAACAACTCTACGAGTAAAGAAAGGAAAAATATACATTTTTTATAGGAAGACGTTTAATGATGGTAAGCTATGTGTATTTTATACTTATATATATATATATATATATATATAACAATAAATTATTAGCCATCCTACACGTAAACGGAGATGTCCTGACGCCACACTATATGGTATTAATTACACAGGACAACAAATTTTGGTCATCACTCTTTATTGAACGAAATCCACATACATATTTAAAATGCAGGGTTATGGATTGAACGGAAAAAATAAAGTCGTTCGCGAACGCACGTTCGAAATCGAACGTTTTTTTGGTTGGCGTTCGTCCGCTTAATTTATATTGTTTTTTAAAAGAAAATTTCAAAGCTAAGCTCTGTGTGAAAAGTGTTTTTTTAATTAAAGATGTTTTTTTTTACCTTAAAATAATTTCAAATTTGAATTAGGGACAAATTTAAATAATTGTTATTTTTTCAACTAACGCACTAACGGGAAATGAACAGGCAAACGCTACAAAATTGAAACAACGAACGCTTGAACTAAAAATAAATCGAACGGGCGAACGCTAAGGTGGCAAACGCTCAGAAGCCTGCTAAAATGATACCTCCTGAATCCAAATCTGCCCTTATTTTTATTTTCGAGTTTTTTATGAGTACTATATTTAATACGATTCTTCGTAATTATATTAGGGCTGAAGAAAAAATAAATTATATTTTTCCATGATGGATTAAAGATTAGTAATGAGTCATTCTAATCATTTTCCTTCCAGTCAAGGTTCTGATATGAACTCAAAACTGGTGAAAAGCGGCTAAATTTGTTTCCATTTCAAAGTGATGACAATAACTTCTTGGCTTTTTATAAAATTCTTCAAAAGTACCAAATGTTTGTTCATATCTGGTGATATCTGGATCATTCCTTTATCTATCAGAGGTAGATAATAAAAGAAAACATTGTTACCAAAGATGGCTTTGCGGGAACATTACTTACTCAGTGCCCTCACCAACTCAACAGATTTTGCTTTATCACACAAACCCATTTAAACACAGTGCCATGTATTTTTTTGCATTCATTCTTCATATATATTTTTCTTCTTTTCACATCCTGTTTTTTCATGAATTATTATTTTGATTAATTTCCTTTTGTGTTCCTGAATAAGTAATTATAGTGGGTTCCGCACATTTACTTGCTTTGATTTTGTTTGTTGTGTGTGTGTTTTTAATTCATGCGGGGCCCCCCTATTTTGAATATAATTCCATTCATTCACTTATTGCTCATTCATCAAGTCGCCCATGATGATAATAATAATGATCATTATTAGGAAACATACAGAAGCACTGTCACCAAACTGTAGAGGAGACAGAAAAATTATGTGAGAGAGAAAAGATAATAGACATTGGAACCTAAAAAGGGTGAAAGGTATTGGAATAGAAAAAGCAAGTTGATTGGTTAAAAGAAAATGTAATAATAAAAAAGTAGGGCAATCCTTATGGTGAAGGATCACATTTATGTTTTGAAAGGTTGCGTTGTTGACTTTCGTCATGTTGCCATATAAACGATGATCAAAACATTGAAGCTCAAGAGTAATTTCTACGTTGTTTATTGGCAAATAATAAAACTCGCCGTGGAGTGCTGGCATATCAAGAGGTGGTTACTTTGTTCTCATTATTTTTCTCCATGCCGGACAAAAGACTAATTCTATGGCTGAAGAGTCATCGAATCGATAAATGGATAAGGTTTGGAGAATCAAAGCTTTAAAATACAAATATGTCAACGACGTTTTTTTAGTTCCTGAGTCGGAATATTTGAGGTAATCCTTAAGGAGAAGGATCCCATTTCTGTTTTGAAAGGTTACGACGTTGATATTCGTCGTCATTTTGCCAATTAAACAAAGATGAAAACATTGAAGCTCCAGAGGAATTTCTACGTTTGTGTATTGACAAAGAATAGATCCAGTTGTTTCTGTCTGGTGTCGTTGGTCGTGGAGTGCTGGATTCCTATATTATGGGAGTCCTTCGTCTCTGGAGCTCCTGAGAACTGTGGGTCTTAATCATTGCTTTCCTGAAAACCCCCTCACAGTTCCCTTTGGCCACCAGAATGCTCTGATTGCCATTGAAAAGACCTCCAAGACAACCAACTGCCCCTTATCTATTCTTTTTTCTTTCTATCTGGGAACGTTGAGATCTTTGTTACTATGGTAAATGTGGTCTTTATCATCGTTTGCTGAAAAATACCTTAAAGTTCTCTTTGGCTCCCAGAATGCTCTGATCGCCATTTAAAAAAGATCTCCAAACAACCAACTGCCCCATATTTACTCTTCTTTCTATCTGGGAACTTTGATATCTTTCTTTATATGGTAAAATGTGGGTCTTTATCATCGCTTTACTGAAAAAACCTCACAGTTTCCCTTTTTGCCCCCAGAATGCTCTGATCGCCATTAAAAAAGACCTCCAAGACACCAACTGCCCCTTATCTACTCTTTCTTTCTATCTGGGAACGTTGAGATCTTTGTTACTCTGGCAAAATGATAAATATCCAAAACACTGGTTGTGATGTTAGGAATGGGAGTGCAACCCATATAAGTGCCATCAACAATGAAATTAGTGAGAACCCAAATCAAAACGAGGAAAATGCTGAAGACAATTCTTCACTTTCAATTTCGTCGGATAATATATTACCATCAGGGTCAAGATCAGGATCGCAATCAAAGCGACAACATGTCCGAGACATATCTTTCCTAACGGAAATCCGCATAAACATAAAAATATTATGACACTGACTGTCTTTTCTTTTAACGTAAACTCCCTACAGAGTTTAAAAAGAAATACGATTTAGCTCGATTTTTAAAATATCTTACTCTACCCGATGTAGTCATTTTAACAGATACAAGGTGTTTCCTTGCAGGACATTTTTCTATTCCTGACTGCTACAAAGTTTTTTCATCGTTTATCCTTTCAAATTTACACCCAAGGTGTCTCCTTATTAATTAAATTGACTCTTAATCCAGGTATTAGTTTTAGATGTAATGATGGAAATCTTATCAAGGCTCACTGTAACTACCAAAACCAGTTTTTGATATAATAGGCATTATGGACCGAATAAAGATGATCCGGAATTTTTTAAAGGTAAATTATTGTCGGTAATAATCGAAGAGGCCGACTATTGTTGGTGGAGATTTTAATATAATAATAAATCAAGGAATACGTTGCCCCTCAAAGTGTACCAACGATCATCCCCATGCAACAAAATAATTGAAATCGATTATAACTTCTTATGTTTCACCGATTTGGCCATCATGAAAAATAGCTCTTTCTCACACCGACTTTTTTCAAGGGACACAGAACCCAAAAAAGTATCCTCACGCATAGACTACTTTTAATAAAGGATTCACTAACGACTCGATAAAATAATATAATGTTATTGACACACACTTATCGATCATAAAGCTTTAAGACTAAAAATTAACACTGCAACTACAGAAAGAAAGATAAAACATTATGGACCCTCAATCTAACACTTTTAAATGAGCCCAGACACTGATACACAAAATAAAGAACGTTATTTTAAGTTCTTAATAATTTCATCGAATTTAGTAATACATTCCTATTGTAGAAATATGTTTACTAAAATCAGAAAAATGTTACGATTAAAGGATCTATACCAGCCACTAAAAAAAACGATTGGATCTCGCAAAGCTAGAAGAAATACGTCGGCAGCATGAGCACAGAAGAAAGGAAGTTCAGAGTTGATCATTTATTTAGGGAAGCGGATCTGAATTATAAAAAAAGCTGAGACTTACCGAAAAACAAGATTTATCTAACTCAAGACTGCACTGTATTCAAGAAATGAAGAGTCGAAATACTAAAATAGATTTGTCTCTTTTTAAGCCAAATGGAGAATTTTTCACAAGACCCGGAATATATTTGCGAGGAAATCAAACCTACTACTCCAAGTTGTATAGCTGCTTCGATTGTACTCAAGAACATGTTGTGCAAGGTGTATAGAAAATGGTCAACACTTTTGTGAAATGGAAAATGTAAAGCTGATGATTCTGTAAAACTAACGACCAAAAACAAAGACATAATGGAGCAACATCTTACTGAAAATGAAATAGTGTATGCCATCGATAAGAAAACAAAAATTAATAAATCTCCTTGACCATCGGGCTTTACGTTCGAGTTTTTTTAAAGAAATACTCGACGATTTTAGCTCCTCTGTTACGTTTTTACGAGGAAGTTCTTGCCGTTGGATATTTTCCCGATTTGCATCAACCGGAAGAACATTTATCGTTCCTAAATCAAATAAAGATCCTATGTATACATTAAAAAACTTTAAGACCTTTAACTATGCAAAATTCATTTTTTTTAATTTACGTATGTTTTAGCCATAGATTAAAAATCAGTTTGAAATCAATTTTACATCATCCCCATATGGTTTTTATTAAAGATAAGTTAATGGATAGTATACCTTTCACCTTACAGACGTTTTAGAATCAAAGCAAGATGTATCACTTTTAACAGTGGACTTTTCTAAAGCCTTTGATACTTTATCACATAAATTTATCATTCAAACATTATATAAGAAAGGTTTTGGGCGATTGCATCATTAGAATGGTTTGTGCTACAATTGCCAAATCAAGAACAAATGTTCAGTATGGAACCGCAAGCGCTAGTTTTAACAATAGAAGAGGTGTTAGACAAGGAGATCCGTGTTCTTCTATACTTTTTATACTTTGTCTAGATTGTTTGATCGAGAGGATTCAATTGGATAAAAACATGTTGGTTTTTCAGCAAAAATGTCTTTGTTATGTAGATGATATGACGATGATCTTTTTTTTTTTTTTTTTTTGATAGTCCGCAGACTATAAGCATTTATTTTTCATTTCAAAACAAACACAGAAAAACAGTAATAAAAATTAGCATAAGATTGAAAACATAAGTAACAAAAAATTAAATATGTTAAAACACGTACTAAAAACAATTATGCTTTAAGATTTTTAAACAATTTAGAATAGTTTTTTGTAATATTTATCACTGAATCACATAAAATTTCTTTTTTTGCTTTTATTGCATAAATAAAAACTGTGTTTTTGTAATAATTGCGTTGATATGGTCCGCCTCTTCTCCCACGTAGAATGATATGAAGTCGTTCTTGGAGGTTGTAATTTTCCAGTGGCTTTTATTATTCCTATCGTTTCCTCATAAAACTTGAGGAGTTTTCTACAAGACCATAGAAGGTGTTTTGAAGTTTCGGGTTCCTCTCTGCAGAAATAACAGTTTTTTCCTTCTCCACTACCGAAGTGTTTCCCAACTTGGAGTGTTCCGCTGAGGACCCTGTACTTGAACCATTTTTCTGCAGAGGTCAAAAGAGGGTTTTTAAAGGCTTTAATGCATAATTTAATGTCTCGATCTATCTCCCTCCTGGAGAGGTAATTTAAAAAGGGCGAAAGAGTAGCCTTCGTTCCGCATCTTCTCAAGACTTGTGGGGCCACATTGGAAAAAATTATCCTAAAGGGAGTGACAGGTCTATTTTTAAACTTTGGTGGTCCTTGAATGTGTTTTATTCTATGGAAGAGCATCTTCCCTAAAAGGCTGTTTTCAAATTCCATGTCCCCCAAACACGACAACCCTTGGAACGTTGAAAGGTCCTTCCTTAAAGAGGATATTGCATCCATTGCAGGCATTTGCCAACCAAGGTATTCCTCAAACTTAACAATAAGTGGTGTTGCTGCTTCGCTCATTTCCTTTAGAAGAGGACACATGAGTGAGGATTTTCTTAAAATTTGAAAATAACCCTTATGGAGGTCTTTTTTTAAGTCTTCTTTTTGGGAGATCAGATATTGTTTTATCATTTCTGCCCAATCCTCTGTACAATCTTTTAACCTTGTAAACCATCGTGAGTTCATGTTTCTCCACATAGACGAAAAATCGAGAACACCAAGACCACCATATCCGTGAGGATTATGTAGTCTTTTGTGAGAGAGGTTCTTGTACTTGGAGAGAAGGAATATTTTTCCTTTAGGGAGTTAACCGTGTCACAGGTTATATGGTCGTAAGGAGTGACCTTAAGAAGATGAATTACTTTTGGGAGAATATAAATATTCCAGCTGATTATTTTATTCCAGAATCCAAGATTGAGTGGAGTGAAAAAGGTTATTGCATTCCTTATCCTATTAATAATTTCATTGCAGTTTTTTGACCCAGAGTCGAGTCCGATCCATGTTCCTAAAACTTTTAAACTTTTTTGGGTAGATATGGATGGCCAAATCGGAGACAGATGATCATTGTGGGGGCTGAGTACTTCGCATTTTTCTTCGTTTATACAAAGGCCAGAGACTTTGGAGAAATCACTCAAATATTTGAACACACGTGTGAAATTTTGTGTCGTTCGTTGTACATCGCCCGTGGTTAGGATTGTAGTGTCATCTGCATAGGCTTTGACATCTATCCCTTCAATTTTTGATAATTGTCTTAGGAGAGGATCAGTTGCAATGATGAATAACAGGGGAGCGCTCGGATCTCCCTGGAGACAGCCTCTATTTATTTGGTATGTGCATTGTTTGGCACCATAGCCAACGGTGTTTTTTTGCATTGGAAAGAAGAATGCCAACCAATCTCATCATATAATGACCAAACCCCTTGTTTGCAAGAGTTTTAATTATATGTAAGTGAGAAACTGTGTCAAAAGCCTTTTTAAAATCGATGGTTAAAATGGATGTATTAAAATTGGTTTCGTATTTGGTCTGGAGGTTAAAAGGAATGTCTTCGATTAGTTTGCTCTTGACGAATCCGTATTGCGATGTATTAATAATGTGACTCATGCATTCATTTAGCCTGTTACTAATTATGTATGAAAAGATCTTGAAAATGCAGTTTTGCATGGTTAAAGGGCGGAGGTTTTTGACAAATCGAGGATCTTTATCTTTTTTAGGTATGAGAACCAGTGAGCCAGTGGATGCGTAAGACGGGAATGCACCTACAGCGAGAACTTTTTCATAAAAAAGAGTAAATCGGGGCAAGGGCTTTAGAATATTTTTTATAAAATTCAAAACTGAGCCCTGTGTTACCTGGGGCTTTATCTCTCTTAGCATTTTTGTTAATAGCAGTTAAAATTTCTTCCATAGTTATCAACGATTCCATTTTGTTTACTATGTCTTCCGGTATGTCTGATATTGATGAACTCTTAATTTGGTTGCAAAAGTTTGCATCATTTCGTTTCACATTTAAACATTTTTTTTGAGGGGAACAATCATTGCACGAATATAATGCCGAATAAAAACTGCAATGACTTGGTTATTTCTTTCTTCCTCAGACTTACTTATAGAGCCGTCTTCCTTAAAAAGATTCTTTTTGATTTTTTTTAATGATTTTTTTTTCTATTGAACACATTGAAGTCTTGATTTCGAGAGATCGTCAATTTCGGAAAGTTTCAGTTTGATTCGGTGAATTTCGTCTTCTCTTCTCAACAGAGAGCTTATTCATCTCGTATTTTCGCGGGTTTCTTTCGAGGGGTCGTCGTAAAACATAACTTTAGAATTCGGTTTCTTTTCCTTTGAGCATTTACACTCCCTTGAAATCGCACGCGTTCCGAATCGAATTTACCATTGATGCAAATCTTGAAAATATTGTTAAAGTTTGTTCTTGCATGATGTTACTAATTATTTCAGTAATTTTTTTATCCAAACATCGTTTTCTAAGACTGTATTGTTAGTTTCCATGAGCTCTTGTGGACCGGGTTCATTGGTCTGTCGTAGAGTATCTTTGATGCCCTATGATCGGAGATAGGATTCTGCACACACTTGATAGTCTTTGACACTTGATATGCCATTCCCTTAGTAAAAAAAATAGTCGATCGAAAGATACTTTTTTGTCCATTTTTATTGTTATTGAAAAAAGTATGATTTAGATCATTTTTGCAAACTGCTATGTC
>CP045904.1:8577352-8598350 GCA_013387185.1 Caligus rogercresseyi | reverse complement strand
AAGGATATTACAACAAATTTGATGAATATATATATGTATTGTTACATAAGTTTTGCCGTTTGAAAGAAATTAAAATATTGTGAGTTTTCTGATTCAGACGTCTCCTTTGGATGCCGTAATACGTAGGTAACATTTAATCTGGTAATGATATATGTCCAACAAAGTATAATAACCATATTTAGGGAAGGAATTTTGTGTAATAACATCAATAAGCATGGTGTTTAAAACTCATTCCTCGCCTGAGTTCCTTTCAAACCTAAAATATAACAACAAAATATTCATAGATAATGTCCAAATCATCAAAAAAATCATAAACACACACAAACGTTAAAACCATAATAAATCATTTAAATAAATTAAATTCTTTTAAAAGTTGCATAAGATTTAATTATATTTTTTAACAGTGTACAATACTTTGCCGAAACTTGGGGTAGAACTAAAATAAATCCGCGCATATTGTCATCCAGTACCAGAAGTGTTAGGAATCTTCAAAGAGAAGGACGACTAACGAGCAGCAGAAGATATTAGAACGGCTCTTATTTCCTCCGGGTCCATAGGATCATTTTTGCAGAGTTTATCGCAATGAGTGATTTAGCACCCAATAAAGCACACTCCAGTGCCTTCAAATTATCGGACAGGGATTGGCCTTCCATTACTCCAACAGTACACATGCTTTTACATTTACCTCAATGTTATGTCCTTGTAACATTTAGAGCTACCAACATTATTCAAAATCTGAACATGAAGGCAGTCTACAAAGGCGTGTATAGTTGAATTAAATATCCTTCCGCAGTTTTTGAACGGATAACTGAAGAATAGCAGGTTGCCCGAGATCTGAAGTTGCGCAGTGATTTTTTATCATCGTATATGCTAACCATGGATTTTTTAAATGCCATTCATCAGGAAAGTCTAAAGAGTAGAATAAACTTGCACAGTTTATTGACTTCGTCGTCATGTTGGCGGTTAAACCACATTTTCATGTGCCAAGGAGAATATGGCATATGAGTTCCATAATTTCCTTCCTCTGGAATGCTGCTTCTTGAAATGGAACACTTTGTTGACGTGTGTCCTTCAAATGATGCATCAGTTTCCTGAACTCCCAGTGTTATTTAGAACAATTTCTGAAAAGATAAGAAGGTATATCAATGGAGACAAGTATATATATGCTATGTTCAACGCAACAAACTATATTTTTATTTATCAGGACTTAGATGAAACTTCGAGTATATTAATGCAGTACCTAAAAATACATTATAGCTGAGGAACTATTAGTTATGAGTGAAATGGTTGAAATCACTTATTTTTGAACGGATTGAGTGTCCAGGCTTCTTGACGTGTTTTTGAGATTAATTAGTCGATACATAGTCAGAGTCCACTGCTGGGTTTTGAGACGGCCGTAGGCTCGTGTTTCTCTGCTATGGCCCCTTCCTGACAAGGCTGAAGAGAACTTCTTGGTCTCCTCTCGCATAGGTATGATGATAGGTCTTGGAGCATTGATGTGGAATGGTGTGGCGCCTTCTCGGGAATTGATGTGGATTGCAATTGCGTTGTGAGCGGTAGAAGGCCCTCCACCCCTCCCTCCATTCCTTGAATTCCCGGAAGAATACGTACAAAGCTTTTTAGTATATGAGGTGAAGCCTTTGGAGATCCAGGGGGACTTCATGACGAGGATTGCTGTCTGTGCCCTGATAGGTAAGCTAGCTAGCCGTTCGGTGCCTATTGGGATCTTTATCTCCAGGTTTTCACTTAGGGTGAGGTGTTCATCCTTCTCGTCTTCCACTTTGTTTTCGAAGACGAAGCATGTATTTCATACACATAAACCACCGACCTATACAATAAACTGGCCACTCAAGAGAAAATAAATAAAAATAGAGCCACTTAACCAGGAGTTCAAATGACTGCCTCACTTGGTGAAGCAATTAGTAGTATTGGGACTAAATAAAATAAAAATATAGCAAAAAATATCCATGATGTCATTCTATCTTATGCTTCATAAAAATAGTCGCTTACAATGACGTCACTGGAGAGTCCTTTCTTTCTTTTTATATTCTTAGAACTTGGTAGTTAGACTTTGAATGCTCAAAGGACAATAATACTAGAGTAAGATAGCAATGCATCATATTTTATTCTTATAGCGATCACGGCTCCATTTCTCAAGTCAGAACACAGGTATTTGGAGGCAAGAATTATGATCTCATGAGGTTGCTTGTGATTAGTTTTCTCCGTGTTGTTGAGATGAGTTTTAGTTGATGGTCTTTCCTCGGCGAAAATCAGGGGGACCTATGATGATAATGATAACTAATGGAAATGAAAAAAAAAACACTTTATGGAATAAATCACTATTTCGACACCATACGCGTGAAATTAACTTCCAAAAACTGAGATTCTACTCCGTACGGGGTATTCTCGAAAAACGTAGGATCTATTTGACTCCTTTATGATCTAGGAAGTCGGAAACATTCTCGGGATGCTGGATGATATTGAACCTGTCAGATCACATGAATCAGGACGACCCACACTAAAAAGGAAGCCCAGCCTCACTCAGAAAAAATTAAAAATAATAATATCTCACTCCCTTTATATTTAAATCCTGTGAAAGATTTGTTGTTATGATGAGGTTGGGTTGAGAGTCTGGTTTTTAAGGCTTAAAAAAATTCCGTTATTTATTCTTGTGACGTCACCATGAACTACTCCTTCTTGATGAAAAAGCATTTTTAATTTTTTTATCGACTTGCAAAAATAAATCCTTAATTTCTCCGCATAAACAAAACACCCTCTCTGAATTTTGGATATATGCTAGAAAACCCTTGTAACTATATGATACGACACTTAACTTTTTCTGCCATAACAAATCCTAACTCACAAATAACCGATTGCTATAATATGAAGCTCAAAGACAAAAAATAAAAAGTTCCATTTCTCGAAAATGGAGGCTTCGAATGCAAAAAAAAATATCGAGGAGCTGATCTTTCCAATCCAACAATATAAGTAAATAAGATTTCGGAATAATTTCATAGGACTCAAAAAATGAAAAAAAAAATTCAATTTATAACTTTGGCCGTAAAAAATGTTCAAATTCAAAGATTTATAAAGTTTGCTCCCATTATAGCATTTCAGAGGATATTATGGAGATCCCAACCTGCTTATCTATCGAATACAAAATCCCAAATCCCAAAACAAGCACGAAACTGTTTATTTGGAGACCCTTGATTTCATTGAAGTCTGCTTTTTTTTAATGAACATATATATGACTTTTTATCTGGACAGTAATTTTGAACTATAATGTTCATTGATGTTTTTTACGTAGCTGTCCATATTTGTTTTTATTTCTTATGTTATTTGTATGTTGTCTGTCTATTTTAATTTACACTGTATTCTTTTTGCAGTAGCAGAATAAAATTATTTTAACCATAAAAATATTTGTCTTAAATTTGACCAAATAGCTGTATGCCAATAAATCGATCAAACTCTAAGGCCTTATAATTATTCTTATTTTTATATAGTTACTAATATTTAATCACTAATTAGATATGTGGTTATGTGTACAAAAATATATTTTTTAAGATGACTTTTTTGTGGGACAACTTTTACTTTTCCTAATTACATTTTAAAAAATTTATATGCAGCAATAAAACCTCATGAAAAAAATATATACTAAATATATTTTAATATAGTTTTTAGTTGATATTTTTTTTTTTGCGATCACTTTGATTTTTACCAATTATTTTTTTAAATATATCGACAACATTAAAACCTAATGAAATAAATAGATTAAGAAATAAAGTGGTCAGTTTAAATAAAAATCAAACTTAATGAACAGTTGCGTAAACCAAATAACAAAATAAGGGAGCGTGATAACCGTGTGCACTATGACGAGTTCAACTCTCAATGTTGGGGGCGCAGGTTCGAATAATCCGAGAGGGGATGGTCATTTTGGTCGACCTCATTGGTCAGATCCTAGGTTCGATGGACTAATTTTAATGCTATAATGCTTATTTATATCCTGTCGGATGCAATTATATCGCACCATATTTGCAATATATATATATATATATATATGTATATATATTGTAGTGTCCGTCTCATTGAATAAGAACAAAATAAAGAATAATAAATAAGACCTTTACTTTATGATTACTCTGTAAGGAAACACTTTGTAGGTTCTTTTAAGAAAGAAATGAAAACCAAGCTGTGAATAATATATAACCCGAGATCCTATACCGAGGGAGGAGAAATGATCCTTCTCAAGGGGAATGAATGCGAGAGAGGAGAGGTTCGAGGCGGCTAGGCCACGATGGGAAATATGCTTACATGATGATAGAATAAAAGTCAAGAGTTGGTTTTGTAGATTTATTAGTGTCTTTGAAGACGACGTGGAAAATGATACTGGTTACAATGAAAAGGGTATTCACTATTTATAGCAAAAATATGTTAATACACGTTGCAAAAAATGGGTTAGTCATCAAATACAAAATACTGGAAATAATGCAACGTAGAATAGAGAAAACGGCACTTGATTGACGGGTTGAATAACAACTTTGTGATTCAACTCACACATAAAAACATCTGTGTTTGTAACATGTGGAGTTTGCAAATTAAAAGGTTAACTGGGCCTCTTTAAGGGTTTGTCAACAATGCTTGTATTTGAGTCTCTGTAATTACGTGACACTATAATATATATATAACATTGAATATTACATATAGATATTTAATCTATACTAATAAGATTAAAGTTTATAAAAGATAAATACTTGAGAAAACAACATTTATTTACTTTTTAGTTTTTTCATGGCAAAGGTCTTTATTCTATTCATATAATACAATAATATAAAATAAAAATAGATATAAAAAGGAGGAGATTTGTGTTCGGTAAAAAAATAAATAAACATTATAATTTTTTCTTCATCAAATAATTTCCAACACAAAAATTTGTTTACATATTTTATCTTCTTACAAAAAAAGGCAACGCAATTTACAAAATGTTATTGCGTATACATTGGATTATACGTAAAACACGCTTTTTATGTTAATTCCAAAAAAATTACTAAACAACTTTTACTGTTTGGAACTTGTATATATAAACATTCGAGGCAAAGTTTGTAGGAAGTATATATGTCAAGGAGATTTTTTGGGTTCACCCAAGTAAGAGTAAATAATGGCTCCTGAATCTTTCTTCCTCTTTTTGTCATAATCTCATATTTTACGAATTCAAACGACTTTCTTCAGTGTCTAGAAAATTATGATGGATTATATATGAAGTATACATACAAACAGCCTTAATGTCGTTTGAATCAGAGCTATTTTTTAACTACAATTAACGATATTTTGAGGAAAGGCCTTCCATTTATTCTCATAAAAAAGGAAACCTAATATTCATTCATATAAATAAATTTTCACCTTTCTTTTAAAAACTTTGACTTTTATCTCACAAGGAGGGAAATTAACTTTTATTCATATTTAAGAGATAAACTTTTTATCCCTTCTTTATGAAGTGATTTGAAGACGGAAAAAGGCAAGGCTATATAGAGAAAAATAATAGTTTTCTCATTGAATACTTTTAATACTTAGAATACCTTCGAGTGGAAAACAATATGGAAGGGAAAATTAGTTTAAACATTCTCATCGAAAATTAATTATGTACCAACTTAACTCAAATCAAAGTTGGAAGGCATATATATATCAGGAAACGAACGGGACCCGGGCCGGGACTTAAATTTGTCAAGCCGGGACGCCAAAAAAAACCGCCGGAACCGGGGCAAGGCCTGGTACCCGGTCGTTTCCTGATATATATGTATATTTATATATATATATATAATATATATACATATAAAAATATAAATATATATATATATATTTATATATATATTTAATATATATATATATATATATATATGTATATATATATGAATGTATATATGTATATATATTTTTGAATTAAAAAATATAGAATGAGCATATTTTTATACAACTATAATTATTGAAAGTCTGCCAAATGAATATTTTAGACATGTGAGAAACTTGTATAAGGGTATGCAAGAATCTTGATATATGTTCCAATAATATTTATATATACTTTTCTCTCATCTTTTCAATTTTTAATATGAACAATTTATTTACATATATATGAGACGTTTCACTTCTATGAAAAAATATTTCCGTTCTTTTGCTAAAATATTTTAATGAATTTAGATATATTTTTTTAAAGAATGCTGAGATTTTTGTGATTTATTTTTAAAAGTTATATAGATACTTTTTCAAAAAGTTTATGCATTTGTTTATCTATACTTATTTGGGGAAAAAATGTTCATTTGTTTCCATGTACATATTCTCCAGGTTGTTCATTATATTTGACAAATTTTGCAGTAAACGATTTGAGTGCTCAGGGAGTACTTAGAGGGAGACTCACAGAAAATTCAAATTTTTCATATTTATTTGCCCCAAAGGTTTTTTTTTTGTGATGTCGCCATATTACCAAGTTATATTTGAAACGAATTTATTACTTTGAGGTATTCCAGAAAATGTGTTTTCCATCTCTTTGTTTTATGTGACAAAACATCTTATACGATAATTTCTTGAATATGCATGAATTTGAACTAAATTTTATGTGGCGGATTTTGGGGTGCTAAAAAAATAATTTTTGACTGGTTGGTTGTTCCCGTAAAAAATATATAAATAAATAAATATGTTTATATGTTGGTTCGGTTCTCTGTATTTCCTAAACACTCAGTTATATATTGTTGAATCTTTTTCTGGATAGGTTTCGAACGGCAAGGAAATGTTAGTGGACGTTCTCGGTTAGCATCAGCTAAAATGTAAAATCTGAAAATGACACATATATAACGAATACTGCAAGTGAACGTCTTTTTGTGTTACAAGCAAACTAGATGAATTTTTTTCACCTGAAGCTAAGTTCTCTACGCAAAATAATACTGTGAAACAACAAATTGTCTAGTATTTGTCGATGCAATTAAAAGAAAAAAGGAGTATTTGTCGTTTTTTTATATTCGATAGTTTCATTTATAGTTTTCTTTTTTTATATACGACTCACAATTAGAACGCTGATACATTTTTAAGAAGAAATGGCTGTACAAAATAAACACTCACCCAACAGTAGCGTTTTATTAAATGAATAATAATAGATTATATTGTAGGAGTCCATTAACATATTCCATTGTATATTTCGTCACCCTTCGAAAATGCACATATGATTCAAAGGACGAAAATATAATTCTAAATGACTTATAAATAATCTATATAAATATAAAATATATATCAACATAATTTACTTTTGGTTTGATATAATTGGAACTTCCGACTGGAGTTAAATAAGCAAACTAGCAATTAAATTAGTCTATCGAACCTAGGATCTTATTAATGAGGTCATCCCTTCTCTAAAGGATTCCAACCTGGGGCCTCAACATTGAGAGTTGTACAAACATAATAACTTAGACGATAAGATAGATTGTTTTTTAAAATAACGTTAATATGCATAATAAAAGCCCTGAATTAGATGTGATCCATAATTTTCAAAATACAATTATATGAAGGAAAGCCTAACAATTGAATCGTATGCTATAGAATGGCATATAATTTTGTTATTTTGTATTTTCATGGTTGGTTTTTTCTTCTTCCGAGGCTATCTAAATTATTTTTTCCTAATGAAGAAGCAACAAATAAAAAAGAGAACTTCCTAAATTAAAGGAATCTTCCAAATAGCCTCTTATACATAACGGAGAAACAATGGAGCCAGATAAATTGGCGCAGAGTACGTGAAAAAATGCCTTCAATTAAAGAGACACGCCTGGGCTAACAAATCTAAAAGAAAGTCGTTAAGTAAATTAACTCTGTGTTCATTTAACAACTACAAGACGAGCTTAAATAGATGTAAGACGCTTCAGAGGATCCATAGAGAAAATAGAAGGAAAGCCTATTTGCTAATCGAATATACAATTTATGAGGCCTTGTTCCTCTGCCTGTCTGTTGACTTGTTTGTTTGTGAGACGCTAAACTTTATTATACTATAAAAAAGACAATAAAGTTATATATAAGTTTTTTGTTGTTGTTTGCTTTGGTGGTTCATTTTATAAGTTTCTTATTTTTATCAATTGCCTCATAACGGTATATACATACTTGCATATCCCACGTTAGGAAGCTTTCTCTAGCAGCAGCTTAATCCCTCTCACTACGTGATGAAAGTGCATTAACCCATATGAAATGAATTAGCCTTTTTGTATATTGCAAAATATCATTTTTGCATATTGGCTTTCAACGTGGAGACGTTCTCCTAAGAGTTTCAAGACTTCAAGATCTTCTACAAGTATCATTTATGAAGGCTCATGTCTTCTACAAAGCCTCAACGAGAAGACTTCAAATCCCGTATCATTCTAGGGGCTCCTTGTCTTCAAAACAATCTCAAGTCAAAGACTAAAAGCCCTTTCCCCTAGTTTCAATGTGAAAAATGAGGAGTATGTTTCAAAGCAGGAATCCAGGGATGTCCTTATATTTAAAAAAAACAGAATTGCATTCACCCATGTTCAAGGATCACCCACAAGATCATCAATTCTGCAAGCTAAGGACTCACTCCCAGTCTCAGCCTCCAAAGTGCCTTCTCTTTGAATTCCAATCCCAGAAGCTCTTCAAAAAAAAAATCGTAGTATGCAATTTTTGAGCTGTAGGAGTTCATTCGCACATAGGCTATCAAGTTATAACTTTATGTGCAAGGATGATTTGCGAGCCATCTTGATATCAACCACTACACGTTATTCGGCTCTTGCAATTAAAATTCCATACTCAAATAATGACACATGGAATTATACTGGTCATTAGTTCGTTTTTATCCTTCTTGTGCCGTCAAAAACACATGAATTTTTTTAAACATATTATAAAATGTCATTAAAAATTTAAAAAAATATTTATCATTATTCTATTTTTATTTTAAGGGTGGTGTTGGGATTTATCCTGAATTATTTTTGGTCTGGATGGTAATTTAACTCCCAAATTATATTATTGCCATGTCCTTTATATTTATCATGTTATATTGTCGATTAATAATGTTTTGACTAATTTTTGTGTTTAATGTATTTTAATTGATATGTTTAATGTATTTTAATTTGATGTGTTTATTGCATATTATAAGAATATGTGCTTTTTGTTTTAAGTTATGTTTTATCAGTTGTTTTTTTTTGCCTTTTAAATTTTGTTTAGAGATCTAATTTAAGCTGAAATGTTTATTTATATACATGTAATTTCACTAAATCAATAAAGTTTATTGTTGGAAAAAAGTTTAAGGAGTCGTTTATATCAAAAACAGATCGAGGAGTTCCTTCAGAATCCCCTAATTTTTTTAAATACCTTAATTCAAGACATAGTCTTTTAATTTCTTGTAAATATTATAATAATCTGTATTTCCTATCTTATTTTCAACATTATATAAATATATATTTATTAAATCCGAGAGGGGAAATGTGTGGTCATGACTCTTAGAGACTTAAGGACCACGCTCCTATGGATATAAGAGTCAACCGGATCATACAGATCGCCTCTCCTCAGTCCTTTGTATATGTATATTTCATAATAAATACATTTCTTCGTCAAGACCTTTCAAATATGAGTATGCTATATAACTTTAATATTATTCCTTTAAACCCATAGCCATATATAAATACATAGAGACCTTAGTGAATATTAAGATAAATACGTCTCTGTGTCACATAAACACATCTTTCTATCTCTATATTCAACTTACAATGACGTATTAAAGTCCTTTAGTTCTTCATTATATGATGGAAGTGTTGGAAGCTCCAAAATAAGCATTTTTGTGCGTTGTAGTTTATATATAGAAGCTATTTTACATAAAAATATCATTTCATAGTTAGATGATTCTCTCCAGCCATTTCAACTATCCCTGAAAATATTTCTGAAAACGAGTTTTTATTGTCCATATAGTCACTAGGATTCGGAAGATATTATTATATTAAAGTCTCTGCAGTTATATTTATATGTGTATATCAACGACTTAGATAATAGCTCCAATCTCAACAAAGGCGAAGAAATGTTTTTATTGTCAACAGAAGACATAAAAAATATTTCCAAAAATAACTTCCACACCTGAGAGAATGAAATAAATTAAATGGTCTTATGCATAGACATAAGAAACCCCCGCAATAAATAACGAGAATACAATTGATTTATAACATTATAATAATCGTTTTTATAACAATGATGCTGTTAAATTGTTTTGATTTCATGTTTTTTTATTATTCGATTCTACATACATTTGATAAAACTAATTCCTTTTTCGCTGTTGCAAGGACTTTAACAATATATATTTCGTCATAAATGACACTTTAAAATATCTACCATTGAGAGTATTCTTCTTTCTTTCTTGGATTGAGTCGTTATTGCATTAAAATCTATTAGTTAAATCAGTGGTTTTGCTCTTTCAAAAAACACACACACAAGTTACGGCAAGTTCAACGGCGAGCACCGCATCTCCTGCCTCGACCATGTCTACTTTGCAGGGTTGGACTGTAACGTCGAAGTTCTCAAGGACACGACCACTGATCATCGCCCTGTCCTCGCAAAGATCTTGGTGCCGAGTGGGAAGACTGGTACCAGGTCAATTGAACGAAGGAACTTCAAAGCAATTCAGCATCAAGAACTGGAGGATGCCCTTCAAAAATGGCCGTGGACGACTATCTACAGCATCGAAGATGTTGACACAGTGCACCAGTTCCTCATCGATGGCATTACGGAGGCCCTCAACGAGGTAGCTCCCACTAAGACCATCAAAGTGAAGACAGGAAGGAGCTTATACCTGGCGTCAGACACCCTCGAACTCATGAGAAAGAGAGACAGAGCCTCTGGGAGCGAATACCGTCGGATCCGCAACCAAGTCTCATCCTTGGTTAAACGGGACCGGATTTGCACGAATATGGGTGAGCTTCGAAAGAGTCCCAATGACCCTAAGGTACTATGGCGCCTTGCAAACGAGGCCATTGGCAAATCAAGCGTCTCCCTCCCGGCTTCGCTCGAGGTGAATGGAATCTCTACGATGGACAATGCAGAGACTGCGACTGCCGTAAATAAGTTTTATATAGATAAAGTTATTAAACTGCGGCACGGCCTCCCCTCGTTGAAACCCCCACCGTCATCGTGGCCCAAGTCATCTGCACCATTCTCCTTCTCCTTTGCAAGCGCTGGTAAGATTGCTAAGGTCGTCAAAGCCATGAGGGCCACCGAAGCCTTGGGCGTCGACGGGATCCCCGTCTCCGTCCTCAAGAAAGGCATTGAGGTGCTTGCCGGACCAATATCGCACCTTGTAAACCGATCTTTGGCGTCCGGAACAGTTCCCACGGCTCTCAAACTGTCGAACGTTTTACCCATTTATAAGGGCAAGGGCAAGTCTGCTGCTGATCCTGCATCATACAGACCCGTCTGCATCCTGCCGGCACTCTCCAAGATACTAGAGACCGTCGTAAAGACCGACTTCGAGATCCATCTGGCCAAGACGGAGGCTCTTCCGAACACCCAGTTCGGATTCAGGAGGGGCCGCTCGACCACAACAGCGTTGGCCACTGCCCATGCAAAGGGGTTGAAAGCCAAGCAGAGAGGGAAGGTTGTAGGGTCCTCGGCTTTGACCTCTCAGCTGCTTTCGACACAGTTGACCAGCTACAGTTGTTGCCGAAGCTGAAGAAGCTTGGGATCGAGGGCATGCAACTGGAGTGGTTCAAGTCATAACTCTCTGGCGGATCACAGCGTGTGGTGTGGAATGGCGCCGAGTCCGACTTCCTGAACGTAAAGTATGGTGTGAGGCAAGGTTCCATCCCATCCGATGAGATACCTTGTCCTGGTTGCGGACGTCACCTCCTGCGTTGGCATTGGAGACGAGGAAAATAGCAGTTACGCGGACGATCATTCAATGGGCTGTCGGTGATTCCCTTTGAGGAAGTTGGGCTCTTGTAGAGACGCGGCGTGATGCCTTCTCTAAATAAGGAGGGGGCAAAGGGCCTCGTCCTCAATGCCGCCAAGACCCAATTCAGGATTGGGGGCAAAGCCAAGAAGAAAGAAAATTCAGCCTCACGAGATCATTGGGGGCGTCGAGTTGCACCCATCCGATGAGATTGAGTTCCAGGGGTCAAGTTCGACTCAGACTTCACCACCGCACCGACAATGCCTACGTCGGTGGCTCAACGGGCAGCACTCATCTCAAGGTTTGCGTTCATATTCCGAGAGGAAAATACCTTCGGCAACTGGCCAGGGGGCTTATGGTTGGTAAGCTCTCGTATGCAGCCGCGGTCGTGACCCCACCTAGGTTTGATAAGAATAAGGAGCCGGATGCCGCACACAGGCCGTCCATATATGTGTATGTGTTTATACACAGGAATGATGTGTTTTATATTTTTTATATTATATTATTATATCTAAAAACGGACCAGCAAAAGCTGATAATTTAAATCAAATAAAGGATTACACACACACACACCTTAATATTTACTTGGACAGGCATTCCGATCGGGCAATGTTTATAGGTGATCATAAAGATAAAAAATCATATTGTTCTTCCAAATGAAGCAATAAACATAATTATTTTCATTGGATAGACACTGATTTTTTGTATGAGCTACTTGGTGACGCCAAAGCATTTCATTTTTGAGGGCACTCAGGACACCGAAATTTTATACTATCTGAACTTAATTTTTAACAAACTTTAACTCTCCAACTTCTTCGGAAAGATTCTGTTTACTTCTATTTTGGACACCATCAAGACACAATTGATTTTATCACTACCCAAACACAATTTACATTTATAAATAACGCATAGAAAAAATAACCCTTGATTTTCTAGGATTTGTGAAAATATCGTAAAAATTGTGCAATATTTTGTTAATAATATATGAAATTCTCTATATGATTACCTCCTTTCATATTCGTCTATTTAGTTGTATTAACTTGAATGAATAGAGATACGTCGTACCGGCGTAAAAAAATCATTATTTTTTTCTTTTGATATAACTGTTTTCTTAATTTTTTTGTAGATCTAACAGGCTTTTGTCCGCAGATATGAGTCAACAAAAGAAACATTCATTATTTCCCTGTCTAAGAGGACTTGCTTTATATTAATATCTTATATTAATAGGTAGAAACGGAGACGTCCTTTCCAAGGAGTCACCAATGAAGACCCAAGAGAAAAAGTGTTATAATATTTCTCTAAATTGATGTTTAGTCCAGAACAGTGATACCTCAAGCGATACTTTATTGCAAAATGCCAACTGCTTTTGGCAATACACAAGTTTGAGGAGTCCATTATTGTTGGTATGGAGGGCTGTGTTGTGGATTTTTTTTCTTGGCCAACAGGCATCATTTTATATTTCAAACAAAACAACAAACAATAGACATATAAAAAAACTTGAAAGAACATTGGGTAAAAACATCATTCTTACACATGTATCCTTTAAAACTTTAATGTGGAGTTTAACCATTGATAAAATTTCCGAAATATCGGTGCATGATGCACTTCTCCTTGCATATAATGCATGCTGTGTTTTTGTAATTATAGAATTTATAAAACATTCATCGAGTCCAACATAAAAGGCTATAAAGTCACTTCTCTTAGGTTGATAAAAACTTAAATTATCGATTAAAAGATCGGAAACGGATTTATATAAAGGACCAACATATGTGCAGTCATAAAAAAGTGGTCACTGGACTCACACTCCGTACGGCAAAAAGAGCATTTACTATGATCTTGCATAAAAAATTGGTCTCGCACTTCGAGTGTACCAGAGAGAACACGGTATTTAAATCATTTTCTGATGACGACAGCATATCACTTTTTATCAGACGTATAGCTTTAGCCACTGGAATATTTATACAACGTCTTCTTAAATAGTTAATGAAAGGTTCTATTGTAGGCTTCAAACAAATTTTCCGCAGCTGGGAGGAAGAGGTTTCAGCCAGACGCAATCTGATTGGTACTGCAGGTCTGTCTACAGACTCGTACAAGCCAAAAATAGACTGGAATTGCTTGAAAGCCATTTTATTTAGAAGCAAGGGGGAATCTACCGTTTCTGGAGCAAAGTCAAGTCCGACTGTATTTATTTTTTTGAAATTTATGGAGCCTCTTGTAGGAAGCTCCCATCTAAGGCTCTTTTCATACGATTTAATTGTGCTGATGGCTCCCTTTATGATCTTCTCCAATCGTCCAGAAAACTCCGATAATCCTGGCAACATCTCCCTCAGTCCGAAATATGCCCTCTCCGTGTATTTTCCTCCAGAAATTTGTGAGAGATAATGACTCAGTGGTTCCTTCTCTGTCCACATATTTCGAACCCAGTATGTATTTAAAGATTTCCATAAATTTTCAAAATTTACAAGAGATAGACCACCGTATCGTAGAGGATTGTGAAGTCTTTTCATTGATATGTTTTCTTTTATATAAATTGAGGAATGTCAATTGCATATACTTAATCATGCGGGACGTTTCTTCATCGTAAGGTGTAATTCTTAAAAGATGAAATACTTTTGAGTCGATATAATTGTTCCAAACTTGTATCTTCTCCCATACACTAAGCCTGAGTCTAGAGAAGAAGCCACACACATTAGAAACTTTACCCTTTATGTCTTGAAGATTCATAACCGTAGAATTGTTCCAATCCAAGATCCTAAAATATTCATATCTCAAGAAATTTTAAAAACTGGCCATCCTTTTTCAATTAAGCCACCATATCCACTTATTATTTCAGTTTTGTCGGCGTTTACACAAAGACCAGATGAGATGGAGAACATTTTAAGAATCTTTAGGGTTTGTTTAAATGATTTCAATGTTTGCAATGGATTTCCAGTAAAGATCATCGTCATATCCGAACTTTCGCTCTTTTCCTCCCTCATCGGACGTCCTCGTAGGTGTGGTGAGTGTTTCCTAACGCGCTGAACCCCTGACTGAAGATCTTTAGGCCTCCTGCAGTTCTGAGGGGTGTTTTGTCTCTGTTTTGAGGACTTTGTCCGGAACTGCAAGACCCTCTCTCTGAAGTAAACAAAGCCTTAAACGACACCCAGGACTAGGGGTGAGCTACAATGCCGTCTGGCTCGGACGGACATAATATTGACCGGGGTCAAAAGTAAATAAATCTTATGCATCTGTCCTCAATAAGAGGAATGCCTTTTTAAATGAGGCATCGGATAATTTCCACTTAAATGAGTCGTTTAAGTGGGAAACGTTTGTTTGGACATCATTGATGTTGAAACTGGTCGTGTTTTTAATAATACGAATTTAAGACCAGTAGTTGTCTTTGACGCTGCTGTGTTCTTTGGATTCCTTGAAGAGGAAATAGAAGGGGCTCAGCCCTATTACAGCCATGGCGTAGCAGCCTTTTTCACAAAAAATCCAACTGACGTTCGCCCTAGAATTGAAAAACTGAAAAAAAGTTATAAAACGGATCTATTGGACAACCATGGAAACAAAAAGATGGTGTCTTTCTCCCTGAGAGGAGTATCAACCATTAATGTTGACAAACGCAAAATTGTAAAAATAACCGCAATGAACACTTTAAAGCGTGTTGATGAAAAGCACTTGATCAAATGGATGGCAAAATTCGGAGAAGTAAAAAAGGCAAGCCCTGAACCCAATCCCGCTGACGAAGAAGCAGCAAAAAAGTACTCATCGTATAATAACATTTGGAGGACATCTAATTTTCTGATTGAGATTTTGCAGATCAACGATCTCTGCCACAAATAATTCCGATCAAAAATAACTTAGTCAATCTCAAGTTCGATGGGGTACGCCTACAGTGCCAAAAATGCTTCCAGTTTGGGCACACTAGGTCTTCATGTAATAATCGAAGATTACAAGTCTTCGAATATGAAAAAATTCTTGCATCCAAGATTATGGAAACAAAAGACAATAACCCTAATAACTCCAAGATTCCAGTTAGCCAAGGAGAAGTAGCCTCCAGCGTCCAAAAAGATCCTAATTCAAACATTACTCCCCCTATAAATACAGAAGAGAAAACAATGAATAAAGAAGACATACAAGCTAATAGTCATTCTTTACATCACACATACCCTAAAAACATTGAACATTACACCAAACAGAATATAAAGTCACCTAAGCATTCTCCAAGCAGACAATCTAGCCCATCAAAAGACAAACCAGAGGAAAATGTTTGTTGTCCTCCCCCCAATTCGGGTGAGGCTGATAACTCTCCCTCTACCCCAACAAAAAGTAAAAATCTCTCTCAAATTTAAATGAACCCAATAGCAATGACACTCCTCCTTTCGACTCTATAAAACACACTAGTTCTGAAAAGACAGAGAAACCCGAAAGCGCTAAAAGAAATCTGCCGGACGGTGGGCACTCCCCTGAGGCAGACGGTAAAAACATCAAGGAGATAATGTTTCTTAGTTTTTAATGTATGGAGACGCTAAGCTTTTTATCATTAAACGTCAATTCGATTAGCAGCACAAAGAAAAAATTTGAACTTCTGAGATTTTTGAGGTTTTTAGACTTACCAGATTTTATCATTTTAACGGATACCAGATGCTCTTACACCAAACATTTTACCATACCCGACTGTTATAACTCGTTCGACTCTTTTAAACCTCAAGAAAACTATGCTAATAGAGGTGTTTGTATTCTTTCAAAGAAGACTTTCAAATCTAAGGTTCTCTACCGAGACAACAGAGGGAATCTTCTCAAAATAAGCGCTGCAGTGGAAAACAACCGGTCAATAGAAATAATTGGAGTTTACGGACCCAACGACGATGATCCGGATTTCTTTTACAACGAGCTCTCCCCTATTCTAACCAACAAACCTACAATTATCTCTGGAGACTTAAATTTAAAACTTAACATGAAAAGGGACACAACGTCCAGTAATTCAAATCCGTCACCGAACGCCACAAAAGCTTTTAAAACCATTATCTCAGCACACGAGTTCAACGACATAGCAGTTTGCAAAAATGATCTAAATCATACTTTTTTCACTAACAATAAAAATGGACAAAAAGTATCTTCTCGACTCGACTATTTTTTTACTAAAGGAATATGCATATCAAGTGTCAAAGACTATCAAGTTGTGCAGAATCCTATCTCCGATCATAGGGCAATCAAAATGATACTCTACGACAGACCAATGAACCCCGTCCACAAGAGCTCATGGAAACTTAACAATAAAGTCTTAGAAAACGAATGTTTGGATAAAAAAATTACTGAAATAATTAGTAACACTCATGCAAGAACAAACTTTAACAATATATTTCAAGACTTTGCATCAATGGTAAATTCGATTCGGAACGCGTGCCGATTTCAAGGGAGTGTAAATGCTCAAAGGAAAAGAAACCGAATTCTAAAGTTATGTTCTTACGACGACCCCTCGAAAGAAACCCGCGAAATACGAGATGAAATAAGCTCTCTGTTGAGAAGAGAAGACGAAATTCACCGAATCAAACTGAAACTTTCCGAAATTGACGATCTCTCGAAATCAAGACTTCAATGTGTTCAAATAGAAAAAAAATCTATTAAAAAAATCAAAAATAATCTTTTTAAGGAAGACGGCTCTATAAGTAAGTCTGAGGAAGAAAATAACCAAGTCATTGCAAGTTTTTATTCGGCATTATATTCGTGCAATGATTGTTCCCCTCAACAAAAATGTTAAAATGTGAACGAAATGATGCAAACTTTTGCAACCAAATTAAGAGTTCATCAATATCAGACATACCGGAAGACATAGTAAACAAAATGGAATCGTTGATAACTATGGAAGAAATTTTAACTGCTATTAACAAAAATGCTAAGAGAGATAAAGCCCCAGGTAACACAGGGCTCAGTTTTGAATTTTATAAAAAATATTCTAAAGCCCTTGCCCCGATTTTACTCTTATTTTATGAAAAAGTTCTCGCTGTAGGTGCATTCCCGTCTTACGCATCCACTGGCTCACTGGTTCTCATACCTAAAAAAGATAAAGATCCTCGATTTGTCAAAAACCTCCGCCCTTTAACCATGCAAAACTGCATTTTCAAGATCTTTTCATACATAATTAGTAACAGGCTAAATGAATGCATGAGTCACATTATTAATACATCGCAATACGGATTCGTCAAGAGCAAACTAATCGAAGACATTCCTTTTAACCTCCAGACCAAATACGAAACCAATTTTAATACATCCATTTTAACCATCGATTTTAAAAAGGCTTTTGACACAGTTTCTCACTTACATATAATTAAAACTCTTGCAAACAAGGGTTTGGTCATTATATGATGAGATTGGTTGGCATTCTTCTTTCCAATGCAAAAAACACCGTTGGCTATGGTGCCAAACAATGCACATACCAAATAAATAGAGGCTGTCTCCAGGGAGATCCGAGCGCTCCCCTGTTATTCATCATTGCAACTGATCCTCTCCTAAGACAATTATCAAAAATTGAAGGGATAGATGTCAAAGCCTATGCAGATGACACTACAATCCTAACCACGGGCGATGTACAACGAACGACACAAAATTTCACACGTGTGTTCAAATATTTGAGTGATTTCTCCAAAGTCTCTGGCCTTTGTATAAACGAAGAAAAATGCGAAGTACTCAGCCCCCACAATGATCATCTGTCTCCGATTTGGCCATCCATATCTACCCAAAAAAGTTTAAAAGTTTTAGGAACATGGATCGGACTCGACTCTGGGTCAAAAAACTGCAATGAAATTATTAATAGGATAAGGAATGCAATAACCTTTTTCACTCCACTCAATCTTGGATTCTGGAATAAAATAATCAGCTGGAATATTTATATTCTCCCAAAAGTAATTCATCTTCTTAAGGTAACTCCTTACGACCATATAACCTGTGACACGGTTAACTCCCTAAAGGAAAATATTTCCTTCTCTCCAAGTACAAGAACCTCTCTCACAAAAGACTACATAATCCTCACGGATATGGTGGTCTTGGTGTTCTCGATTTTCGTCTATGTGGAGAAACATGAACTCACGATGGTTTACAAGGTTAAAAGATTGTACAGAGGATTGGGCAGAAATGATAAAACAATATCTGATCTCCCAAAAAGAAGACTAAAAAAAGACCTCCATAAGGGTTATTTTCAAATTTTAAGAAAATCCTCACTCATGTGTCCTCTTCTAAAGGAAATGAGCGAAGCAGCAACACCACTTATTGTTAAGTTTGAGGAATACCTTGGTTGGCAAATGCCTGCAATGGATGCAATATCCTCTTTAAGGAAGGACCTTTCAACGTTCCAAGGGTTGTCGTGTTTGGGGGACATGGAATTTGAAAACAGCCTTTTAGGGAAGATGCTCTTCCATAGAATAAAACACATTCAAGGACCACCAAAGTTTAAAAATAGACCTGTCACTCCCTTTAGGATAATTTTTTCCAATGTGGCCCCACAAGTCTTGAGAAGATGCGGAACGAAGGCTACTCTTTCGCCCTTTTTAAATTACCTCTCCAGGAGGGAGATAGATCGAGACATTAAATTATGCATTAAAGCCTTTAAAAACCCTCTTTTGACCTCTGCAGAAAAATGGTTCAAGTACAGGGTCCTCAGCGGAACACTCCAAGTTGGGAAACACTTCGGTAGTGGAGAAGGAAAAAACTGTTATTTCTGCAGAGAGGAACCCGAAACTTCAAAACACCTTCTATGGTCTTGTAGAAAACTCCTCAAGTTTTATGAGGAAACGATAGGAATAATAAAAGCCACTGGAAAATTACAACCTCCAAGAACGACTTCATATCATTCTACGTGGGAGAAGAGGCGGACCATATCAACGCAATTATTACAAAAACACAGTTTTTATTTATGCAATAAAAGCAAAAAAAGAAATTTTATGTGATTCAGTGATAAATATTACAAAAAACTATTCTAAATTGTTAAAAAATCTTAAAGCATAATTGTTTTTAGTACGTGTTTTAACATATTTTAATTTTTTTGTTACTTATGTTTTCAATCTTATGCTAATTTTTATTACTTGTTTTTCTGTGTTTGTTTTGAAATGAAAAATAAATGCTTATAGTCTGCGGACTATCAAAAAAAAAAAAAAAGAAGATCACGTCATTCATCTACATAACAAAGACATTTTGTTAGGTATAGCTGAAAAACCAACAAGTTTTATCCAATTGAATCATCTCGATCAAACAATCTAGACAAAGTATATAAAAAGTATAGAAGAACACGGATCTCCTTGTCTAACACCTCTTCTAGTGAAAACTAGCGCTTGCGGTTCCATACTGAAAATTGTTCTGATTGGCAATTGTTAGCCCAAACCATTCTATGATGCAATCGCCAAAACTTCTTATTTCTCTTATATGTTTGAATGATAAATTTATGTGATAAAGTATCAAAGGCTTAGAAAAGTCCACTGTTAAACGTGATACATCTTGCTTTGATTCTAAACACGTCTGTAAGGTGAAAGGTATACTATCCTTAATTATTTAATAAAACCATATTGGGGATGATGTCAAATTGATTTCAACTGATTTTTAATCTATTGGCTAAAACATACGTAAAATTTAAAAAAAATGAATTTTGCATAGTTAAAGGTCTAAAGTTTTTTTAAATGTATATAGGATCTTTATTTGATTTAGGAACGATAAATGTTCTTCCGGTTGATGCAAATCGGGAAACTATCCAACGGCAAGAAACTTCTTCGTAAAAACGTAACAGATAGGAGCTAAAACGTCGAGTATTTCTTTTAAAAACTCGAACGTAGCCCGATGGTCCAGGATTTATTAATTTGTTTTCTTATCGATGGCATACACCTATTTCATTTTCAGTAAGATGTTGCTCCATATGTCTTGTTTTTGTCGTTGAGTTTTACAGAATCATCAGATTGAATTTCCAATCTTCACAAAAGTGTTGACCTTTCTATACACCTTGCACAACAATGTTCTTGAGTACAATCGAAGCAGCTATACAACTTGGAGTAGTATTGTTTGATTTCCTCGCAAATATATTCCGGTCTTGTGAAGTTTCTCCATTGGCTTAAAAAGAGACAA
>CP045904.1:8533805-8577252 GCA_013387185.1 Caligus rogercresseyi | reverse complement strand
TGTTCATATTAAAAATTGAAAAGATGAGAGAAAAGTATATATAAATATTATTGGAACATATATCAAGATTCTTGCATACCCTTATACAAGTTTCTCACATGTCTAAAATATTCATTTGGCAGACTTTCAATAATTATAGTTGTATAAAAAATATGCTCATTCTATATTTTTTAATTCAAAAATTATATATACATATATACATTCATAATATATTACATATATATATATATATAAATAGATATATAAAAATATAATATAAATATATAATTTTATATTATATGTATATATATATATATTTATATATATATATAAATATACATATATATCAGGAAACGACCGGGTACCAGCCTTGCCCCGGTTCCGGCGGTTTTTTTTGGCGTCCCGGCTTGACAAATTTAAGTCCCGGCCCGGGTCCCGTTCGTTTCCTGATATATATATATGCCTTCCAACTTTGATTTGAGTTAAGTTGGTACATAATTAATTTTCGATGAGAATGTTTAAACTAATTTTCCCTTCCATATTGTTTTCCACTCGAAGGTATTCTAAGTATTAAAAGTATTCAATGAGAAAACTATTATTTTTTCTCTATATAGCCTTGCCTTTTTCCGTCTTCAAATCACTTCATAAAGAAGGGATAAAAAGTTTATCTCTTAAATATGAATAAAAGTTAATTTCCCTCCTTGTGAGATAAAAGTCAAAGTTTTTAAAAGAAAGGTGAAAATTTATTTATATGAATGAATATTAGGTTTCCTTTTTTATGAGATAAATGGAAGGCCTTTCCTCAAATATCGTTAATTGTAGTTAAAAAATAGCTCTGATTCAAACGACATTAAGGCTGTTTGTATGTATACTTCATATATAATCCATCATAATTTTCTAGACACTGAAGAAAGTCGTTTGAATTCGTAAAATATGAGATTATGACAAAAAGAGGAAGAAAGATTCAGGAGCCATTATTTACTCTTACTTGGGTGAACCCAAAAAATCTCCTTGACATATATACTTCCTACAAACTTTGCCTCGAATGTTTATATATACAAGTTCCAAACAGTAAAAGTTGTTTAGTAATTTTTTTGGAATTAACATAAAAAGCGTGTTTTACGTATAATCCAATGTATACGCAATAACATTTTGTAAATTGCGTTGCCTTTTTTTGTAAGAAGATAAAATATGTAAACAAATTTTTGTGTTGGAAATTATTTGATGAAGAAAAAATTATAATGTTTATTTATTTTTTTACCGAACACAAATCTCCTCCTTTTTATATCTATTTTTATTTATATTATTGTATTATATGAATAGAATAAAGACCTTTGCCATGAAAAAAACTAAAAAGTAAATAAATGTTGTTTTCTCAAGTATTTATCTTTTATAAACTTTAATCTTATTAGTATAGATTAAATATCTATATGTAATATTCAATGTTATATATATATTATAGTGTCACGTAATTACAGAGACTCAAATACAAGCATTGTTGACAAACCCTTAAAGAGGCCTAGTTAACCTTTTAATTTGCAAACTCCACATGTTACAAACACAGATGTTTTTATGTGTGAGTTGAATCACAAAGTTGTTATTCAACCCGTCAATCAAGTGCCGTTTTCTCTATTCTACGTTGCATTATTTCCAGTATTTTGTATTTGATGACTAACCCATTTTTTGCAACGTGTATTAACATATTTTTGCTATAAATAGTGAATACCCTTTTCATTGTAACCAGTATCATTTTCCACGTCGTCTTCAAAGACACTAATAAAATCTACAAAACCAACTCTTGACTTTTATTCTATCATCATGTAAGCATATTTCCCATCGTGGCCTAGCCGCCTCGAACCTCTCCTCTCTCGCATTCATTCCCCTTGAGAAGGATCATTTCTCCTCCCTCGGTATAGGATCTCGGGTTATATATTATTCACAGCTTGGTTTTCATTTCTTTCTTAAAAGAACCTACAAAGTGTTTCCTTACAGAGTAATCATAAAGTAAAGGTCTTATTTATTATTCTTTATTTTGTTCTTATTCAATGAGACGGACACTACAATATATATATATATATATATAATATTATATATAATTATAGACATATATATATATATATATATATATATATATTATAGTAATAGATATATTATATATACTATAGGTCAATGATCCATGACCATCTGATCTTATTCGAACCTGCGCCCCCAACATTGAGAGTTGAACTCGTCATAGTGCACACGGTTATCACGCTCCCTTATTTTGTTATTTGGTTTACGCAACTGTTCATTAAGTTTGATTTTTATTTAAACTGACCACTTTATTTCTTAATCTATTTATTTCATTAGGTTTTAATGTTGTCGATATATTTAAAAAAATAATTGGTAAAATCAAAGTGATCGCAAAAAAAAAATATCAACTAAAAACTATATTAAAATATATTTAGTATATATTTTTTTCATGAGGTTTTATTGCTGCATATAAATTTTTTAAAATGTAATTAGGAAAAGTAAAAGTTGTCCCACAAAAAAGTCATCTTAAAAAATATATTTTTGTACACATAACCACATATCTAATTAGTGATTAAATATTAGTAACTATATAAAAATAAGAATAATTATAAGGCCTTAGAGTTTGATCGATTTATTGGCATACAGCTATTTGGTCAAATTTAAGACAAATATTTTTATGGTTAAAATAATTTTATTCTGCTACTGCAAAAAGAATACAGTGTAAATTAAAAATAGACAGACAACATACAAATAACATAAGAAATAAAAAAACAATATGGACAGCTACGTAAAAAACATCAATGAACATTATAGTTCAAAATTACTGTCCAGATAAAAAGTCATATATATGATTTAGAAAAAAGAAAAGCAGTTCTTTCAGGAGCAATAGGATCTCCAAATAAACAGTTTCTTGTGCTTGTTTTGGGATTGGGATTTTGTATTCGATAGATAAGCAGGTTGGGATCTCCATAATATCCTCTGAAATGCTATAATGGGAGAAAAACATTTATAAATCTTGACTGGTTAAAATAGTGCCCATGTGAATCCAATTATAAATTCCGTGGAAGTGAAGAACTTTCTTCAGTTTTGTTCATGATACACAACCATTTCTATTTTACGATAATAGGTTGGAAGAATGCTTATACCGGATTAAGTTCCAGTGGGGTGGGGTTTACCCAAGGTCTGTATAATAAGGTCTGGGCAATACAAAAACAAACATACAGCAGTGTGACTACTCAATGACGTCACTGGAGAACGATTCTATCTATCTATCTATCTAAATCTCTCTATCAATCTATAAATATATATATTGGTTTTAGGAATATTTATTTATAAAACTTATGCACAAACAAAATCTGATAAAGCATTTTTGGTTGGGAATTATTGATAGTAGGAATTTTTCCTTAACGACACTTTTGTATAAAATGCATTTTTAAAGAAAACTACCGACTTTTGGGCCCAGCTTATCAGTCAAAATAGCTTTATTCAGCATTAATGAGCACTTTGTTTAGTTTTATTTTATAAACTGAGCCCATTTTGAGTACTTTTTCCTTCATATATAAAGGAGTATATTCGTATATAATAGACCCATAAGGGTACATATGAACAATAATTACGGTAAGGTAAGGTAGGTTTCGTGACCCATACCTCTTCCGCACTAAACATAACAAAGCTCTGCTTTTTATTATTTATTATATTATTGTTATTTTATTCTTCACGAAACCTACCTTACCGTAGCTTATTGTTCATAGGTACCCTTAATTTATCGATGATGTTTAATAATATTTTTGTTTATGTTTTTCTAAAAGAGCTTAATTTGTATGTTTGCATGTTGATTGCTGCCAATGAGTACTGCGCATTATTGGAAGGCGAATAGTTAATAATATTTTATTTACATCTTGGGATAAAGAATAGTAATGAATCATAGAACACACAAAACCTTTCATTTAAGAAATAGTTTTGAGGGGGTTGCTATGGATCCCTAACAATACTTGATATTCTCAAAATATATCCCTGTTCATGAAGAGACAAAACCTCTTTATTTTTACCTCCGCCGAAGGAGGTATTGTTTTCACTGGCGTTGGTTGTTGGTTGGCTTTGTTGTCAGCAGGATAACTCAAAAAGTACGAAACGGATTTGGATGAAACTTTGTGGAGTTGTTGGAAATGCCAAGAGGAACAGATGATTAAATTTTGGCATCTCTGAGTGTAGAATTAAGATGCGAAATGAGCTAAATACTAATAAATATTTTAAGTTAGCCTACTCTGCCAATAGATGTCGCTGTGCTGTGAAATTGGGTGCCGGGAGCGTCTTCCTCTCGGAATTTCCGTCGAGGGGAACCCTCCCGTCCTTCTACGCCGCCCCAGTCGTGAAAAATCCGCCTCGAAGGCTCATAAGGACACCGTGACGGCGAGGTTTGCACTCTCTGAGTGTATATATGCCTCTAGTTTATAGATAAATTGTCTTTTTTTACATAAAAGGCCTCCATAAAGACTGTTATTTTAATATACATATATATATATAATATATATATATATATATATATATAACATGTAGGTATATATAGGTATTATATATTATATATACATTTACCTAATCCTTAGGTATTTGATAATCTACTAGTGTCTTTGTGTATCAGTTGCTTTGAAACGCACATTGTATTCTCCAAATACCTACATCTAACAAAATCATAGCTGGTTTTACTATATATTATTCAAATTTTCTTACATTTCTCTTCCTTTCAAGACGACGCGCAAAAAAATGAATCAGCAAGAGGAATTGCATTATTATTATTCAAATACTTATCTTATTATACAAATTCCTTACAGCTTCTATAGTAATGCATTTACGTTAGACATACATCTCTTGTTATAAAAATAAATTCTTCTAATTTATATATATATATATATTTTTACAGATTCTAAATTGAATTGAAAGGAATTTGTTTCGTTAAAAGTACAAAGAAATATTCATAGCCCATCAAAGCAAAAGTTTAAACGAGGAGGTGTGTGGTTCTTGCATTTTTATATCGTCGTGTATTTGTGAATCAGAGTTTTCTTCTGGCTCGCTTTGTAAGAATTATATATTTATATTACATGTATATATACCTAGATTATATAATATTATATATATATATATATATTCCATGCTAACTCAAATTAAAAAAGTCAAATCACCTCTCTAAAATAATTAAATCTTTAAATAAACATTCATTTCCCCTTCAAAATCATTTATTATAAATTATATATAAAAATATATAAACGAAACATAAACATTTAAGGAGAAAATGTATTATAAAAACATAAATTTAATGTTATGGTTAAAAATTAATGCCCTGTAGATACCTATTTACTCAATTAAAAAAAGCAACAACGATAAACACAACTAGAATTTAATTGGACAACGGGTGGGATCAAAACTAAGTTTTAAAAATAGCTCATTAGTTCACTATTGAAAGTTTCAGGAGGAAAATAAAATCTATAAACTTGATTTGTTCAATATTGGTAAAAAGTTCATAAATAAATATTTCTATTAAGTGTCCTAAAAACATTCACTCTTGTATTTAAATACATAAAGATTGTTAGGTAAAAAATCAATATCAAGTATTTTAAAATCAAGGAATAAGCTTATCAAATCACCATTGCCCATTGACAGGTAAAACAATGATTGAACCGAAAGAAAAAAGGCACAACATAAAAACATACATATATATGATTGGTTTGGGGCAAGTTTTCATACTGTTGTAATATAAAGTTCAATGTTTAGAAATGTCGCACCGAACTCGAAGGAAAAAAAATCATAAGGTTTCCCGAGCAGTCCATCCTGTCCATTATATCTTCGGAATCTTGACTGAGAGCGTCAAATATCTAGCTGACATAGCTAGCATTATTGACCGGGTGTTTGATGATTCTAATAGAGTCCCATCCTCTCTTCCAATTCAACCCTCAAAGAGTAATGTTAATAGATTTGACTATATCAGCCTTTTTCATTATGGTCGTAATCGATCCCAAATCCCATTACTGCCCTGAGATTGGTCGTAGACGTGTCTTTTATGTTTAATTGTAAAATCTTCCTTACAATACTTAAAACGGGACAGTCGAAGAAGGTGTGAATATTTTCGGGGTAGAGCTCACTTTACAATGGTTTTTGAGGAAGATTAAGTCATTGGAGATCTGAAATTGAACAGTCTGTGTTTTATCATCAAAATGTCCAGAAGTCGAACTCATTATTCGACTCGCCCAAATAGCAGAAAGGCTTAGGACTCGACAAAACTTTTCGCAGAGGTTATTGCATACTCATTGGGTTCATCCCTATCCTTAAATTTAAGATACAATGATGGCCTAAGTGATAGATGACCTTTAGCAGTTCTTCTCAGAGGAAAAAGAACATCCCAGTATCGAATACTGACTTTGCATTAACTCAGTAATATTTCAATATTTATTGTGAGCAATCCAAAAATTTACAATATAATAGTTATAATCGAATCGTATATTTTCCTTTGTTAATTTACTTCTTATGTATACTACAAATATTCACAAAAAACATATTTATTACATAAATAGAATCTTTTAAGTGGAGTTATCTATTCATTCCCTCGCAGAACTACACAAACCAACACCCTCAAATTGAGAGTGAAGCACGTTAACTTGATTTCGCTTTGAATAACTAATAATATCAAAATACTTTTTACAAATAAAGGCCTTGCATACTTTTTGAGCTTTGATATGAAAATGCATTTTTACCTATGTCCATTGTATCTTTACTTAATAGTTTTTTTGATTAATACAAATTTATTTTTTCACAATATCTTAAGAGCCCCCCTACAAATTTTCCCCTACAGTTTATAATGTTAATGTTTCAGTTGAAATTAATTATAAAGTTTGATTTTAAAAAGTTTTGTTGGTAATGTCTTGTCGTAGATATATAGTCATAGTTAGTTATAAATCTATTGCCGATTCATAGTACATACAAACAAATGTCGTAGATATAAAGGAGAATAAAATTATTGTACTGGTGTACAAAAAAATAAATAATATGTCTTCATTTTAGGTTATCACACGTACACATACAACGAGAGCACGCATGGCAAACGTGAGTCGGATAATATCCTAACGGTAGCCTATGACGACGGTCAATGGACCAAGCCCTATTACGACTGTGGAGGAGGAAATATTTGGATGATGACCTATACCGTCCCCTTCTTCGGCTTTGAGGATGGAAAATATTTCTTCAAGTAAGAGCTCAATAAGCAAGAAATCAAACGAGTTGATAAACTTTGAAAGGAACATATATTGTTAATTATTATTTTGGATATTTTGTTGGATATGATTAAGTAAACTAAAATATTAATTAGATTATCGAACATAGGATTTTATATATAAGGTTGACCAAAATCGACCCTCCTCCTCTCTGGAGAGGATTTGAACCGTGTCCTATACGTTGAGAGTTGAAGACGCCTTATCACACTGAGCCATTGATCTCCCTTGGTGATTATTAAGACTTGCAATGAGGAAAACCTACATTAATAATCGGATGTATTATTTTAGCTATTGCTACTTTTTTATTTTTTACCTGGAATTATTATATATCTTTTGCTTCTTTGAGTAAATCAAATAAATATATCTCTGAATGCTAATAATTTTTAAGCTATTAGAATTAGTTTATCAAACCTAGGGTTTTATGTTATTTTATTCCATTTACAATTAGTATGGCTATTATTAATCTTGTGAATCGATGTCATATTTTGAAAATTATCAGGGATCGATTGTCCACAGAATTTACATTCTTGCCTTCTATTGGGGAGGACTTAAACTTTTATCATATATTGAGGGTTTTTTTTGGACTAAAGGGTCAATCACTGGTATGTAAATATTTATTATTTTCTGTTAAATAGCCTAGATAATATTGCATGAAATGTATCTGGAATAGATTATGGCTATGGTGAATGAAACCAAGCACATGCGTTAAAGATGATCCGTAATGATAGCAAAATATATTTGTGCATTTATATACGTGTGTCCTCTCATAATACTTTTGCATAAATTATACCCGGCATAATAGTTTCTCTATAGGAGAACAAATACACATTAGAAGACAGTGCAATATGCTTATGCAAAAGGAATATTTCACAAAACAAAATGTAAATTGCTTTAATATCTAAGGGAATAGATAAAAAGGTATGAAGAATTTTAAATTGCATTTCCAAGTTTTTTGAGTTAAGTGAATATGATCAATTTATGTTTATCCTTGTTCTTTGTTTGGGCTTTCCATTATCAATTGACAGTTTTGTCTATTTTCAAAAGTTTTTAAGTGTTATGAATGAAATGCTTTCTAACAAGCGTCATTCAATAAAGTTGATTCTTATTAAGAAGATATTTTTCTCACTAGAATATTATCACATTTTTATATAATAAGAATACAACTTTAAGACAAACAATCTTACCAACAATAATTTTGCGTGGTTTGGTGCTAATTCAAAATAATGTTATAGTAAGTGAAGTCCAAGACTGTCGAACATATTTGAAATATGTGGGTTCATAAACTGTCCTTTTATTAACCCATTAGAACCTGAGCGTCGATTTTTCGACGTGTTATAAAAGTAAAGAAAAAAGTCGTAATATAAGCAAAAACGCGACTGTATGAATATGGATATCGTTTTAAGAGTATTTTACTTGGTAAATATCCATTGTTTATGTTTGTGGCATTTTTTTGTTAGTCTAGACAAAGAGTTTTACAGTGACTGACGTACCTCAAAAATTCTCCACTCCAACTTATTGTCTTATTTGATATTTTTCTTTGTTGTCAATTAATTTAAATAAGTAACATGGATGATTAAATTATTTATTAAACATTATTCTTTAATTGTTGTTTACATATTATATAGACTTTAGCATCTTAATTTCTAGAAAAAACTATTTCATTTTCTAACGTCGAAAAATCGACGCTCAGGCTCTACAGACTTATTTTTCAAAGGAGAATGCAAACAACTTTCTATTACGATTTGTTGGTTTGTTTGTTGGTTGATTTGTTTGTCAGCAGGATAACTCAAAAAGTAAGGAACGGATTCAGATGAAACTTTGTGGAGTTGTTGGAAATGCCAAAAGGAACAAGTGATTAAATTTTGACATCTCTAAGTGCTTCTTTAAGATGCATAATGAGCTAAATACTAATAAATATTTCAAGTTAGCCTACTCTGCCAATAGATATCGCTGTGCTGTGAAATCGGGTGCCGGGAGCGTCTTCCTCTCGGAATTTCCGTCGAGGGGAACCCTCCCCCGTCCCTCTACACCGCCCCAGTCGTGAACAATCCGCCTCGGAAGGCTCATAAGGACCCCGTGACGGCGGAGGTTTGCACTCTCTGAGTGTATATATTTTCAATTCTATTACGGCTGAAGTACATTAGTCCATAAAATCAAATATAAGCATTGGTAGTGTACAAATTATATTTCAACAAAAGAACGCTAAAAAATATTCAATCGTTTCGAAAAGAGGTAAAATTGATGTCGAGTCCGTGGAACCAGTTCCTCCCTGCTTCAGGGATGTCATGCTCGTACTTGTTGACAAAGTATGGATTTATATCGTCTTTGAAACATACATTTTCTTTGTAGCAGTCCTCTTGAAAGTGGTCAGGCATGGGGGCCCACTTGGGAGGTTTATGCTGTTTGGACGACTACCAAATGCTCAGTTGGGAAGACTCGTTGGAAAAAATCTACCGTTATGGTTCAATAGAAATTGCATGTGTCGCAGTTTGAATACGAATTATTTTGTTGAAATAAGGTAATCAAATCTAGGACATAGGAGATTGGAATTTGGAGATAAATATAGGCTACTTTTAAACTTGTATTAAAAGTAATATGAAAAATTGGTCGTTTTGCAAAATACTCAGATAGATTGTAAAATTTCATAATTAGAGAACATTTTGTAAAATTATAATATTTTTAAATATATCAAGCACTCGATTCTTTTAATAAAAAACGATATATAAAGTAAGAGAAATGTAATATTTTAGAAATTATTGTATCGTGATGTCTTTTTCTTTATACATTTGTCTATTGTAACTTAAATCAGTTAATTTTACATTATTTAATTTTGGAGTACTTATCATAGAAAACTAAAAAGTGTAAATTTATGTAATTTATTATGAATAAGTTTATAACAAAAGTAGTTTAAGTAATAGTTATTATAAAGAAAATTACGCATCAAAAAGTTGTTTTTTGTTTTATCATACATTAAAATGATTGTCACAACCAAAAAAAAGACAAGGGGTGCGATAGGATTTACTGTAATATAATCGTACATATTAATATCGCGCACGCCTTAATCGCAGCCTTTAACATCGTATGCTTTTTTTCGTACGTTCCTTTATCGCACGCCTTTAACATCTTTTTTAAAGGGAGTATTATTAACGCGTTGCTCAATTGTCGTTGCTGCTTATAATCGCACGCTTAAACATCGTGGTCATTATCATCGTAGGTTTACTTCAATGAATTCATCAATCCAATAAGAGGAAAAAAAGAAAAAAAAGAAAAGGGGGCTGAAGGGAAATAACACTGGGGAACAGTGAAAAAGTTTCTGGGGGAATTTCAACTGATTTGAATACCTAATGGGTCCCTGATAACTAAATAAAAAACCATTTTGCTCAATCAGGTCAGAATTTTTAGAAATTTTGAGTTTTATGTTTTCGATTTTTGACTTTTTGGAAAAAATCACAACTTTTTTGTTTATTGAGCTACAAAATGTTATGGGTGTTTTTGGAAATGGCATGGTCATATTAGTGGGGGTGGAGACTAGTTTTGAGATGAAAAAATTATCAGAGATGCCAAAAAAATGAAATTTAGGTTTAATAAAATGACTAAGTTTTGCATATTTTTCAGTATTCATATTATGTATATTAAGAATACAAAAGTAAAACGAAAATAATTTTTTAAGCTTTTTATTTCTTATTATACAAAAAAAGATATTCATATTTAAAATGCATGGAATACTAATTACTGGCAGGTATAAAACTTCTCTTTGACGATCCTCTCTTGTGCTGTAAATTAGGATTGTCACGAACTATGTTCCAACAGTAGTCAGCCATCATGTGGCTATCCCATCTTCCTTGGTACCTCTTCTCCATGTCTCTAATGTCCTGGTGAAACCTTTCACCCTGCTCATCACTCACACTGCCAAGATTTTCCGGAAATTTGTCCAGGTGACTGAAAAGGAAATGAAGTTTGATGCTCATATATGCATTTAACTGCTTATAGCTCGCAAGCATACTGTTTACAAGCTCCACATAATTGCTTGACTTGTTATTTCCAAGAAAATTATCTACAACCAAGACAAAGGAACTCCAAGCATTATACACATCCTGGTTCATACTAGACACAAACAGACCATCCTTCATTAGCTTTCTGATCTGAGGACCATAAAAAATTCCAGCCTTCTTTTTTTCAATACTCAGTCCAGGGAAAGCATCACAAATGTATTTAAAACAGTCTCCATCTTTGTCTAGTGCTTTGACAAATTGTTTCATTAATCCAAGCTTAATGTGAAGAGGAGGGAAAATTATCTTTGATCTGTCCACCAGAGGCTCAGCAATAACATTTTTCTCTCCAACAGTCATATGAGTCCTCTTTGGCCACTCCTTCCTCACCCAGTGTTCCTCCCTTGCCCTACTATCCCAGTGACAGAGAAAGCAAGGGAATTTGGTAAAACCACCCTGTTGTCCAAGAAGAAAGTTGACCATTTTTAAATCCACACAAATTTCCCATCCATGCTTGTGATAGTTTATTTTGAGAAGAACAAGTTTGACCGTTTCATATGTTTCTTTTAGTTTGGTTGAATGGGCAACTGGAATGGATCCATATTTATTTCCATTATGGAGCAGAACAACTTTGAGACTGTATTTAGAACTGTCCATGAAAAGTCTCCACTCTTGAGGATTGTAGTTACTTATCCCTAACTTATCCAGAAGACCAACAATGTCATTGCAGTAAACAAGTCCATCTTTCTCTGAGAAGAAAGAAACAAATTCTGAATCCCTTGTTCTGTAGAAGGATATAGTTGTACCACTTTGAAGCAGATTCTTCTCACTTAATCTAGAAGCCAAAAGTTCTGCAGATTTTTTGGGCAAGTTTAAGTCTCTCACAAGGTCATTTAATTCACCCCGGTTGAACTGCTTTGGCTGTGATGTTGTGCCTTCAAAGTCTCTATCATCATGGTTGTGTAAACCATCACATTGTAACAGCTCAGTCGCACGCTCATCGTCGGTAACATCTGGAAATGACTCAAACACTGGAACTGGAACATCTTCACTGTGGGGCACTGGTCTGATAGCAGAATCCAAGTTAGGATACGTTAAAGTCTTTCTGTTTTTTCTATTTATACCTATAAGGTTTATAGCGCAAAAATAACAATCATCTGAGTGGTTTTTTGGTTCTCTCCACACCATAACTTAAGTTCTTCTTTTTGGCTTTAGACCATTCTCTAAGTTGTGTTATGCAACTAACACACACAATGTGAGGGGCCCACTCTTTGTCCTGATCACCCAATTTGCAGCCAAAATAAGCCAAATATAGCTTTTTAACAAAGTTCGTGATTTTTCTCTTGAAGGAATCCAGACAAACTTCACCACAAATGTAACAGAACCTATCAGGATTATTTAAGCACTGTCTCCTGCTAGACATCGTTAATTTTAGCACTAAATTTCACCGTATAATATATCTTGGAGTTCTTACTTGTATTGGTTATGTTGGTCAAATGACCTGATTTAAATACTGTAATCCCCTTTTATTTTCTTAAAATTGCATCATATACATGATATGTATACTGAAAAATATGCAAAACTTCGTTATTTTATTAAAACTAAATTTCATTTTTTTGGCATCTCTGATAATTTTTTCAACTCAAAACTAGTCTCCACCCCCACTAATATGACCATGCCATTTCCAAAAACACCCATAACATTTTTGTAGCTCAATAAACAAAAAGTTGTGATTTTGTCCAAAAAGTCAAAAATCGAAAACATAAAACTCAAAATTTCTAAAAATTCTGACCTGATTGAGCAAAATAGTTTTTTATTTAGTTATCAGGGACCCATTACTTATTCAAATCAGTTGAAATTCCCCCAGAAACTTTTTTATTATTATTTGTTGCCCTGTGTAATAATAATAAAAGATATCATCTCTTTCATTAGTCGTGAGTAAAAACAATAAAAAACATCTCGAAATTTATGAAGGATTGTAGTACTCGGGGCTGTAAATGAGGATGTTTAAGTTATGGAGAATCCAGCATTATATTTGCTTAATTTCTTCGAAGGACTTGAAACCAGGTCTTTGTGATAAGTGGAAAAATGCACTTATGGACAAATATATAAGAGTCGTGCCTTACTCGTCCAGTTTTATAGGACATGGATCCGGACTCTTGGGACTCAAGGACTCTGATTAAGATTTGATGCGTCTTATAGGACTTGAATCCGGATTTATGGGACTCAAGGACTCGGATTCGATCAATTTTTGAGGACTTGAAATCGGACTTGGGAATCCTGAATGATTACATTAAGGATATGGACTCTCACTTTTGGCTGTGATTCTACGTGTCCCATCCAAGCTAAATTATATTTAACCATTTGGAAATTTATTGAGACCTTGAAAATAGAACAAGGGAAGAACGCACTATTGGTAGAACCATACCTTGGTGGAAGTGAACCCCCTGCCAAGAAAAAAAGTATATAAATCCTTCTCTCCGCCTCCAACGAATTTGCAATAATTACGGAGACTACGAAGCTACAGATTATTTGAAAGGGATAGTATATAATTTATCATACTAGCTTTTCATGTATTATAAGTAATTTCTTTTCGTGTTCTCCACCTATAAAAGTTTTATTTATGTATAAAAATTATTTAAGAAAATACAATCTCGATTATCTCAAAAATTTGAAACATTGTAAATTATAGTATTGTTTGTGTTATATAGCTATTTACGTTTAATTTATGTAGAGAAAAGTGATAATAAAAAATAAACTTTGAAAAAAGATTAATTGTATACGGTAATATTTCATACCCTTTCTTCAGAGCCGTTATATCATAGCAGACATCCAATGGGACTGCACATCCATCTCATAAAAAAGGGTGAACTAATTATTTTATTCTCAATTTAAGCATCTCTTATAAATGATTTTTATAGAGGACATTTATATTTTCCCCCATGATCATGGAAGGTTTAAATAGTAAGTATTGATTGTAAAATATTAATTTAAACGTTTTTTATCAATATACTTTTTGACACAAAATTAATCTGATTTGTGAATAGTGATTATTGAACAATAATTGCGTGAAATCTATTTCTGTCTTTATTTTGAATTTTCATAATTTATTATTCTAAGTAATTTTTTATAATATATAAAAAACAATATTTGGGCTTTTAATTTGTTGTGATTGTATCAAAATAATTTTAAATAACTCATGGTAACTAATTTACCAAAAGTTGTTTATATCATTGTTCATAAGTTTATGTTAAAAGTAGTGTAGAGACATGGTCTCAGACCGATTTTGATTTTCGGTCCGGTCTGAAATAGTATTTTCTAGACCGATACAGACCGAAATTTCGGTCTAGACCGTAGACCAAATTATATTGGGTCCAGACCGTATGTAATAATTAAATCGGTCCAGACCGTAGACCGATATTATAGCATTTACAATAGCATTATTATCTGACGACGTTTTGTTGATTTTCATTAGTACATGTTCCGTTAGTATTTTCAAATCAATGTACATGTTGTGTGTATATGTTACGGGCAATGTGGAAAATCGGGCAATCTATAGATTGCCCGGGCAATGTACATAATGCCCGTTATGTAGGGAAATCTATAGATTGCCCGCTATTTCGGGCAATGTAGAAAAAGGCGTAAAAACGAATAAAAACATATGACAAAGTATTTAACTTGGTTTAAATTAATTAAACTTAAGGTAATGATACTATAAATGTCGTTTTTGCACCCTTAATGTTACGAAATTACTCATTAAAAAGGAATCAAATGAATAATTACGAGACCGATCTTTCATGCAGACCAAAATAATCTGCACTAATAAATAACTTATGGTGACGTCAAAGGGGTTTGATTGTTTATTTATCATTGTTATATTCCATTACGGCTTTTAGATATTAATGATGATAGTGAACCTTAATAAATATCACAAATGAAATTTTGTCCCTCTACGAATAGAAGCTTTGTCCAATTGGTTTGGTGGATGATTCGGCATTATATTATACTTCCCCGGAACTGGTATGTTAGAAAAACACTTTTCGCTTCTTATTTTTTGCCTGACTCTTGTCCTTTCTCTCATCTTGAAGTGATATGTTGGAAAGACTCTTATTCTGTTATGAAGATAACTTTCTGACTTACTGCAGAAGAAACCTATCTTCCATTAAAATTCCGATCCTAGGAAAGTCCTTTACGGCTGGAACTTCTCTTCAACTCTGACATTATCCTCCTTGGATGACTCTTCGCCTCTCGAGTGTAAATTTGTTTCATTTGAACATGGCACGTTTTTTAGAATATTACTAGATATATTGCTTTTTACTCTTCTTTTACAAGGTTTTTATTTTCGAATATTCGAAAAGGGGAAGGGGGGGGGGGGGCTGTGTAATCAACCGTATTGTTGATGAGGAGATAACGTTTGGCATTCCTTGTCTATTAATTGTTGTATCTTTTGTTATACATTTATTTTCTTAGTGTTTAGTTACTTTATTTAATGGTTATTTTGTTTGTATATCAAGGCTAATTAAAATAAAGATCCATGTTACATGTGACTACACTTCTCCCATTGCTCTACTTCAACAGTTTTTTTATTGTTTACCAAGATTTTCATCTCCGATCGATGAAGGAAAATAAATTAAGTCTGCTCTTATGTTTCCCAATAAAACTCAATATTTTTTATCAGAAAAATATCAATAACAATAAATCACACTTCTAATTGTGTTATATTCAACTGCCTTTTGAGTTAACCAATAAACAACAAATCAATCGTGCCTTAATTTATTCAAATAAAGAACCGGGTACTTCAGTCAAATTTAAATCGAAGGAATAGTATATATTTTATAGCAGCGTTTCCCAAACTATGGTTCGCGTACCCCTAGGAGTACGCGACGTCATGACAGGGGGTACGCAGAAAGATTTTGAGAAAAAAAAGCAGTATTGGTACTGGCTCGTCTATTCAGCCACAGTGCGTTGTATGTGCAAAGGTGTTATCGCACAACTCAATGAAACCGTCACTCTTGCGCAGACATTTGGAGACGAATCATCCCCACTTAAAAAATAAACCACGGGAGTATTTTGAAAGGGAATTATGTGGACTTTCTACCACTAAAAGCACCATAACAAAACCAGACACAATGAACAAGAAGGCATTAGAGGCGTCTTATATGGTGAGCTACCGAATAGCCCAGACTGGCAAGCCCCACACTATTATGGAGGAGTTTTTCCTTCCTTCTGCCGCAGACGCGGTTGGAGTAATGTTGGGGGAAAAGGCAAAAAGTGTCATACAGACCATACCGGCATCAGACAACACCGTTTCTCGGCGCATCAGTGCCATGGCTGGGGACGTTTTCAAACAGTTACTGCTTCGTGTACGAGCCAGTGAATTTTATTCACTACAGCTTGATGAGTCAACGGACGTGGCCGGCCTGGCGCAGCTCCTAGTATACGTCCGTTATATCCATGAAGGCTCAGTCAATGAGGATATGCTGTTCTGCAAACCACTCGAAACAATAACAACAGGGAAAGACATTTTCCATATTCTGGACACGTTTGTGACATCGAATGGACTTGTTTGGACTAAATGAGTGGGCATCTACACAGATGGCGCAAGGGCCATGACAGGGAGGCACAGTGGTGTGGTCACGCGTGTCCAAGCGGTTGCCCCCGAAGCCACTTTGGTGCACTGCAGCATCCACAGAGAGGCTTTGGCTGCTAAGGGCATGCCTGCGGACTTGAAGACAGTTTTGGACAAAACTGTAAAAATGGTTAACTTTGTAAAAGCGAGGCCTCTGAATAAACGCATATTTACTGCACTCTGCAATGAAATGGGCAGCGACCACACATCACTGTTACTGCACACTGAGGTGCGCTGGCTGTCAAGGGGGAAAGTTTTGACACGCGTTTTTGAATTGAAAGATGAACTGAAAATGTTTTTTGTTGACCATTCATTTCACCTGTCTCACAGTTTGCATGATGAAGAGTTTCTTTCACGTTTAGCTTATCTGGGTGACATTTTTTCTCGTCTGAATGAACTCAATCTCGGATTACAGGTCTCTCCGCAAACATCTTCATTGTACGAGAAAAAATCGAGGCAATGATTCAAAAACTTAAACTATGGATTGACTGCGTGGGCAAGAACAATATAGTTTCCTTTCCTTTGTTGAACGAGTTTCTTTGTGAAAATGACCTTAGTCTGACAGACGGCACCAAGCGCGACATCGTAGCGCATCTCGGAGAGCTCGCTGCTGAGTTGCGCAGATACTTCCCCGACAGTGACGACGAGTCGGACAGCTGGATTCGACATCCATTTACTACTACTGCCCCTGCTGCCCTCTCAGTATCTCAACAAGAGAACCTGATTGACATTGCAACAACAGGATCCATTGAAAGTTGATTTCAACCACAAGCCTCTCATACATTTCTGGATATGGTTGCTCACCGAGTACCCTGAACTGGCAACACGCGCTGTCAAGAAATTAATCCCATTCGCCACTACATATTTATGTGAGAGAGCATTTTCAAGTCTGACCAGCATGAAAACTAAATACAGGCACAGGCTATGTGTGGAGGACGATTTAAGGCTGAAACTCTCTCCGATTCGACCAGACATACAGGGGCTATGTGCGTCCTCTCAAGCACACCCCTCACATTAGAATTCAGTCACAAGAACTAGCTCCCGTCACGCACCCACTTAAACTCAATGCAGAGCTCCACAGTTTTGGCTATATTCGTTCAGCCTTAGTTCTTTTTTGCTGTTATGTGTTGTTTGTTATGTTATGCCCGTTTATCATGCAGATGTATTTAGTATCTGCAAGCAAGTTAATAAAACTCTGATCCCTAACGGTTGAATGTTTTTTTTTTGGGGGGGGGGGGGGGGGGGGTACGCGGATGGAGATGAAATGCTCCAAGGGGTACGTGATGTCAAAAAGTTTGGGAAGCACTGTTTTATAGGATTTATTAACCTTAGTTGTATAAACTTAGCTTTTCTATAACGCTTTGATGGCTTGTACAAATATTTTCGTCATAATATTCTCCTTTTTAGACTACGCAACCTCTTCGCTTATAAAAAGAACAAGTTAACCAATGTTATGACGTTGCTTTTTTCTCTTTCTTTTCTATTGGACATCACTGAGATGATTCATCAGTTTAAAAAAGACCCCACAAAGAGCTAAATCATACTCCAAAGTTTACGCTTCCCAAAATATACCTTTCAATTATCATAATGAGTGTTTCGGCTGTTAATAGAGAAGCTTATCTATCAAATTGGATGAAGCTCTCAAGAATAAGGCCGGAAATACTATTGTGATAGATAAACAATACTACGAGAGTATATCATCATCCCTCCAACGTCTTCGATTAGATTGCAAGCCCCGTTCGTCTCAGGAATACCCTTGGAAAAGCCGTTACGAATTGATCGATTGCAATGGTGTGCTCAAAGTTGCCATTAATATCATGAATTGTCGCAAATGCTATATCTTATTACCTAGAGATGAATAAAAATTAATATCCTGGTTCACCGCCCAAGTGAATGATGAGAATCACGGGGTGGATTAGAGAAAATAAATATTTCACAACTGAGATCCATGAGATTGCATTAAATAATGGAAAGTGAATAGAACATAAAGTACATCCCAGCCGGTTAATAAAAAAATAATACATATTTACAAGATAATCCAAGAAAATTAATACCTTCCATCGAGAGAATTTCTTATTTCACAAGAAGTTATTTCTTTTTTATATTTATAGGTGACATTCTTATACATAATTAACCCTATGACGTCATGAACCTTTGGATGGATTATTTTAATCTGTATCAAATATCGGTCTCGGAATACATTTTTCTCATCCATTTAAATTGGTAATTTCGTAACATTAAGGGTGCAAAAACGACATTTATAATATCATTACCTTAAGTTTAATTAGTTCCAACCAAGTTTAATACATTGTCATATGTTTTTATTCGTTTTTTACGCCTTTTTCCACATTGCCCGAAATAACGGGCAATCTACAGATTGCCCGGGCAATCTATAGATTTCCCTACATAACGGGCATATGTACATTGCCCGGGCAATCTATAGATTGCCCGATTTTCCACATTGCCCGTAACATATATATTTAACATATTTATGTCTTCGAAATAAAAGAAACAGTACTAATTAGTAAATACTACTTAAATATGTTTTCCAAAGAAGAAGTGTAGTAGCATATTGATTATACACCTATAAAACAACAACCCATACTTATAATTCAACTTATATTTATAATATTATACTTATAATATGTATGTATTTTCTATAACTTTGTTAATTTTACCAAAGGAAGAAAGCCTTCTTTTGTTGCAGGACAATAACCTCCGAATTAGAAACCAAATTCCTCCGAATATAAATGGAACCAAATGGCCGACATAGTATTTCCGTTTAGCCATCAAAGATTCATCGATCTGAACGACAAAACCTTTAATTTTACTAGGTATATTTGTCAAATAGGTCGAGTGAATATTCCTAAACTCAGAGTACCAGTTGTTAGTTCAAACACGTCAATCATGTTTTGCACCGTGCTCACGGGAATTTTCAGTACTCAGACCCATGCTAATCGTACGAGTACGGGAGAATGGTTCTCTTGATTACATGTGAAGATATAATTATATTAATTTTTACACATATATTGACAATAAAAAAGTGGAACGTATACTTATGAAAACACAACAAAACCTCATCAGATATCAAAACTATGTAACTGCCGATATTTTATTAATTATATAAATAATGTCTACCATAATATTTTTCCAATATTCATCAAAACTTCTTGAAATAGGTAAGTAGTGTTCTTAATTTTAATAGCCTTTAATTACCGGCTTAGATAGATCTATGTAAAAAAAGAAGTTGGCCGATTTAGACCGAAAAATAAAATTGGACCGATACAGACCGAAGTACAAAATCAGACCGATACATATCGGTCCAAATGTGAGACCGGTCAATAGACCGATCTAAATTTTTATTTTTTTTACTTTAGACCGGTCTAGTACTTTGCGACCGAAACTCAACACTAGTTAAAAGTAAATAGGTTGTACTAAATGTAATATAAATTTGAAGATGAAACAACCCTTAAGACTACTCAATAGGCCATAGACAACTCCGTTGATATACGATCCAGTCTTCTCGATTGCCCTCACATTAATCATAACTATATTTCGTTGAAATATATCAAATCAAACATATATGCATTAAGTGATCTTTCTTTATAATATATATTTATTAAATTTATTTATTAGAGTAAAATTTCGAAATGTATTTACAAATATTGTTAAAGACATCTTCCACGCTCTTCCCACATCTCTCTCGCCAAATAAATTACTTCGGTAATGGACTAAAGTCAAAAGCACATTATTAGAATGAACGCTCGTCCTAGGATCTACGAAGTCTCGTGAATGGTCCCGACGTTGTGGAGGTAATGAGGATGGGCAGGCAATTAACGGACTCTATGATAGGCAGCCTATCCATCAATATATATTTGTGGAACTTGTGTCTATGCTCTCCATAACTAAGTGGTGCGGCACTTCGACCCTAAGAATAAATTAAAGTGATTATAGCAAATATAATAATATTGATAAAAATAATAAATTCTTTTCACCTTCAGCATCTTGAAGAATCCCTCCTTTGTTACCGTGCAATCTTCCCCAAACACCCAGCTCTAAGGCACGAGATGGCCTAGATTATACTTCCTCTTTGTCATGAGGGATTCATCAACTCAAGGCACCATGCCGGGGCCTCAAATTTTGCATACACTAGACCTCAATTTTCTAGTACACGGTTGATGGAGCACTCATCCCCAAGGCATGGTGAACCGTTCAGGACATTTTATGGGCCCAGGACCAAAGCAATCTGAATTTGTTGAAAGGTAGTTTGTAGTTTTTCCAACGGGAGCCACTCCTTTCGCTGATGGTCCCGTTACCATGGGTAACCCATTTCCACCGCCTCATTGGACAGACATTCAGGACACGAAAGAGGAATAGACCGTCGGCGAACCTTATTTGGAGAATTTGACTGGATGATTTGGCATCCTTTGGAACGTTGATAATTGCCTCCATTGTGTTCAAATGAAACTGATTCTTCCTTTACTCTCTCTCTTTGTTTACATTGGTGGCTTTACCAATGGAATAAATTGTATGACACAACCTCCACCTCAGGGTCGTTTCGTTTTAAAGAGTAAAAAAAACTAGGTAACATTTATGTAGCAAGAATGTTTTATGCAAAATTATCCGTAAATATATAAGAAATAATAGTTTTTTAATCAAATACATAATATACAGAAGATTTTTAAATTTAAACATATGAAGCAAAATTAATGTTGAATAAAACACCATTAAAAATAATTTGTTCCACCTTTTTTGATGAGTTAGCTGTGCCTGTTTATTTTATAGAAATAACATTTCTACGTTTTTTCTTATATTCTCTTAAACATTTCCTGTGTGAGGGACCGTACCCGATAATTTCGTATAAAACTTTTCCTCAACAGTATCGTTACTTAAAAGATTTTCGACGAACCACACACACTCTACAAAAGAATGCTTCGACTAAGTGTATCTGAAAATAGGGTATAGACCAAGACTTATATTTAGTTCTATGAAAGTTTTTAATTCACTTTTTCATTAAAATCTACAACAACAACAAACAAAAAAGGACGAGAAGCCATATAAACAGAACATATGATTTGTTGAAAAGTAAACTCAATTCAAACATGCGAAAAGCTATTGAACAAAAAACTTTTTTGGGGCGAATGATCTTGTATCAAAAATGTTTTAAGCGATTTTACAAGCCCCACATGAGAAACATTGGCGCTTTTTAATTCATTTACATGAGCTATAAATACGTTCATGGTTTAATCTTGATAAGATCCTTGGGATTTCGTGAGATTAGGAAGACAAACGATTATTTGTTCCATCCTCCATGATTGGATTATCCTAAAAAACAAGAAAAATAATGTTCATTAAATTAATAAATATAGTGTATTTATTAAATTTAATTATCTTAGTTTTCATTTTATATAATAAAGTGGAGATTTGTCCTCACTTATCCTAGGTCTGAGTTAACTCCATTGTGGTATTATTGGTTTGTCTTTTATAATTAGTATGTTTTATGGTCGATTTATTGTTTTATTGACTGATAGTTTTTGCTTGATATCGTAAGATCATGTTTATTATTATTTATTTTTACAACATTTAATTTATGTATTTTAACTTTTGTTTGGAGATCTAATTTAAAAATAAATGTTTATAAATATATAAAAATACATTCTTTTTTATTGGAAGAGATGGATTGTGGTACTAAATTGTTAATGGTATGATATCTTACTCGTGTCTGTCAATTAAAGATAGTGAGGGGGCAAATAAGAGATGGAGATGGATATATTTCAATCCTTAATTTTAGATCAGAAGAATTTGCTTGTGAATTGGGTTGCATTTGTGTTTAGAAGTCTTCTTCTACTTTTACACTCACATGCTAATGCTTCGGAGCTTCGAGGATTTCAATAGCCTTACAGTCTCACGACACTCACGGAGGCGGCTCGGGTTCCTCGGAGAACGGCGATGGAAGGGTACAGTAGTATTGGATTCCGGTAGTAAAGCTGGGCCTCCACCGACACTAACTCTCCATGGCCAGGTCCACCTGAAGCTCCACGTCACTCATCGAGGAGCGGAGACTTTCTTTGCTGCAAAAGAGTGTTTGTAGCAGTAGACAATTTTCTTTCTTTCGTCTTGGATGCTTGAACTCCTCTTGCATAAAGATTAATTATGTGAGGAAGTTCGTCTTGTTAGTCCTCTTAAACGTCTCTGGCTTGAGTGTGTTAACGCCAAAAGGTCCCTTGAATGGACTCTTACTAGCAACTCATCAATCCTGATGACTTGATATAACTATTCCCGTTGTATATGGTGTTCAAATGTTTATGTTTGATAAACTCGGGTCGTCGTTGAAGTAAGGAGCCGATAAATCCAGGATTTCAACTCCTAAAATTATGACGTAAAATATATTCTAAACATATAAAAAGTGATCTATCGATTCAAACAGTATGAATGGAAAAAATGAAAAAATACTTTTGAAAATAAAATAAAACTAGTAACGATTAACAATAACTTTATCTATAATATTTTACATATTTACGTACAGCATTTTCTATTAATAGGCATCATGAAAGGTTATTTGATATTATTGGCAAATGGTATATCATATATTCCATATCTTTACTACAACCTACTTACTTATGATACATACTTAAATATAATCTAGCTTGGATGGGACACGTAGAATCACAGCCAAAAGTGAGAGTCCATATCCTTAATGTAATCATTCAGGATTCCCAAGTCCGATTTCAAGTCCTCAAAAATTGATCGAATCCGAGTCCTTGAGTCCCAAAAATCCGGATTCAAGTCCTATAAGACGCATCAAATCTTAATCAGAGTCCTTGAGTCCCAAGAGTCCGGATCCATGTCCTATAAAACTGGACGAGTAAGGCACGACTCTTATATATTTGTCCATAAGTGCATTTTTCCACTTATCACAAAGACCTGGCTTCAAGTCCTTCGAAGAAATTAAGCAAATATAATGCTGGATTCTCCATAACTTAAACATCCTCATTTACAGCCCCGAGTACTACAATCCTTCATAAATTTCGAGATGTTTTTTATGTTTTACTCACGACTAATGAAAAGATGATATCTTTTATTAATATTATTTCCCTTCAGCCACCTTTTCTTTTTTTTCTTTTTTCCTCTCTTTGGATTGATGAATTCATTGAAGTAAACCTACGATGATAATGACCACGATGTTTAAGCGTACGATTATAAGCAGCAACGACAATTGAGCAACGCGTTAATAATACTCCCTTTAAAAAAGATTGCGATGTTAAAGGCGTGCGATAAAGGAACGTACGAAAAAAAGCATAAGATGTTAAAGGCTGCTATTAAGGCGTGCGCAATAATAATATGTACGATTATATTACTGGACGATATCCGTGCGTGTTAAGGCGTGTTCAACTCTCAATCGAATCCCGAGAGGGGACGGTCATTTTTGGTCTACCTCATTAATAAGATACTAGGCTCGTTCAATAGTCTAATTTTAATGCTATAATGCTTATTTATATTTTGTTGTATGCAATTTTATCGTACCATATTGGCAAAAAAAGACAAGAAGTCATGTATAGAACAAGGAATCCTTTATAATATATATATATATATATAAGCTGATCATAGAGATAGAATCTATCTCTATGATCAGCTTACAATGACGTAGTACAAATTACTTGGTTTATATGGACACAAAAATACAACTGAACAATGTTTCTTCTGCTATTGAAGGGAATAAGCTTTCTATATCTTTATATACATTATATATATAACCAATATCCTACATGCTCTGTTTTTCCGATAGTTCTGAGTTAATTAATCAAGAACTTAGTCCCTATTGTTCTCCGAGTAAAAAAGAAAAACACTTCAAATTACTTTCCGCTTCTAAACACTGAATACTTAAGTAGCCTCTCTTAAGCCATTCACACGAAGGGTCTTCCCCCCCCCCCCCCCCATTCTCACTCAAAAGTTAAATCATTATTATTATAGATGCAATTTCTTTTAATGGAAGATGATGCTTTTCTCTCTTTTCCCTTGCATTTAGTCTCTTCTTTTGATTATATGCATCCCTCATTTACACAATGCTTGATGTTGTGGATATACAATTGAGGTAAGAGTGGATAAGGGGGGATGAAGTTCATGTTGCGAATTATTAGCGGTATGAAGCAACATCTGCACTTTGTAATATTATTATTATTGTTGATTCCATTGTTTGCAAATGATGGAGGGAAAGGATGATAGTTAAATCTAATTATAGATGAAAGTAAATTATAGACTTTTTATATAGCTAATTTGATGGATGTCTATCTTAGAAATGATATACATTGTATTAAAATGAAAATTGTAAAAACCAAAATGAAATGCAAAAAGAAAAAAAATGACTTTTTCCATATATTTTGCCATAAAAGTGAGCTCAAAATAACCTTTCCAATGGTTTTAAAACCCATTTTTATTTGTTCAATAAGAACAATGAATACGTGAAATAAAACAAAAATTAGCTTTTAACTTATACCAATCCTTAATTCCCTTTCGAACATTCTCCAATCTTTGAAAGTCAAAGAATCCCATTCTTACAGTTTTGTCTTCAATGTGGACATTATATATATATATATATAATATATATATATATATATATATATATGTATAAATAAATATATATATATATATATATTAGGGTTGTTCTTATTTTTCAAATGTTCGAAATGTTAGCAACATTGTGGATTTTCTGTTTCTTGGTGATAAAAGAAGACGACATACAAAGTTTGAACAAAATCGGTCAACATTACGAGGTCGCGCAACGAGGTCAAAGTTTTAAAAATTTAGTAAAAATATAGTTTTCCGCAAATTTCTTCAAAATGGTGGACGTTACAGACTTCAATAATATTTATTAATTTAAAGTAAATCTAATTTACTACCAGACGTATGTTTGATGTACTTTAATAAAACAAAGTTTTCAGTAAAAACAAAGCAAGAAAGGGAGTGAGTATTGTTAGATTATTTCATAGCTTTTTTGTATCAATTAACTTCACTCGCCTGTAGAAGATGACTTGTTCGCTTCAGAGTAAAATAGTACAAAAAAGCAAAGAAATAAGCTAACAATACTCACTCCCATTCTTGCTTTGTTTTTACTAAAAACTTTGTTTTGACCATAGCAGAGTGAGTGTTTTATTCATTATTTGTCCGGTTTTTGGACATCTTTATAGTAAATGTTTTAAAAAGTTGTCAGTTCATAGTTGAAAGCATTATCAAGCAGTATTTTAACAAACTCGAAGTTACAGTCTAGCTGGAATGTCCAGAAAATGTCATTTTGGGTATTTTTTTTATTTTCAGGGGTGTGGGGGTTATTTTAAAGATACAGAGTTACTTTTGGTGTCAAAGTTTTAATGTTGATAGTATTAATCAAGTTCTAAATGGGTGTTTTGAAATTTTGAACATTATTAGTATGCCCTCCTCTATCCTAAGGCCAAAGTCCCCAATTCCAAAAAGAACGGGAAAATATTTCTATTTGACTCACAACAAGGTATTTGGGATTAATATCTTTATTTACTAAAAACTGGACATAGATGTATTACCTTGATTCCTGAATTGAAAATGATGCAAATTTTATAGTATAACTTTAAACTCAAAATAATATATGCTTCCAGGAGTGATGAACCTTTATTTTAAACCTTTATGTGCTGCAACAAAAATATAATAGAGAATTAATTTTTTAAGTACCTACAATTTATCTGGTTGCCAATTTAATACTAGACAAAACACATCAAGTTAATTGTATATCTTAGTAACTCAAAGTACTTAGTAACTAAAGTAACTTTGTGACTCTAAATTGATATGATAAAAGCTACATATAACCGAAGAGGAATAATTAGAGATTCTCCTAGGAATCATTGGAATTTAAAGCACAGTCATATACCATCCATGAATGCTATTTATTATCATAACAATAAAAACCTTTTATCTTCCACCTTCTATGCCTAATTACAAGTGGGGGCAAATGATAATCCGAGTTACAAAGTACATTTCATTTAAATTTGAGTTGACATTTAACGTATATTGTCACTTCTTGTCTATTTGTAATAAAAGTTTCTTAAAGAGTTTTCTTTTTGTGTTATTCCTAATTTCTTCTTTATTTGAAGAAAAGAAAACTGAGGAAATGTAACAAACTAAATCGTTCCCCAGAGGCACTGTATACCTAGTTAACACAGTGGGGAAATACAAAGATTTTATTTTACTACGTGTACAGTTTGCCATAAATATACTGCGTGTGTTTCCATCAATTTAAGCCAGTCTTAAAGAAAAACAGGGACTACTCTATTTCTTCATTACTTAGTCTAAGAAAAACTTGAATCACGTATTACCAAATACTTTACAATACGAAAAGAAACTCATTGGGATATATATTAGTCGAAAACCATTTAAAGAAACATAGCAATAGACTATAAGTTTGAAATTAAATTCAAACATATTATAATTTGTACCAGGAAAATTGTCTGCGGAGAAAATTGCCCGCAGGAAAATTACCCGCAATTTAATATATAAAATGCATCATGCTTCAAATAAAAGAAAAAGACGTTCCAGCATTTGGTTTCCAATCCCGTCAATTATTGACATCTGAAGTAAAGGTTCCGCCTATCCTATAAATGACATTTTGGGGTTCCAAACACATCGATCGTGAGCCCTAAGGTTAGCCCGATCACAGCTATATCATAATGAAGTTCCAGACCCACCACTCATGGGACTTTGAGTTCTGACAATCATAACTATGATATATTTGACTCAAACCCACCACCCATGTGCCCTAGGGTTCTACCTGTCACAGCTATGATATATTGGGGTTCCAAACCCACCGTCCATGTGCCCTAGGGTTCTACCTGTCACAGCTATGATACATTGGGCTTCCAAAAGCACCACCCATTGGCCCAAAGGCTCTGTCAGTCACAGCTATGGCATAATGGGATTCCAAACCAACACCCATGGGAACTTGGGTTCGGCTGGTCACAGTTATGACACATTGGGGTTCCTGATTAACCACCTATGGGCAATTTTCTCTGCAGGCAATGTTCCATTCACCATATATATATATATATATATATATATATATCAGAAACGACAGGGACACCTTTTTGTCGCCGGGACCTGGGCCGGGACATAATATATTTTCGTTCCTTCGACATTCTGAAGTGACAACGTTTTTTTAAAAAATAATTTCGAAAAAAAAGTGACAATCTTTTTATTTTAGAAGAAAATTTCCAAAAAAAAGTGACAAAGTTTTTTTTAAAGATTTCCAATAAAGGTAAAGTTGTTTTTTAAGAAAAGATTTCCAAAATTTTCAAAAAAATGATAACGTTTTGTTAGAAAATAATATTTCGAAACCTCCTTTAAAAACGTCCTCACTTTTTTGGGAAATTATTTTCTAAATAAAATTTATGAATGACAAACGAAAGAAAATATTGAAGTCCCGGTCCCGGTCCAGTGTCTAAGAAAACCGGGACGCTTAAAAACAGCCGGGACCCGTGCCGGGCTGGGTACCCGGTCGTTTCCTGATATATATATATATATATATGGTTCGGACTATCACTTTTAAGACGCCCTCTAATGCATTAAATCTAAGCATACTGAGCCCTTTATACTTATAGTTAAAGCAAAAATAAATTAATGTAATCCTGTCACTCATTGGTATTATATTTAGTTTGACTATTGTGCCGATTTTTGACATTCTGATACAGTATTCACCGAATAATCGGGACAGGCTGGGAGTAGCACTAACGGCCCCTTTAAGCGGGGTGCCCAATTTCGCGATGAGCTCTCGCCATACACTCACGGCATCATCAGTTCTATTTAAAAATAATTATGAATAAAATATTAAAACAACTGTGAGACAAAGATTGACATCCAATGCACCCTATTAACATTTGACTGCATCCAACATCATGATCATGGCAACTTTTTTCATTTTGTTGTTTGCATCCCTCACATTAAATGTATTAGGCCAGTTATTATACAAAATAAAATGTCAGATTCACTTTGGGGTAAAGAACGATTCTAGAGTACGTTGTTTTTGCCATTTGCCACTTGGGTATACACGACTGATTCAATTTTGGAGACCATCGGTAGAAGTTCATGAAGACCATTTTCCTGAGTGAACTGACGGAGAAGATCCATCATTAGCACCTTCTCCCGGCTTGTTAATGGTCGTATCTCCTCAGGCTCAACTTCGTCAACCTGGTCAGTAGAACACCCTGCACTGTTCTCTCGTGCCACTTCCAACGGTTCTTCATTAGGGAGCTCTCACTCTCTCTCTCTGATTACACAACTCTTCATGCTTACTTCTTCTCTCTCCCCCTCCCCCCTCATTTCACTCAGTGACTGACACATTTCGTGTATAAATCAAAGATCACTTGAAAAAAATGTGTCCCGTTTATCAAGGCTTGCACCCGATTATCCAGTAAAAATGACGTGCACTGGAAGTGTTTCTGGGAGGCGTATGTCATTTAAGCGAGTACCCGATTATCAGGTGCCCGATTATGCGGTGAATACTGTAGTTGCTTTTTTATGTGTATGTATACATTTTCTTCTTTTTGGTAATTCCATTGACAGCAAATTGATTCATCAAGGAATTCCTACAAAAATGCCTATATCCATCAATGAATGAGAGATTGATTAAGGGGTTGATGGGGGGGGGGGGGCAATGGGGTGAGAAAAACTTTTGTTTTGTTTCGTTTTGCCAAACTAATGCAAGACCTTTGTTTTTATAGCTCGGGCTTCAGATAAGATAGAGCTTCTAGAGTCATATATTATATTGAAACTAGCAAGCTATGTTAAGAGGAAAGCAGTGCAGAAGTTATATGATCATCAAGTCTGATGGTGTGAGTGTTTTCACCTATTCTTAATTCTATGCCATTTAGAACGAATATTCCCTTTTATTTCATGTTTAAAATACTTGATTATATTTTTGATATACAAACTCTCTTTTACATTTCCAACAAATCTACATTATCTTTATGCATTATATGATCATAAATTAAATAAACTTTCCTATCAGGGTGGGTGTTGAGTTAATGGAGAAATCAATGATATTCTAGGATTTCTAATCGAAAAGGTGATAGTTTTGTATTAATTATTTTAATTTTAACATTTTAAATAGGGGTATTTTAACATTTAATGATGTTTGATACATAAATTCTAATTTAAAAAGTATTTACTTTTCATTAATTAAAAAACTATTACATACATTCTTTTGTATGTTCATACTAATATAATGTACATTTTAAGGCTTTATATATATATTAGAGATTGACAAATATAGAAATATATAAAACGAAGCATTTAAGATAACAGTCAAAATCAAACCAACAGGCATAATTCACAAAAATGGTGTCAAAGTATGAAGTAATCATAGTTTATCCATCAATTGAAGACATAATATATGTGAAGAGAAATACGACCTACTAAAACTATGAATCATATTATTAAAATATAGTCTCCTTAAAATAATAAGGGCCTCTGAAATATATAAACAGTTTTATAATATTGTAATTAATTCATCAAAACCATTTGTTTATTTTTGCGTATTAAATGTATTATATCCGTTGTTTATTTCTTAAATAACAGTTGGAAGAATTGTGATGCAAGATATTTTAAAGTTAAATATTGTTCATTATGTAATTCAATACATTTTTTCTCAAGTTTTTATCAATAGCTTTGCACATGTCTATAAGCTTTTTTATCTTCTTAGTGCAAACAACCGACAATTTGGATAATTGGAAATTTATGCATGTCGTAGAGGGTTTATAAAGAATTTAGCGAACGGATTAATATTTATAATTTATGGCTTGCTCAAGTTCCTTTTTCTATATATATATATATATATATATAACAACGATAAATTTATTTTTGAAATAGTCATTTTTTATTGAAAATACCCCAAAAATTAACATTTTGAAACTTTATTATCTCGTTTGATTTTGGATGTACATGAAAATAAAACAGATTTGGAATCCTTGCAAGCATACCTAAATTTTGCAGCAAATTGTTTGGAAGTAGCATGGAAATTAAGGACATTAGAGGCGATCGAATGGCGAAAAAAAATTATTACATACTTTACTACATAGCTTTTGGGCCCCTTGAGCGGACACTTCCCATTATTCGATTCGTTCAAACATTCACAAGAGGATATCTATGCGCAAAAATAAAATCCTAGGGGGGGGGGGGGGGGGGCGACTCTCAAATCCGAAACACAGGAAATAAAATCACCTAATATATATATATACTTATACATATAAATACTGACGTTTATTACAGTATTATTTAAAGTTTGTTGCCCTTGGGCCCATTTACCCTAATATGACATTATTGGAATACTTGGAGGTAACTCCATATTTTATAAGTCTCCTTGATTTGCTATTCTGACCTGTTTGAAATTGCAGCATTATAGCTGTGGCTGTTGATTGATTTGCTTGTTATCGTTTGAACCCTCATAAACTTTAATAGTTGTCTTTGGATGTCATGTTTCATTACACGTAATCCCAGCAACAAATTCTTATAATAGGTAACATAAACAATACCCGTATGTCTACACATAAAAAATATATGTGCAGAAGTATACTTTTATGTATTGTACTGCACATAAATATCCTTTTGCTTCTTGAATCATATTTTATATCTGCATCCATTTTTGACAGATGTAAAGTACTTTACCCGGTGAAGGCTTCTGCAGGCATTATTTCTATTTTTATATCATTTCAATTGTGTACCTTTGTTCCAAATGAGTAGATGTCCCAGGTGCACCTAAAGACCACATGCATTTTTTATTTCTACTTGCATTATTCTTTTTAATAAAGAAACGGTCATTTCATATGAAACCATTGTCCTCAATTTTTTTTTCTCTAAACTATTTTCATTGCTTCATATTTAAAAAACTAAACATCAACATTTTGTAGGCTTAAAAATGGTGTGCCAACTTCATTTCTTAAGCTTGCATTTATATAATTGAATAATTAAAGGATTTCTTTAAAACTCTATGAAAATTCTCGAAAATTGGGTACTCCTTAACCACAAGCATTTTTTTCTTTGTCTTCTGTTATCATAAATTGTGTTGGAATATATTTAATGGAAATAAAGCAAAACGGTATATACCAGGCTTTGATATGAACAAAAGTTTAACCTGTAATTTTGGATGGGTTAAAAGTTTCTCAATACTAAATTTCCAGGGACAGTTTTTTCAAAAAATATTGTGTGTAGATTGCCATACATTAATCTTTTTTAAACATTAAATATTTGGCAAAAAATCATTAAAAAAATAACATATTTATTTACTCATATATCTAAAAAAAAATATTAGTTTTCTTCATATCAAATTAATTCAAAACAAACTTCTCACACTTTCTAACTCATCCAATTCTGAAAAGAAATTAGTTTATATACCAAATAATCCGACACACTTTTTTTAATTCATTATAACTCTGACTTTTAATGAATATGATTTAAAAAAATAAAACTTTCTTTTTATTATGAATAGTGTTGAAATATAATTAATTGAAATAAACCAAAATGGTAGATGCCAGGCTTTGATATTAACATAAATATAACCTGTAATTTTGGGATGGGTTAAAAGTTCTCAATACTAAATTTCCAAAGAAAGTTTTTTCAAAAATAAATGCTTTTGAAACGTTGATGGATCTCTAACACATAAACAAGGAAAATATCTGCCACATCCTTAAGGAACCTACTGGAAATATTTACAACGCACATCAATTTTTTATTAAGTCTTTTATATTAATATAAAATACAAAACAGTAAAAGTAATTATACACATATGTTTTAAATAAGCTTCTTTTGATAATATTTGTGGGCGCAATGCCACTTGGCGATAGGGACAAACTAGATTTTAACATTTTTTGTATCTAACCTTGGTTCCTACATTAACCAAAGCGGAAAAAGTTGTATGCTGCGAAGCAAAGAGAAAGAAAGTATGAAACTATTGTAGAACAATAAAGTACGTAAAGTTTTTATATATAGAAAAACTATGTGCCTATGTGGAGGTCGGACACTTTTTTATAATATAATTTATTACTTTATTTCCAGTTGATTAAGCTATCCCCTTTCTTCTTTTTCCTTAGCGAATAAATAGATATATCACTAACCTTCAAATATGTGACAACCACATAATGGATATTAATAAACTCAATTACTCCCTCTATTACCACTCAAACACTGGTTATACAAGGGTGCATACATATATACTCAAGACGCCTATATACATTTTTACAATAACCATGCCTTTATGCATGGTTAAAAGGATAATGATGCCCTTAGGGGAATCACAAATTATATCATTTTTTTCAGTTGCCAACTCAATTTCCTTTATTTTCTTATATCTTATGGTCCGAGAAGGTATAATCCTCCATTTAACATCAAAAGTGGTAAAATATAATAACTATAAAATTTAGCATTTTAATAAAGATAATATGTGTATGTAAATTGTTCCATTTTCGTCAGCTGTGGTAAACTATCACAAAATATACATTTAGCACTTTTATTAAATATAATATGGTATATGTAAATTGCAGGATACGACCGGGACACTTTATTTTGCCGAGACCCCGGGCCGGGACTAAGTGTTGTCAAGCCCGTCCGGGACTTTAATATATTCGTCCTTTGTCATTCTGAAAGTTACAAAGTTTTTTCCTATTATTTTCGTAAAAAAAAAAAAATTAAATGAAAGTGATGACGGTTTTTTAGAAAATAATTTTAAATATTCTTTTACAATATTAAAAAATGCGTTTCACTTTCAAAACGTCGACACTTTCAGAATGAAGAACGAACGACAATATTAAAGTCCCGGACCGGTTATTTTTAGACACCGGGCCGGGACACTCAAAAAACAGCCTGGACCCGGCCGGTTACCCGTCGTTTCCTAGTAAATTGTTTATTCAATGGGTGCAAAAATGAAATGTGACATTTAGTGTTTTGCAGGAGGATAATTTTGAACTCATGTTCAAACTGTAATAAGCCATGAGGGAAGTGATGCTTTATATACTGATGATAACTATTTTCTTATTCACTCTTTATTTATTTCCACCAATCACGTTTATGAAAAGACATTTTTGCTTCTTCTTTTTCGATATATCTATTAATTATACAGAATAACACATATACATATGTCTAAGTTCAGTCCAAGGTTAAGTGAAGAAGGCACGTTCAATTGAGAAATCGGATAATACTGCAAATCTGCTAAATTTGTAGATCCATTGTATATACATGTAGATAAAAATGCGTTGGTTGAGTCTTAGGTTCGAAAGACTAATTTTTACGCTACAAGTTATTAATATCCATACTAATAGATTCGATCGAACCGAATAGTTACGCAAAAATGTACTATTTTGAAGCTTTTTGTTTGCCAATATATATTTATTTTGCCCAATCTCTAGTGTAATTCGTGGCTCGTAATAGTATTTCCTAAATTATATGAAAATAACCATTATAACTATAATTGCTAGAGTTACAACATTTAGGTAGGCTAATGATGAAATGTACTTGATGGCCTCTGTATTTAAATGTATTCTAAATCCAAATTACAATCTCTTTGGTCAATAGACAAAAGTTCCATAGTCGCGGATATCAAATGCATATTTTAATTAATGCTAACATTTTTCTTTCTCACTTTCGTGACTAAAGGCTCACACTGCTATCAACGTGGCTGACAATGAGAGGAACTCTTATTGGGAATACTATCTCTTAATTTAAGAACCCCTATATCATATTTCATGAAAGATATGGCCTTCATTTTAGTTCACAAAAGGAACTATAGGCATATATACACTCAGAGAGTGCAAACCTCCGCCGTCACGGGGTCCTTATGAGCCTTCCGAGACTGATTTTTCACGACTGGGGCGGCGTAGAGGGACGGGGGAGGGTTCCCCTAGACGGAAATTCCGAGAGGAAGACGCTCCCGGCACCCGATTTATCAGCACAGCGATATCTATTGGCAGAGTAGGCTAACTTGAAATATTTATTAGTATTTAGTTCATTTTGCATCTTAGTTCTGCACTCAGAGATGCCAAATTTAATCACTTGTTCCTTTTGACATTTCTAACAACTCCACAAGTTTCATCCGAATCCGTTTGGTACTTTTTGAGTTATCCTGCTGACACCAACAAACAACCAACAAACAACGCCAGTGAAAACTAGAGGCATATATACACTCAGAGAGTGCAAACCTCCGCCGATCCCCACCTAATGAATCACTTACAGAATTACAATCCAATCATATATGTCTACATAAGTAGGTGTGTTAGGTGAATAATGAGTGAGGAGAGAACCTTCCTAAAAATATCCAGTGACGTCATACTATTTATTAGTCAATTCAGAAATACGTCACTGGATGTTTAAGCTCCTTTCTTTTCTCCATCATGCTCTTAATATTAGCGTTATATTTTATATTTTATTTAATATATATTAAGAGGAAGACGGGAATAGAAAGAAGTTTAAGCACCCAGTGACGTAGTCCTTAGCTGATAAATGAACAATATTACGTCAATGGATATTTTTAAGCGTTTGTTCTTTCCTACTCCCTGAATAGAGACCCATTTCATTATTATTAGTAGTAGATTTTGCTCATTTTGCATATTAAAAAAGCACTCAGAGATGGGAAGACGGGAAGAGGAAGAAATTTAAGCTACGTCACTGGGTTAACATAGTCCTGAGCTGATAATGAACAATAATACGTCAATGAATATTTTTTTAGTGTTTGTTCTTTCCTACTCCCTGAATAGAGACCCCATTTCATTATTATTAGTAGTAGTATTTTGCTCATTTTGCATATTAAAAAAGCACTTAGAGATGCCAAAATTTAATCACTTGTTCCTTTTGGCATTTCCAACAACTCCACAAAGTTTCATTGGAATATGTTCAGTACTTTTTTGAGTTATCCTGCTGACAAACCAACAAACGCAGTGAAAACAATACCTCCTTCGGCGGAGGGTAACAATACCTCCTTCGGCGGAGGTAATAAGGAATACCTTAGTTCGCTCACAACGTCTACAGTTTTGCATACTTTTTCGCGTTTAAAAATATTTTATAGACTAATCAGCGAAAATTGTACACAGAGTAAATATAAAATAGCATTAATTATATTTACAAGCAATACAAAATCAAAAATATGTATATATAAATAAACACAGACAACAACTTATCTCTAGAGTAAATAAGCAAATCATGAAACTTATTACAAATTATGTTTTGAAAAGTGAAATATTACATGAATACACAAAATCATTATCAATAGTAACCTTCAAACATCTGTAATTGTAAGTTATTACATTGAATGATAGATGTTATATGAACACATTGACCTTCTATGTATTAGACATATTTAGTTATATATATATAAATATACTTTTTAGTTTGTTGTAATATAGCTTTTATATCCAATGGTTCACATAATACAATAATGAATAAAAAATATACACACTCCACTTTACACAAGATCCCTCCTGGCTCTAGGTTTTACACGCACGGCATATATTACTAAATGTACCTCGTTGTTATTTTTGTTTTTTCTTCATAAAAAATAGTCTTTGGTACTGCAAATAACAAACGTATATCCTTTATAAATAAGTAAACAAGTCGTAGAATGTTGATCAAAAGATTTTGTAGAGAGAAAAAGAAAATATTCTTAATATGTATCGGGATTAAAGTATTACGGCAGCAAACTAAAAGAACAGTCTTTTTTTAGTGGGGAGGAAAGAGGACTAACTCAATGGATATGGACAGGCAGGCAGGAGTCTTCTTTGTTCCAAAATTAATGATCAGGGCCTTTTTTTGAGTAAATAAATATCTACATTCATTGCTAGCATTTAAAGTGGGTATGTCCAGAATAGTAAACAAGGAAGCTATTTTGTCCCGTCTTTTATGTTGTTTGTTATTCCATTTGATAATTCATTACGGAGTTAAAATGGATATTCCTGGGACTGGATGAGGAAAAAAAATAGAGCCAAGAAATAGGAGGTGTGATACCAGTTGTAGTGACTGACGATTTTTCATTAGAATATGAGGACACAAAAAATAAGAATATCCTGTGAGGATGTTGACAATTCATAATAATAAACGGGAAGTTTTTTTTAGAACGTGATCGGTTAAAATCAAAAAGAAGAATTAATAATAACAAAAAAGAAAGCTTGTTTGTTTTGTTTGTTTAGCTCCTAGATTGGACACACCTCACCGGAACTTAATCCGGTATCGAGAAAACTGTTGAGACATAAACAATAATTCAGAGGCAAGTTTATCATTCATAAAACTCCAAATTGTGCCCTTTCAGTGTTTTGAACCGTGTCATACAAAACTTTTTGAATTGGACTTCTCACAAATCGCCTATTAATATAAATATACTTAGGGATACAATGAATGTTTTTTGTCATATGTGGCGATATATGGATCAAAACGCTAAAAAAGGGGGGGGGGGGGAAGAAATAACCAATCGAAAAAAAAAATATTGATGCGTTTCAAGAACTTAAATATGGTTGAGGCTATTGATATAGCTGCAAAGACACTAAATAAAGGGTAGTCCATCCCCCTTCATTATAAAATTATATATTTCAAGCAGATAAACTTAACTTCCTTCCCTGAAAATTTCGTCTCTTACCAAGGATTCTAGAATTTTCTTCCTACAGAGGAAGTAAAATAATTCTTATCACGATCACTATATCATTTTTTTATGCCGAATATAAGAAGTATATAAATATATATATATATGATATGTTTTCAAAAAATATTTGAAATTTTTATTTTTTAAGACTTATTGTGCCTCTTTGTCTTATTCATTTTTGTTTGATTGTTTTTAGATTTGGTTTTGACTATTTTGTTACTTCTCCGTAGTAATAATTTTATATTAAAAATCTTCTATTTATGTTTTGTTTTTAAACCAATGAACTGTTAAAGATTGTTACTTAAGAAGTGAGATATTAGTTATTCATCGCTAAAGAGATAATAAGGAGGGGTGAAGATCATTTATTCGATCTATCTTTGGCTCAAAGACTTTATCTCAATTCCTTACACTCTGTTGTTTATGTTAGCCTCAAACACAAACAAAGGAAAATATTATAATTTAAGAGTATTTTATTATGTTTTTTTTGGTAAAGATGTTTATTTATTAGCTAAAATCCATACAGTGTAAAAAATAAGAATACACTAGAAAGTATGAGATAAAAAAACACAATCTTAAGACAGTTACGTTAAAAACAAAACATATATGCACAATAATTGAAAACACAATAATATAAAATGACTTATAAAAATTAATTCTTATTCAATAACAAATGTTCTTACGCATTAACAACATTTAATATACATTTACTTATTTGTGTTTATATATTATTTATGCACTGTGGAATAAAATAAGAGTTCCGACAGACCAAATATATATATTTTATTTAAATCCTATTGTATTACACAGTATACTCAAAAAGTGCAAATATGAAATCATACATATTCATTTGCAAGATATGTAAATTGGACACAATGATGTATAGAAGTCGTATGTTTCCTGCTGACTAAGATAAAAATGTTTTGACATCCTTGGGAGAGGAGGAACATTTATATTATATATCATTAATATAATACATGAGAGAGTCATTTTTAAAGTAATGCATAATAAACTAGAGGCATATATACACTCAGAGAGTGCAAACCTCCGCCGTCACGGGGTCCTTATGAGCCTTCCGAGGCGAATTTTTCAGGACTGGGGAGGCGTAGAGGGACGGGGGAGGGTTCCCCTCGACGGAAATTCCGAGAGGAAGACGCTCCCGGCACCCGATTTCACAGCACAGCGACATCTATTGGTAGAGTAGGCTAGCTTGAAATATTTATTAGTATTAGCTCATTTTGCATCTTAATTCTGCACTCAGAGATGCCAAAATTTAATCACTTGTTCCTTTTGGCATTTTCAACACTCCACAAAATTTCATCCGAATCCGTTCTGTACTTTTTGAGTTATCCTGCTGACACAAACAAAACACCAGTGAAAACAATGCCTCCTTCGGCGGAGGTAAAAATTGAATCCTAGATATGAGGGAAATGCAATTCAAGGGACATTTTTTGTTGATAAAGACTCAAACAAATAAAAACGTGCAAAAGTAAAATTTAAATAATAATAACGTGAAAAAAAATCATTTTTAAGCTATGATATGTTTGTAAGGATATAAAAGGTTTTTACTAGAAAAAAAAATTGATATTGATGGCTGTACAGTAATAGATAACGCACCTATTCGATAGATAAAGTACGTATTTTCGGTTGTTTAACAAATTTGAATATTTTAAAGTCATCTGACTTTTAAGGGATTTTGATATGATTTTTGCCGGATATGAGACCTTTTGCTCGGTGATTCCTTCTCACTGACGTCTGGACGCTAGCACCAAAAGAAAGCAAATAATTCTACAACAGTTCATCCATGTTTTGATGAGAAAATATATAATATTAATTAAAAAGTAATGATTTTAAGTAAAAAAGTTAAGCTATGCATTCTGTCTTTTAATTTTTGATATTTTATTCGATTTTTCTGAGAGTCTCTTGTTTTTCTTCCACCAAAAAAAAAAATATCTTGTCAATTTTTGTTGAATTAGAACGCAAATACTTTGGAGCATTAAATAATATTGAAATATTGCCAAAAGTATTATTATTATTGTAACCACAATATGTCAAGCTACCAGCAAAATGCAATATTGAATGAAATGAGCAGGTCGAATAGGACTTTATATATGAAATGGAGAAAGGGCCATGACGACAACACTGGCAATGAATTTGTGGATGCCTTAGCTAAGATGGGATGCAGTATGATATCTCCATCTAGCGTCGAAGTCCCTCAAATAACATTAATAAGAGAAATTGAAAACAAGACTCGATTGTTATGGCTGAAAGAATGGAATGGTGAACAAAGTTGCTGCCAAACAAAATTCTTCTTGCCTGATCTGAAACAAAGATGGAAGTTACACACACACGAGAATTTCAATTCAGAATATTGTAAGTTTTGTGTCTGGCTATATTCGTATGAAAAAAACATCTAAAGGAAATGGGATTGGCGGATGAGGACTCTTGTAGGCTTTGTGGAGAGGAACGAGAGTCTCCCATTCACTTTGTCAACAGCTGTGATGCCCTTGCTGGTGTAAGGAGGAACATTACCGAGGATTGTGGGGACTATCGTTGGAGTAAGGGGGCTGTGTCCCACTTCATCAGGGCTGTCATCAACACGCGCCAGTTCGTGGATGTCTTCTTAGATGACCAAATTCTTCAGTGATTTTTTTTAAACAATAGTTGTAATTTAATTGATACGAGTACTTGTGCTTTTAAACGTTTTTAGTATGTATTTTAGTATGTTATTTGGATTGTTTATCGTTGTTTGTTCACCGTTTGTATGTAAATGAAATATACCTCACCCTTAGGGTATAGGCCTAACGGGTTGCTGCATTAAATTGCAGTTTCCGTTACCCCCATGAGAAGCTTAACCGCATTTACTCCTGGGGAAAAATTGAAAAAAAAAATGTCAAGCTACCATTCATAAAAACAGAGAGGGTAATAACAAACTAACTCTCTTATTCAATACATAAATTAACATTCATACACTCAAAACTGAAGGTGTCATGCGTATATAAATCATCCATACACATGCACTTTTTTCGTCGACGAAAAGCAAACCTGCGGATGTTGTTATTTTTTTAATACGCGGTAATGCACTTTTTTGTCATAATGTATCATCTACTATTAGACTATGTGTACTTAAGTTTTTCATAAATGTCATTGAGGTAAAAAAAATATTCTTAAGAGAAAGTTGGAGACATAATTAATAACTCTCTGCAAAAAGGTAAAAAGTTAAAGGAACTGTACGGCTTTACTAATTTATTTTATACTGAGGACTTCGAACTTAAACATTATGTGGTTCAAAAGCTCTAAAACAAATTTTAGATTGTTGTAAACCTTTAACAGAAGGATTAGTTTGTTTTGAACCAGCAAACCAGGCCATAGAAACCACCTTTCTGGCTTTGATAGTTCCGGTTTGAATGCTTCCGAACCAATACGTCCCAATCGCTATATCATTAATTTACGATATATCATTTCCTTTACAAAAAAATAGACAAAAGAGTAGTTCACATTAGTACTATGTTGAAAGGAAGTAGGTATCTCTGGAGTAATTTAGAGATAATTATAAAACTAACCACTTATTTTATCAGAATATAAAGGATAGATGGCAAAAGTAATAAATTACCTAAAATACATATTTTCTAAAATAATCGATAAAATATAAGAAAAAACATTTATAAATACTATAAAAATGTTTAAATATATATATATATCAGGAAAACGACCGGGTACCCGCCTGGGTCCCGGCTGTTTTTGGCCGTCCCGGCCTGGTGTCCCGTTTTTTAGACACGAGGCCGGGACTTCAATATTTTCTTTAGTTTGCCATTCATAAATTTATTTAGAAAATAATTTCCCCAAAAAAGTGAGCACGTTTTTTTACAAAGAAATTGTCGAAAGATTCTATTCTAAAAAAACGTCGTCACTTTTCCCCCAAAAAAGTCGTCACTTTTTTTGAAAATGCTTTTATAAAAAAATGTCGTCACTTCAGAATGCCAATGGAACGAAAAAATAATATTATGTATCGGGGTTTTGGCCCGGCCCGGCTTTAAAATTTAAAAGATATCCCGGTCTTTGATTATATAGATTTGTATAAATATAATATTTTTAATGACGCGTCAATTAATTCTCCACCAATAACTTATATACTTTTATTATTATATGTAAATCCCGGCCCGGTCCGGGTCCCGACGAAAAAAGATCGCCCGTGTCCGCTCGTTCTGATCTGAGAATATATTATAACATATAATGTATATATATTTATAATTTTTTACTGGACCGTTGTAAATTAATTCTCCACGAATAAGTTAATACTTTTTTATTAAGGCTGAAAAATATTGAAATATCATAAAATTATATTAAATGTAAAATCCCGGCCCGGTCCGGGTCCCGACGAAAAAAGAGGTGTCCGGTCGTTTCCGATAGATATATATCTATACATATATATGTATATATATTCCATTTTTAAGACTTGTCAATTAATTCTCCACGAATAAGTTAATACTTTTTATTAAGGCTGAAAAAATATTGAAATAGATAAAAAATAACTATAAAGTGTTTTAATCATTCTATTTAACGTCAAATATCGAACTAACATTAAACAAATTCCATTATTGATCTAGCTGTATTGATATAATAATCAAACCAACAAACAAAAATCCCTTTTATTTAAATGTTTAAACCATGACATTAATTTTAATAATGATATCATAAGTACAATATTGCTTGGCTGAATCTTCAAGAATAAACAATATTATTACTCAAGTGAGAACTGTCTATGTTTACAAACATCCCAAACTACATGTGAAGTAATGGGTGAAATGAATATCATTTGTTTAAGCAATGTACATGAATGCAGAGAGCACTCAACCACAATTCGTCTCTCCATTAAAGCATCAACTATATTGATGGGGGCGTCAAGAGCCCCCCCCCCCCAAAAAAAAAAAAACCAAGTATGTTAGGTTTATATATGAAGCCCTGCCGTTGGAATAGTTATTTGCCGATATACACTATTATATATATATCTATATCAGAGCTGCGAATACCGAATGTAAATCAAAGACCTTTAGATCAGTTATATTACTACCTACGCTGAAGAAGGGATATTTCACTGGCGTTGGTTTGTTGTTGGTTGGTTTGTTTGTTTGTTTGTCAGCAGGATAACTCAAAAAAGTGCGGAACGGATTGGATTGAAACTTTGTGGATTTGTTTGAAATGCCAAAAGGAACAAGTGATCAATTTTGGCATCTCTGAGGGCTTCTGTAAGATACAAAAGAGCTAAGTACTAACTAAAATAGATTTCAAGTTAGCCTACTTCTGCCAATAGATGTCGCTGTGCTGTGCTATCCCTTTGATGATGGCAGTTCTTTTCTTTCCAGGTACCTCTAGAGTGTAAACAATGATATGTTTTGACAGTGCGACAGTGGTAAAGGGTTGGAAATGACAGAAAGACCCAGTGATTCATTTTTAATATTATATTATTAATAAAAGTATATAAATGAGGAGGAAACTATTTGAATACAGAATTATTACTAAATTTATCGCCTCTTCAAAAAAACGATTTATAAAAAAGAATCAATATTTTAAAATGAAAGACACCTGTAAAGTTTTTGAGAATTATATAGCAACAGTTTAAGTTGTATGAGGAATTAATATAAATTTTCGGTCCTTTACTTTCTGAAGTGACGAGGGTTTTTTAGACAATAATTCCAAAAAAAAAAGGTTGACGACGGTTTCTTAGAAAATACTTTCTTAAAAGAAAGTGAAACTTTTTAAAAAAAAAATAATTTCCAAAAAAAAATTATCAGAAAAAAGTGATGAAAAGATTTGTGTTTAGAAAATAATATTTCAAAAATTCCTTTTAGAAAAAAATCGTCACTTTATGAATGACAAACAAAAGAAAATATTGAAGTCCCGTGCCCGGTGTCTAAAACACCGGGACACCGGGCCTAGCCGGGCCGGGTACCGTCGT
>CP045904.1:8490390-8533705 GCA_013387185.1 Caligus rogercresseyi | reverse complement strand
GGAATAGGTCATGAAGAACCTCCTCTCATCACGATCCAGGTGCCCAAAGATTCCAATTCTATGTGTAAAGTCACTATTCACTATTTCTGGATCCCGAGACTCTTCAGGATGGGAGTAAGTTAATTATATATATCTCTCTCTGTGTCTTTCTCTATCTGTGTGTCTATATCAATATACTCTATATAAGGAGGAATTAAATATTCGATTTACGTCATCATAATACACAAATATAATGATGATAAGGCAATCTAAAAGATCGACTCAATTTCCAAAATGAATCCTTAATTTCTCGGCTTAAACAAAAAACACATCTCTGAATTTTTGATATTTTGTAGAAAAAAGTCTCTTCTATCAACTCAAGGCCTCAGTTTTTTTGTCCAAAACAAAGAGGAAATCAGGAGAGCCGATTGGCTATAAAAAAGTGGCATCAAGGCAAAAAAAAAGGTTAATTTCATTACCATAGAGCTTTCAAATGCTCAAAATGGGCAATTCAATATAAGATATAAACACTAAAGTATGTTCAATTTATAAGTTTTATCAAAACTCCATAAGGAACTCAAAAATTTCCATACAAAATAAGGCCGGGATTTTGGCCGGGAAAAGCCCAAATTTAAGAGGCATGTAACTTTGCTCAGACAACAAATTTCGAACTGAAATTTAAAACATATAATGAAAAAGACTTAATCATTCTATTGTGTAAATTTCATTTGAATCCATTAACCCAAAATTTCATAGAAGTTTTTTTTTTTTGGAATGACCCATATGTATATATATGTAAAGAATTCCGTCCGTTCATTTCCCTATATCTCACGAACGGTTCATTAGATATTGACGAAATTTTCAGTGAATTGTTTTGAGAGCTCAAGGAGTGTATCTAATTGATATATATATATATATATATTATATATATATATATATATATATATATATATATATATATATAATATATATATATATATAAGCAGGAACAGAGTGGGAAGAATTTATCCAGCGGGACAATTATGCCCTCCCCGCCCTAATACAGGCCCCAATATGCCATTGATATATATATATATATATATATATAGATATATATATATATATATAATATAATATATATATAAGCAGGAACAGAGTGGGAGACTTTATCCAGCGGGACAATTATGCCCTCGCCGCCCTAATACAGGCCCCAATATGCCTTGATATATATATATATAAGCAGGAACAGAGTGGGAAGAATTATCCAGCGGGACAATTATGCCCTCGCCGCCCTAATACAGGCCCCAATATGCCATTGGGAGGCTGTCAACGACCGTTTCTTGAGGCCAGCGGCCCACCAGGAATAGTCCCCGGTACTCCCAGTGGCCACTCCGTCCCTGCATATAAGTATATATTTATAAACACCACACAGTTATATTATACAGGGTCCACGCGCTAAATTTGACACTTTCGAAAAATAAAAACAAACATGGATAGAATCTTTAATTCTTTATTAAATCAAAAAATTCCATAAGTAGGCTGTCAGTATTGGTCTTGGCTTGGATTCTAATTGAAGTATAGGCCCCTAACCTCGACGACCTTCTTCAGCCGGGACCGGAACTTGAGCACGCGCACCTGACCTGGTCCCTCGGCAACTTCTTGAACCAGAGCGTGATGCACGCCTTCAACTCGGCCATGGTGTTGCAAGCAGTTCGGTTGGTATCCCTTTCAACCGCACCCCATAGGTTGAAGTCGGGGGAGTTGGGCGGCCAGATGTTCGGGCTCGTGTAGCTTCAGGGCCTTGTAAACTAGTTCTCCTGGCCTTCTCGGTCAAAATCTGCCTTTGCGGCGCTTGTAGAAGTGGTAACGGAGGTCCTCGTTGTATACACACCCTAACTGTGGTGTTTCCGACCCCCAACTCCTCCGCCAGCTTGGTGCAGGATTTGCTGGGTCCTCTTGCACCTTCTTCTGGAGCTTTTCCACGAATTCCGGGGTCCTAAGGGAGTCAGAACGTCTTTTCCCCTTTTTTCTCTCCACCACCTTCTCGTAGTCGTTTTGGACTCCTCCAGCCCGATCTGATGGACTTGACAGTGTTCTGGACACACTCGCCGTCTTTATAATCTCCATATCCTTGCAACCGGCGCGGATCATCATCACTGCAGTTACGCGTTTTCAGGATTCGGGCGGGTTAAATTGTCAGACACCATTGATATCGTTTACCAGCTGTGCTCAACTACCTGGATAGAAAGAGAAAGAAAAAAAAGGAAGGGAGAGAAGTGAGGCAAAATACTCTCTCCCTCCTTTTTCTTTATCTTCTATCCTGCTAACAGTAACAGATGTTACCAAATGGTAATTGTATTTTCTCATATCAAAGGATCAATTTTTTGGGAGAGTACGTGCAAAAATGTATTTGCTTATTTCTCTTAAAGTATAGCGATTTTTAGAGCACCAAACATATCAAATGAAAGCTTGGTACACCAGCTTTAATATTTTGGTATACTAAATCATGTCAATTTATAAGTAGAGAGTTATATGTACATTAAAAAAACATATCTCGCGTACAAAATGACGCATATAATGGATTATAAATGCGTCAGAGACAAAGTAAAATTTTGAGAGGATACCTTGACGCAAATCTAAGAAACACATTATTATTATTTTTTTTCATAATCGATTCTTATAGGCTTATACAGGCTCTGAATCATATGATGTAAACTCAGATTGTACTGAATTCTGAATTGATAAAATGCAACCAAGGTCATTTTTGGATTTATCATTCAAAGGTGTACTAAACTTAAAAATACTATTTTACTCTGAAGCGAACAAGTCATCTTCTACAGGCGAGTGAAGTTAATTGATACAAAAAAGCTATGAAATATGCTAACATTACACACTCCATTTTTCTTTGTTTTTACTGAAAACTTTGTTTTTATTAAAAACATCAAATATACGTCTGGTAGTAAATTAGATTTCCTTTAAATTAATAATTATTATTGAAGTCTGTAACGTCCACCATTTTGAAGAAATTTGCGGAAGACTATATTTTTACTAAATTTTTAAAACTTTGACCTCGTTGCACGACCTCGTAATGTTGACCGATTTTGTTCAAACTTTGTATGTCGTCTTCTTTTATCACCAAGAAACAGAAAATCCACAATGTTGCTAACATTTCAATTTTTTGAAAAATAAGAACAGCCCTAATATATATATATATATGGATGTTAAAATCCATTTTTTTTAAACAATTTGCCTAATAGGTATCTTTCATGAATATACTTTCAATGACTAGAACTTTATTGTTCATAATTTTGTTAATAGTATGAATAATTCGTCCATACCTTGGATATGCTGTCCTCTTGTTTACAAAACAATATTATTAGTAGTAAAACTATCCTTATCAATTTATTAATCAATCTCTTCCTTCATAAATGATATATCATTGCAAAAAAACAGAATACTGGCAAATTTCCTTATTTATTAATTTTATGATTTACTTTACATAATTATTCTTTTAAATATTGTTTCCTGTGCGAATAATATATTTGAAATGTGGACTTACTGTTTACGTAATTTGGTTTGACACACAACTAGAATAATTATCAGATCCATGCTTATAATCATCCATAAAAAAAATTGCCAAAAATATCTATGTACTCAAATATTCAATATATTTTTTAACAATCCAGGGAATTCGTTGTCCTTTTTTCCTTGGGGGGAAAAATGAATGAGCATATCTTATTAAATTGTTATCTGATACTTATATTTGTTTTGAAGCATGGAAATATGTAACTTAATATTCTATTTGTTTTTACTTATTTGTTACAAAATACATACATTGTATAAAATTATATGAATCATACAAAATGAGTGATTTACGTAATGCTATTTTCACAGCCAAAACAATTTGTTATTGAAATTGTCTCATCAACTTTATTCACAGATTTAGTTGTATCTGGAAAATTTAATATATAATAAGGTCCCTTTTATATATATATATGATTTATAGCATCCCATAGGCTAGATACTGTGGTGGGCAAAAGATGCTGCGCTCAAAAAGGTATTTGGGTGTTTTGGAAATCCAGACAGGGCCCTATATGCGATCGTGGTCTTGACACTGCTGATTATGCAACAAGACCAGACCATGAAGGCAACAACTAGAGCCAAATGAAAGGCTACATTGAGTGTCTCCTCAAATTGAACACAGTGCTGACAGACCAGATCTTTATGAAGATTTATGAATAGACCTCACCACTGTCAAAATATTTTCAAATCAATGGGATGAACATCCTAACTGCACATTGTCTGCTGGTGGAAAAAGAGGATGGGCTTAAGAAATGTGTGTGAGACTTCAGTGGTGTGAAGTAAGCTGCAGACTGGTTCGTGGAATGGACTAATGGTGAGCTGCTGGAAATGGAAGGGATTAGGTGGAGGTAGCCCTTTCTAAAAAAAGAGAGTTGTCAGAAGATGAGACTTTGAAAACAGCTGACAGTGGCATTGAAATGAATGTCGATAATGTCATCATGGACACCGTTATCGAAAACATTCATGAGCGCTTTACAATTAGTGGAAAGCTTTGCTCTGATTTTGCCTGACTCAATCCTAAAAACTTCCCTGAAGTAAAGGATAGAGACTTCCGTCATCTACAATGCACCGTGTTAGCAGCTATATGATGGCATTTGATGGCCAAGTCACCGCTGAAGTATCTAGTAAATGTTATAAGTGCAAACATTGTCGTAATAAACATTTTAGAAAGCAATGCAAGAAATTCATCTGTTCTAAAGGCTCGACAATTCAGACAAGAAATCCTTTATGAAAAATTAATAAAATAACGTAAATGTATTAACATTGGATAAAAATGTGTTACAATAAATGAATAGTTAAATCAAATTATGTTTGATCAATGAAATAAACAAATATAACAAAATACGCATATATAACTTATTATTAGGTTAAACCATGTATAGTCTGGCCCAATAAAACTCATTATTTTCATCAAATTAATTTAAAAAAACACTTTAAATTAGAAAATATCCCCTCCGGCTGCAATGACGTCGTAGCAGTGCTTGAGAGCTTCTTGAGTTGGTCGAATAGCTCGTCTTCGCTTACCCTCTTCATCGTCCGCTGCACAGCAGTAGTGGCTTCCTCATGCCCCCCAAAATCGTCATTACGGAGCAGATGCTTCGACTTCCGGAACAGGAATCGGTCAAAGAGGTTCAGATCTGGGCTGTAGAGGTTCTATTTGACCGTTTCACCTCCCTTGTTTATGCGGCGCGTGAGGACGGGCGTTGTCCCATATCAGGAGACAATCCTTTTGGTGAATCCTGCGTTGAGGTTGATGAAGTGTTTCCCGGTCGTCTTCAGGTTCTCTCTAATGGTCTTCCAGTCGGCTGTGGTCCCTCTCGAGAGATAGTTCCTCAATGGAGACTCTCTTCAATTTGCAGCTGAACCCCATCAGAATAATCGTCTTCCTCGTCGTCAGCTTCACACGGGGGGTTGAGATCCGAGCCCCATGGATCCATCCAGACATGCCTCCGCTCCGCCAAGTCCAAGTGGAACCAGGACTCGTGGATTTGGAGGCATTTCCGTTGTGCCGGAGGACGACGAGGATGGGATCACCGGGAAGTATGAATCCTGGAGGGGGAAGAAGTCCTCGTCTCCGAGCGCCAAGCCCTCCATCGCGAGCGGCACGTCCTTTTTTGCGAGGGCAAACTCTTCCTTTGTGAGCGGCACGTCCACGTCCACGAGATGAGGATGTACTGGATTCGACTGGATGGAATCCTTGCATAGCAACACACAATCAATTCGACAAAATACAATCCACGATTGGATTCCGAATTGTCTATCCAGTTGATTTGAAGTACATGAGAATAACTAATTAATAATGATGTATTAATAAGAGATCCATTTATTGTTTTGAATTTAGATCACCCCTTTTTTCTCTTTCTCTCTCTCTCTCTTCAAAGCATAATTGTAGCCATTGTTTTGTTGGAGCATGTGATTGGTGGAGCATATCGATGCGCAGGGACACCAACATAAATATTTTGTAATGATTTCACGAAAAAATTACGGCCGTCCATCTTTGGAAGGATATTGCGCTTGAAAAACCTTTGATTGTAATAAACAATCGACTTACAACAAACTACAAACATCCATTAATATGATCGAAAGCCTATATGTTTTTTTTTTCTATATAGAACGTATAATTTCAAATCATAAAAATGGAAGCATCATCGTATGAAATAAATATAGCCAAAAATACGTATAATAGTTTTTCTCCTTTTCTTATATTTCGTTCTGTATTCAAATAGTGTTCTCACCTCACATATGTAGTACAAGGTATATATAATTTCCTTAAACTTTTTAGTGCATAAGTCTTTTGCTTCATATTTGCCTCGCTGCACGTTGCTAAGTATCTGTGCCCACTTTTTTTAAATGAGACGATAGAGGTTTTTTAAAGTAAGAAAAGGGGGAAAAAGAAAAATAAATACATATGTATATATTTGTAGTTATAAGGAGAGGAACTTAATCCGAATTCACTGGATAATATAAAAAATTTCCCTCTACTTTTTTTGTTGAAAAATACTCATATCATTCTCTATCATAAAATTTCTTTCTATACGACGTCTCCATCATCATAAGCTTCAAAAACTTTATTGTTTGATGCAAGGTTCAACCCTTGCCTCAACATATTATCAAAGATATGTTACCATGTATAATGCTGTGGCCGTAGGCCACCCCCCGCCCGGAGGGCCTAGCACCAGCCGCGGAGCGGCAATGGGCTAGTTTAAAAACAAACAGGAAAGCTTAGTCATCCACTGGGAGAGCTTAAAGCTGTCTGCCTTTGAAGAGAAAAAGGTAAGACGCTCAAAAGAAAAATCATCTGAAGTCACAGAGGGAGAAAAGGGGTTTGAGTGAGCCAATGTGGAAGGCTCAGAATTAAAAAGTACATAACGTGCAAGAGTTGTGCCCTCTGTGTATATGTCATCTTGTCACAGTATAATTTATTCACAGACGCACCTACCACACACTCTGTGTGGCCTAATAATTTCTTCTGAGTCTGTCCACTACTCAAGTATCATGTGAGAGTTATCTTTCTACTGTCAGATTGTATAAAACCGACAAAGTAAAATTTTGAGAGGATACCTGGACGCAAATCTAGGAAGCACATTATTATTTATTTTTTTCATAATCAATTTCTTATAGGTCAATACAGGCTCTGAATCATATGATGTAAACTCAGATTGTACTGAATTCTGAGTTGATAGAATGCAACCAAGGTCATTTTTAGCTTTAGCATCCAAAGGTTTACTAAACTTAAAAGTACTATTTTACTCTGAAGCGAACAAGTCATCTTCTACAGGCGAGTGAAGTTAATTGATACAAAAAGCTTTGAAATATGCTAACATTACACACTCCATTTTTTTCTTTGTTTTTACTGAAAACTTTGTTTTATTAAAAAACATCAAACATACGTCTGGTAGTAAATTAGATTTCCTTTAAATTAATAATTATTATTGAAGTCTGTAACGTCCACCATTTTGAAAAAATTTGCGGAAAACTATATTTTTACTAAATTTTTAAAACTTTGACTTCGTTGGGCGACCTCGTAATGTTGACCAATTTTGTTCAAACTTTGTATGTCGTCTTCTTTTATCAACCAAGAAACAGAAAATCTACAATGTTGCTAACATTTCAAACATTGATATAATAAGAACAACCCTAATAATATATATATATATATATATATATATATTATATATATATATATATACTTCAATGGCCGTATATACTTTTTTATAAACAATAAGTTCTTTTTCCATACCAACTGACACTTTTATCGGATATTCCTTATAGGCTTATCGGCGTTCGATTCTATTTATTCAGTTCCCTGAAAGGTCCTACAAACTTTTGTGTCATAAACTTATTTTATTTCTCTATATAGAAAAAAAAAAGTATGAACAATCTTGTTTATGTTGATTTTTACTTATATATTGCCTTAAAAGTGAGTATATGTGATCCCTCCACGTGGTAATGAATTTCTTTATTCTCAAGAATGTATTAAAAGCAATAACAAACAAAAAAAAATCCTCAATATGAGCCATAAAGCCCCTCAGCAAGTTGTAGTAGAGCTGAGGTGAAAGTAAAAAATATATTCTATTTTCACAGTTCAAAAGCTTGGATTGGTACTTGGAGAAACCCATTACTTACTATAAGCAGATGTATTGACTAGTATTCGTGAATTTTAACCCCAAATTGAATTACAAAGACCAAGGCACTTCCTATAATCAATTGTGATGTAAGAGATATTTTGACTCCTACAAATAAAAATCAAGGCTATTTAATATATCAAAAGAAGACAAACCATTAACACAGCTCATGTGCAGGCTTCCTTTAAATATATATTTAAAGTGTATAACAAATGCCTGCTTTTCTTTATTTCACAGTTCATAGAATATATACAATAACCAAAGTATAAGGTATTTATTAAGATGCTAATGTGTAAAAAATACATTATTTAACATTATAGTTTAAATTTTTAGCATCTTAGCTGAACAATCTTGAAAATATATATCAATTAAAAGCCTATAAAACTGAAATAACAAGCATACACGAAAACACACGGAAAAAATGTTTGTTCATCTCCTGAATAGACTCGCCTGACAGGAAATAATCCGGTATCATCTCGTAATTATCTATCTTCGATATATATATATATATATATATATATTCTTTATTCCTCATTCTTTTAAAGAAAGTATTAAGATATCATATAACAATTGTATATTAATAATGCCTTGAGTATTTCAAATGGATTATGAATGCGTATCTCGCCCAATCATGACTCAAATTGGATACGTAGCCCAGTCTTTAAAAAAATCCGTCAATTAGCTATTTATTTCCTGAGTGAACTTTTAATTACCTCCGCCGAAGGAGGTATTGTTTTCACTGGCGTTTGTTGTTGGTTGGTTTGTTTGTCAGCTAGATAACTCAAAAAGTACGGAACGGATTCGGATGAAACTTTGTGGAGTTGTTAGAAATGTAAAAAAAAAACAAGTGATTAAATTTGGCATCTCTGAGTGCAGAATTAAGATGCAAATGAACTAAATACTACTCAATATTTCAAGTTAGCCTACTCTGGCAATAGATGTCGCTGTGCTGTGAAATTGGGTGTCAGGAGCGTCTATCTCTCGGATTTCTGTCGAGGGGAACCCCCCCCGTCCCTCTACGCGCCCACAGTCGTGAAAAATCCGCCTCGAAGGCTCATAAGGACCCTGTGACGACGGAGGTTTGCACTCTCTGAGTGTATATATGCCTCTAGTTTGTTTTGTTTTTTAACTTATTATTGATGCATAAAAGTGGACCATAATACCGTTTTTCAGAAATTTTGTTTTACTCAATTATAATGATAAGTAATATAAAAATCAAATTATAAAATATGGGCATTCATATTTCTTAATCAGCAATTTAATCAAATACGATAAAAATACATTTATTATTAATATTTAAAAAAGCAAACCGTAAGCATTTCAATTCCAAAACGTAAACATCATTAACTTTTTCTATTTGAATATAAGAACATGAATTTGTTATTATTTAATTATAAAAATATCATGATTAATTTAAATCTCTAATGCACATTCTATTGATAAAAAACTATTATTAAACAATCTTTATATAGTAGATGTATATTCAAATCAAATTATGCCTATAATATGATTATGAAAACAAAGATACATGATATAAAGAAGTTCTTGTTGTATAAATAATTGGGTAAAAGATTGCTAAAAAAGTAATTGGTTATGATGATTAGAAAAAAATATATATTTGTATTTATATAATTTAATCGAAACAAAAAATGTATTTATCTATACATGTATATAAGCGATTATACAATTGTCGCATGTTAAATCGAGGATAAATAAATAGATATTTATAAGAACCCAAAACGGAGAGCACCAAATCTTTCATCTATTCAGTTTTTTTTTTTTGAGAAAGTCGATAGTTTACCTTAGGTATGCATGTATTTAATTTTTCCAGATTAAAACATGTAATACATAAATAAGCCAAAAATTACAGCGTAAAAATAAACTAAAATATATACAAGAAAAAAGAGTCAAACTATTTAGGTCAGTTGCGAAAATATATAACTTGTATTTTCTACTCGATATTATTAGGATAATAGAGTCAACCCTTGCTAAGAGTCATTTTCTATTTGAAATCATGCAAAGGGGGTTAAAAGTATCTAAATATGGGAGACATTTATTCGGTGAAATGTATCTCTCAACAAATAAAGGGGTGTAAGATTGTTATTCAATCCCATTTGTATCCAAATTTAAACATTGTAAACAAGAACGATGATTAAATAAAAAACTTTCTATGTTTTTTTAACGTAACTGTCTTAAGATTGTGTTGTTTATCTCCTACTTTCTATTGTATTCTTATATTTTTACACTGTATGGAGTTTAGCTAATAAATAAACATCTGAACCAAAAAAAACCATTGCAGAATATTTATGAAAAATAATATCATGACAATAAAATGTTAAGGTAAAGTCCCACCAAATCACGTGATTTATATATATGATAAAGAGATACATTTAATTTTGGTAAGTAATTTGTGGGAAAACCATAATATTGTTATCATTATTATATTGTATAGTAGCAACCTTAATTGTCAAGAACATATTATGTCCTAGGAAACGAATCAAATGGATTACATAATAATAATAACTTGTTATTTGATCAAATACTGAACGTCAAATAATAAACTTTCAATTAACAAAAAGTCACAACTTAGGTAATTAATGATTTTTTCATTTTCTAATGACTTCTTTGATGAGAAAAATTATAAACATACGATGGACTAATGAAAGTATACACTATTTTTTAACTTCTTTTTCATAAACTTGAAAACAGAGAATTAACAGATTTTTATTTATTTAAAATAAAATCCTTTTTTTCCTAGTCGTATTTTTTTCCTTTGTATCTATTCGTTAAATCTATTTATGTCATCTTGGAAGCCAATTCGGACATGCTTCTTTTATCTAAATTATAATATATTGATCATCAATTATTTATTATTTCCCTTGAAGACCTTAGCTCATCACTAACAAGCAAAATTTTAGATTTATCTCAACAACAAACGTAGGAGTCTTATATTTTTTAATCGGGGAGACCAGAATTATATTAAAATAATACCAAAAACTAGAGGCATATATACACTCAGAGAGTGCAAACCTCCGCCGTCACAGGGTCCTTATGAGCCTTCCGAGGCGGATTTTTCACGACTGGGCGGCGTTCATCCGAATCCTTCTGGTTACTTTATTGAGTTTTCCTTGACTGAATTTAACAACACCAAACAAATCCGAACGCCCAGCTGAAAAATAGAGGAATATTACACTCGGAGGTAATATATGTGTCCTTACCGTAGCATAATCCCGATCTCCCACAACATTTCCCCATTCAATTAAATAATTCTACATCACAATTCAGGACTGAACCTCCGATGATGATTTCTTAAATCTCTAACAGTATTTCATTTAAATGTTAGCCTCATTTTTGCATATTAAAACGACAAACAGTGACGTGTTGGTGTGTACTCGGGGCAGAGTGAAAAGGGTCAACTTCCATATAGTTTAAGCTACTCTCATGGAGTGTTAAAACATAGTCCTGAGCTGATTATTATGAAACAAGTAATACGCACTGAATATTTTTTTAGCGATTTGTTCTTTTCTACTCCCTTTGAATTAGACTGAACCATTTTCCTTGAGTTATTGCTGCAACATAACGCATATGAAAAAAGAGACTTACAACATTCCCCAAAATTTAAATCTATAATCTGTTTCTCTTTGAGCATTTCCAAAAACTCCTACAAAGTTTTCATTCGAATTGTGTTCAGCACTTTTTGGTCCTACTCCTGATAGGCAAATCAAAAAAAAGAAAAAACAAACCTATTACTACAAACTGCCACTGAGTGCTGGGAGTGAAAACAATACCTCCTTCGGCGGAGGTAATAATATATAGCAGCTTGTATTTAATATAGAATCTCCTCTGGGGTATATTTAACGAGAGGTCTGCTACAAAATGAGATGGGGCGTTACGGTCCTTGTGTGAAAGCCGCAAAACTGTTGCACATCAGTTCTGAGATTGCACGGATCTCGTCCATATCATGAAAACTATAAAAGAAGGTACAAAAGGGAATATAAATAGGCAGCGGATCTGAGCCCAGAATAGATCCTATATGGCTTTCTAAGTAAAGATCCTAAGCTAAGACTGGCATCGAAAGTCATTGCAAAACTTCAATCTATTCTGGCGAGGGCCAGGTTATAGAACCATAAAAATTTCCACAAGGATAGCGGAGGTGGCTTAAAAGAATACAATAATATCTCTGGAAACATTTTTAAAGATGCATTATATATTATAATTTTAAAAAAACCAGAATGTGTTTTAACCATATTTTAATTTTACATGTCTTTCTCCTTTTAGTCTTTGTATAATCTATGGTTATTTTTAGTGATTATTAAGAATTTATTAACTCATTGAATAAATGTGTGTCTCCCATTGGGATTTTTACAAAATATATTGCAGAGCCAAAAAAAATATGTTTTTTTTCATTACCAATATTAAAATTTTGGCTTAAATACATTTCGTTTTGATAAAATATTTATACAATTAATTGGCCTTACACAAATGAACTAAAAGTTTGTAATTAGTCTAGTTGGAATGAAGCGTCAACAAATTAAAAGTATCTAAGGCGTCTTATAAAGAAAAGGGAGGCACAGACAAGAAAAGTGTCTTCCGTCTTCATATTGTTAAAGAGCTTTTATGTTCAATATTGAAAAAAGGATCGATATTTGCAATTTCATCATAATTGTAGTTTATATTTACGGAAAAAAAAAAACATGGTTCATTTGGAAGCATGGAAATAATAAACAAAAGGTTTGAAAATGTATATTAAAGATGCAAAATTGCTAAGTATTATGACTAGAAATAAAATAACAAAAAAAAGTACTTATGAAAAATTTAACCTTTATTATAGTTATCTTGAACTAATTATGTATTAAATTGTTAATCAATTTTATCAAAAAAAGACAAAAGATTCATACGAGAAACAGGTCATTTTCTTATCAATTTTAGTAAATTTAAAATTGATTGGCAATCATACTTTTAGTAAGCAATCACAAATAAGATAACTTATAAGCAAACACATTAGGCTTATATTTAATTAAAACATAATCCAAGGAAATTAACCGTTTTTGATTTCGTTCATTAATTAATTTTTTAAAAAAATATGAATCTTAAAAAATGATGGAATGCATATATCTGCAAATGTAAAAAACCATATTGATAAGAAGACTTGTATCTGACACTAAATTATTATTGAAATTGTATTACCATTAAAAACGTTCACTAAAATATGGTCAACTTTTTGAAATATAACGCCAATTTTTTCGATTAGTCCGAAAGATATATAAATTAAAAAACGGATTTGAAATTCACAGATATAGTATAAAAAATAAATACTACTGACATTTGTGGTTATTCTTACTTTGCACGAAAATAACTGGGCCTGAACCATTATAAATTATGAAAATCATGATTTTCAAAAAATATCATATAAGGCCAAACCTTTTTTCGGACTAAATTTTAAGTGGCGTTTTTGGAATCTACGTAAAAAAATGGGACTGAAATGTTTTTGATTTTATTACATGCACAGATTAAATGTTTTCCCTTAAATGCATAGAATTGGTAATCTATCGAATACTTTTGCTTTCATATTGATTATAGTTTAGTGTAAACTACGAAATATTTTTATTACAAAAGCATTACAAACTGCAGGGAATTGTCGTTGAAAATAAATCAGTTATTACCCATATAAATACAAAAAAGAAAGCTGCTTACGATGTAATACTTTTTTGTTAATGCATCGTGGTATATGCACTTAGGGACATAATTTTCCAAATCGATTCTCTTTAGTTCTGCATTGTTGAGTTTATACATATGCAACTATGCAGTTCTACTTTTGCTTTTAAAATGATTATAAACTATTGTTTAATAAGTATAGGCGTTAATTTGCACGTCATTGTTGGTCATAATATTTAGATATCTAAGTTATTGACCCATCAGACATGTGTTGATGAAAAGAATAATTCATAAATGATAAATAATACTAAGATTCAATTAGACGGCGGATATGTGAGTTGGTGTAAGAACTTTCTGTTTAGAATTAAATCAAAATGAGTTATAATATATATATAAATAATATATATATGTATATATGGTTGTATTACAAACCGTCGACTTACAAAACGTCGACCTTACAAAACGTCGACCTTACAAAATATCGAACTTACAAAAACGTCGAACATTCCTCGGTTCAGGGTCCCCAATAATCCCGAATAACTGTGTGATTTATGTTTCTTTTTTTGTGTATTTTACAAAAATGATATTTCAAACCCCACTGTCACTTTTTTTTTTGCGTTCAAGAGTCACTTGTATTAAAGGAACACACCTCATCGACTCTTGATCCGTTGTAATTGTATTTAAATCGTCCAAAAAAGCCATATATATTTATATTTATATCAGGAAAATACCGGGTACCCGGCCCGGGTCACGGCTGTTTTTGAGCGTCCCAGACCGGTGGCTGGTTTTTAGACGCCGGGCCGGAACTTAAATATTTTCTTTCGTTTTTCAAACATAATGTGAAAGGAGTTTTCAAAATATTATTTTCTAAGAAAATGTATCACTTTTTTGATACTTTTTTTTTTTGGAAATTATTTTCTAAAAAACGTCGTCACTTTTTTTGGAAATTATTTTCTAAAAAACGTCGTTACTTCAGAATGTCGAAGAAGAAACGAAAAAGTCCCGGCCCGGGTCCCGGCGAAATAAGGTATCCCGGTCGTTTCCTGTTTTTTTTGTAATTTTTGGGAAAAATTAATGAGGTCAATGAGCACTGCAAGGCTATTTATCAGCATTCTTCAACGAACGTTACCTTAAAGCCTTCAAATTCATCTTCTTTATATTTTCTATTAATCTATTTTATATTTTATATCATTAGCGGGGAAGAAGTACAGTAGCGTCAAGACATCATTAGCATGGTGTTCTGGCTAAAAGCGTTAAAGTAAAGTGGAGCATACAAGGAAAAGTAAACCATAAAAATAGGCCAAAATATGGTTATTTTCTTAACGTAGATGTCGCTAGTCCATGAAATTACGTCATAATCCAATTTAAAACCAGTTTAAAGGCATACTAGAATGCTTATTTATATATGTAATTTCTCTAAATCAATAAAGTTTCTTATATTAATAATAAAAATAAAGGGATTCAGTTAGATGATTTGAAATATATCCAATCACTACAACGTCTCCAAATATAAATAGTAAAAGGACTTTGACATTATTTTGTAAAAGAGCTCTAGCATCAAAGCGCCCCTTACGGACTACAGAAGAACTAAAATTTTGGCCAAATTCCTCTTGGAAAAAGGAATAAATTTTATGTTATGCATGCGCTACTTTACTTTACCGCTTTAGTCCAGTCTACTGGTGCTCTTGTTGTTATCATTGATAGTATAATCTTTAAAATATATATAGAAATAAATACATTCAAATATGTCTCTGAGACAGGTGGCCACTTTACACAGAAGGTTTTAGTACAACTTTTTTTGTTATGGACAAGTGACCGTTTAACAAAAGATTTGACTCCTATTATTGATGGAGGGCATCTAGATATTCTTATTTATTGCTTCTTACTCCATGAGGAGCACCAGTGTGCTTCCAAAACACGGGTTGTTTTATATATTTTGAGGTACCAATATAATTACCTCCGCCGAAGGAGGTATTGTTTTCACTGACGTTGGTTTGTTTGTCAGCAGGATAACTCAAAAAGTACGGAACGGATTCGGATGAGAAACTTTGTGGAGTTGTTGGAAATGCCAAAAAAAAAAACAAGTGATTAAATTTGGCATCTCTGAGTTTAGAATAAGATGCAAAATGAGCTAAATACTAACAAATATTTCAAGTTAGCCTACTCTGCCAATAGATGTCGCTGTGCTGTGAAATTGGGTGCGGAGGGAGCGTTTCTTCTCGGAATTTCCATTGAGGGGACCCCTCTCCCCGTCCCTCTACGCCGCCCCAGTCGTGAAAAATCCGCCTCGGAAGGCTCATAAGGACCCCGTGACGGCGGAGGTTTGCACTCTCTGAGTGTATATATGCCTCTAGTTATATAAAATAGCACATATTTTTGCAAAAATAATACGAAATAACAATAGAAGCTACAGTCACAAATGAGCAGCCAATAGTAATAGCAAAACAAAGTCATTTAATGGGCATTAATACACTTTTACTTATATAAAACGTATTACATTTTTGTCCAAATGATTGGGTTCCAATTTGGGAAATGGAATTGGCGAAAAATGCTGTAAAATTACTCTATCGAATCAAGGATTTTTTTTCAATGAGGTTGACGACTATTTGCCTTTTTCCTCTCGGGAGGCGAGACTCTATCTTCAACATTGAGAAGTTGAACATGGGCACGCACATAGATAGATAATATATTATTATTTGTAAACGTAATGTGTATCTTTAAAAAAATATGTGTAATTTTATAATACGTGAATGCAAATGAGGTAAAAAATAAATGCTAAATAAGCATCATTAAAATATACACTCATAAGACAACAAAGAATAAATTAAAATAAATTAACTCATTTTTAGCTTGATTACACACTTAAACATAAGTAAATTTTAATTTTTTCGATGATGACAAAGCTCTTTATCAAATTAAATATTAAGCTTTTTGAATATAATTGATGATCATGCCCTAAACAATGTTATAATCTCGCAATGATATAATTTGTGTATCTTTTGTGGATGTTCAATAACCATTATGAAGTATAAAACTAATTTAAATTATAGTTTTGATTCTGTATTGTATTCTTATTCATATATATATATATATATATATTATATGTATAATATATATATATAATATATTTATTTATATTATATATATTATTTTTCTACATAAAAATAAAGCATGTGTCTTAGAACAAAAGACCATTAAGCTAAAAAATACCTTCTTCTATGTATTTTTTGTATATAATAAATAATACAAGGAGCTGATGTGACCCTCCTATGGTAATAAAAGAGATTCTTTATCATTCCATTTTTATTGGAAACGGGCTATATACTTATTTTTACTTGCCACAATCCTCAATAAACGCTGTATTTTCCATTTGAGCCGTTTGAATGAGAGAGAGAAAACAAAAATATATATTGGCATGGCCACATATTGTATTGCCTGTCATAGGAACCATTAATTTGTTTTTTTATATATCCTTTTTGCTATTTATTAATGAATTCATTCATATCAACAAAAAACAAGCATTGGGTTTGAGGTCCACTGGGAGACTCACAAGCCATTAAAGTATACTAAATAAAACTAAGAGTTTCTTTTTACACACATTTCCCATAAGCAATACTTAGATTAATCACATTTTTAGAGAGAAAAAAATGTCTCCAATTATCGAATTCCCGTCACTTAACTAATGTAATATTAATTGATGCCTGCTGTATGACGTGGGACTTTTTTCAAATTACATTTAAAATAAAGTGGGAAATTTCATTTTTCATGGAAATTGTCGCAAACAAGAAAACATATATTTATACAGATTGACTTTGCCGGTAGAATAGAATAAATATACCTCTTTATCAGACTTGTTGACTTATGGTTGATTTAACATCGTTTGCGAAACGATAACGACAAGGTTTTTGACGAACAACAAGAAAAATCCTTTATCGTTCGTTTTTGGTTCAATTTAAAAATAACGATGAACGACTGAAGATAACTTTTGGTGTAAGACAAACGACAATTTTTCGCACACGTCTGCTTTATATAATATGTTTATGTATTTTTATATATATAAAGATATATATATATATATATCAGGAAACAACCGCCGGGCACCCGGCTGTTTTTTGCGCATCCCGGTCCGGTGTCCCTTTTCTTAGACACCGGGCCAGGACTTAAATATTTTCTTTCGTTTGTCATTCATAAAGTGACAACGTTTTTTTAGAAAGGAATTTCCGAAATATTATTTTCTTAAAAAAAACGTCATCACTTTTTCCTAGAATTTTTTTTGGGAAATTCTTTTCTAAAAAAACGTCGAAGGAACGAAAATATATATAAGTCCCAGCTTGAAAAATTTAAGTCCCGGCCCGGGTCCCGGCGAAAAAAGGTGTCCCGGTCGTTTCCTGATATATATATATATATATATATATATATATATATATATATATATATATATATATATATATATATATATATATATAGGTATATATATTATCAAGATATAATAAATAGATGGATTTCCTTATAAAACTTCTATTGTTTCTTGCATATGTGTCCATTGCAGTCCCTTTTAATCATTCACATAATGAAGACGATGACTCCTTCATCATCCTCTCTTGGGACTAGATGGGACTCCCCCATTACCCTCCAAGAATTACATATTAATTAGAGAAATACAAACATTTTAATGCACTGAGGCTATGCAAACGGCACTTTTACTTAGGCTCCACATCAATCATATTTTCTATCATAAAAAGTGAATGAAGAAATGATTTGTAACATTATATATATCTATATATATATATATTATAAATAAAAGTCAATGAAGAAATGATTTATAACACTTATATATATATATATACATATATATATAGGGATATATAGGGGATGTAAGTTATCAATTAATAGATTAATCGTTAGTTGTTTCATTTAGTTGTCTTTTAATCGATTAATCGTTAACAGCGCCACGATTAAGGAACCAGTTTATCTTGTGGATTTGGGGTGGGTAAGTGCATCTTTATTTTTTTTAGGAAAAAATCTTTGACGTCACTGGGTTACAATTATTTTAAGAAGTTTTTTCTAATTTGTCGACTTTCCATCATAGAGATAAAAATATATATCTCTATGCTTTCAATACTAAATCTTATTCCAATGACGTCTCTTTGTATTTTTTCACGTCCAAACGTGAGGAGCTTATGTTTCTTGGAAAACCATAGCAGCGGTAATGAGGAAGACGTGGGTAAGGATTATCATTATTCCAAGCTGCACTCCTTCTAGAACGCACCATGATTATTAAAAGAGTTATTTCAAAGAAAGAACTATGAAGACTGAATACAAGAACGGATTTAAAAACCGGTAAAGATGTTGAAGTTTCATTAACTTCAAAAAGAGGGCGCGATCTGTCGATTAATTGTAACGAATAAACTTTAATTATTTAAAATCTTGTCGATTATTTATCGTTAGTCGATTAACTTTTTGCATCCCTAATATATATGATAATATTGAATCATTAAGCTTACACTTTTATTTCAGTTGGCCTTTCAAGTTTTAAATCTTCTTATTATATTTTAAGTAATTACTTATCTATCGTCAGATATGATGAAGAAACATACTCATTCATTCATTTTTTTCATAAAAAATCATAACAAAGAGAAAACTAAAAAACGAACATAGTACATAAAATACTAATAAAATAAAGCTTTCATACAACCACAGATAAAAACATACAAAAAGTATTAATAAAAGGACAGTGATATTTAAAAAAACTAACATAAAAAACATTCTAAAAAATTAAGTTCATTTAAAGCAACGGTGACAATTGAATATTAGGTTGCTTCTAGGAAGCCTTTAACGAGGACTCCTGGAGCTTCTTAGGCTTCGGCAGCTTCTCCGGAGGATCTCCAGGATCATAATTTTCTCCTGGCATGATGCAAAGCAAATGAGGTTGTCACACTCTATAATTATCTTTATAATTTAGGGTGATTTAATTTCAGCTTTATAAACAAATGTCTGAACTATGATTCAGTTTGTTTGCATTATCATTCATTCATTCTTTTTGTTGTTGTCGGATGAGCTGCTATATGAAATATATGTTTATACAAAAAGTGTATTCAAGGATTCGTACATGTCATGATGATATATATACTTAGTTTTCTTCAGGATTATATTTTTATCTCTGAGTTGATTTGTACGACAGCTGCCACGAGTGAAGTGATGCCTCATTGAATAATGGAAACTGCGTTTGAGCTATTTCCTCTTTTTCTGGTTTCCACCAAGTACTTCCCAGAGTACCATAAGCCCTCCAATGCTGAACCCAGCAAGTCTGATGGTTTAGCCAATAGCGGCCTAATAAAGTATAGTAGACTATTTCTCCTTCCTCATAGACTATTTGGAGATATCCTCACATCTAATTATGAAGTGCTAATGCTAAAAATATTCATTTATGTGCATTATTTCACAAAGGTATTGAAAATTATTTCTTTACTTTTACGATAAAAATATATGCATGTTGTGAAGGATAAAAATTCTATATTTATCGAATAAATTATACAGGAAATTCAGCATATATTTAAAAAATATTCATCTTTGATATCAATATCTATCCCTGCTATTTCCAACATTTCTTAAGTGTTTTATGGCATATACCATTTTATCCATCGGATATTGGTTTCTTTTCTAATTTATATATCTCAAAAATGGACACTAGTACCAATAAATAATGTCATTAGCCCTCTCTAAGTTTCATTTTCCATTTATTAACTCATAAATAAATTACTTGTCTCCTATTTTTACAGGCTGCAGAAATTCACTTAAATTTCATATAAACATAATTTTTATATGGCAATTGTTTTAAGCTTTACTTTATGTATCTCCCCACTGCATGGGTCATAGTGAATATACTACAGATGCACAAACTAAATAAAGGAGAAAATAAAGTAGGATCGTTTTGTTGAAATGCAATAAGATTTACATATAACAAGTTATAAGGAGTAGAGAAAAAGAAAACACATTCTTATGACATCATTTTAACAATGTTTTAGTAAAATTATTGTTGTAGTAAACGTCTTTGGATCTAAATTAAAGTTTATCTCTCGATTCTCTAAAGTGCTTTATATCTTGTAGACCTGAATGTATGAATGTTGAATTTTAAAGTATAAAGGGAAGGCCGAAAAATTGATTCAATTCGATGTATATTCATGATTCATAAATCTTCAGAGGCACTTCCAACATTGGGATTACTCAATTCTCAACAGTGTAGTCAACCCATATTTGGTTTAGCTCCTTTTAAGCGATACCAAAAAATGACATTAACTTTTATATCGATGATAATTTAGATAAAAAATAATAAGTCTTATTACCAAAGATATGTTTCAGGCATTAATGTTTAAAGATACTTACATCTGTTTATTTATAATAAACTAAGACCGTAAATATGTTTTTAAAAATTGAGATAAACAGCCCTTCAGTAACATATACGGCTTTTGCAACGAGTAAGCCATACTTTCAAAAGCTATTGGACTAATGAACTGGTTTGTTAGTTTGAAAATGTAAACTTTTTAAAGGTAATATCGACGGCTCAATTGTTTTCAAAATTTTACTTCAATATCAATATATGCTTTATTAGATATAAATATTTGCAAACACGACGTAAACTTTGATACGGCTGTCAAATTATTAATTGAGCATAATTTTTTTCTAGAACAATATCACTTTCAATAAAAGTATACTATTTGTAAACGATAAATTTAATACTCCACAAATTTGCCATATATATATATATACCAGACTTGTTGATTTGTCGTTCATTTGTAATCGTTCGTCGTTCTCGAACGATGAATACAATTTTTTGACTAAAGACAACAAAAAATTCTATCGTCTGTTGTTCGTGTTTGGCGCCAAAAAAGAAAAAAAAATTTTCTTTAAAAAAAAACGTCGTCAATTATTTTCAGAATGACAAACTACAGACAAACGATGAAAGATACAATTTAAAATTAATGATGAACGACGAAAGATAACTTTTGGTGAACGACAAACGAACGACAACGATATGAAAATATATTGTATATAACAATCACCTGTTAACACGGACACTTATATGGTATCCAAAACGATATTTGTAACTCCGTATTTACGGTCCAAATCAGTTATAAAAGTGCAGAGAATGTCAGTCCAATAGTTATTTCATTAAAATAACTAAGAAACAAAGTACCTATATACAAAGTGGGTATTCATTTATATTTCATGACAACTACTTCTGTGCGTCTCCAGCACAGAATAAGTACATTGAAGCGGATCATACTGGAAAATCCGGGAAGTTAGAAATAATATATTATTTATGTAAAAGCAAGGTACACTTCAAGAGGTCATTCAACTCTCCCAGCCTTATTCATCACCCGGATATGGCTACTAATCGTCCTCCTTTACAAGAAGATCGCTTCATCAAAATGCTCAATGAGTACAAGGATATTTCAGGGATAACAAATGTTAGTAACGGGGGATGATTGTTTGGGGGGTGGTAGTCCTGTATAGGTTTTGCACATGCCCGGCGAGATGGTGGGGGGCCTGAGGGGGGCCAGGCCCGCACCGAGTGTCGTAGGCCCGCCCACGCAAAATTTCTAGGACTTTTTTTAGGAAATTATTTTCCTAAAAAAACGTCATCACTTTTTTTGGAGATTCTTGTCTAAAAAAAAACATCATCACTCTTTTTGGAGATCCTTTTCTAAAAAAACGTCATAACTCTTTTTGGAGATTCTTTTCTAAAAAAAAACTTTTTTTGGGAGGTTCTTCTCTAAAATAAAACGTCATCACTTTTTTTGGAAATTATTTTCTAAAAAACGTCATCTCTACGTCTTCTCACGTCATCACCTTTTTGGAATTCTTTTCTAAAAAAAGACGTCACCACTTTTTTGACAATTCCATAAGTTTTTCAAATTTCTCAATGTTATTTTTTTAAATATTTCAACGCTGAACGCTAACGGAACGCTGAACGCAAAAACTTTGAACGGAACACCTCAGACTGCTGCCGGGCCTGGTTTTGCACTATCTAGGTTTAAAATTTCCACATATATACGACTGTCCAATGTCAATCAATTCTATAAACAACACAAAATATTGCTATTGATTTTATAAATTAAGACTGCCGATAGTCCGCGTAATTTTCTGTCGATTTATTACTTTCTCCAATTGCACAAGTCTTTCTCTTTGAAAAATTATTAAAAATCTATATAAATGCATTGAGCAAATTGACAAAATTAATCTAGCTTTTCACGTTTTTAAAAAGAAAACAGTATAATTTGAAGAGCTTAATATTTTAATAATTTAATAAATGAATAAATCACATTCCTTATTTTCCTTTCAAATCTTTTCGTAATTTGCTAAAACTGGATGATTCTTTGCCCTTAATAATTGCATAAATACTGGCAGTTATATTAAACAAAATAGCTTTTATGCTCTTTTCATGTTGAATTGTAATCGTTTTATTGAACGATGCATTAAAAACATTCAATATAAAAATGTTATCAGTTCTAACAAAAAAATGTAAAATAAATAAACAAGCAATTTAGCTATTAAATGTATGCAATATACTTTTATTAAATTTTTATAAAGTCGTTTCCATACTCTCACAAAATGTACTGAACTGTCCCTGTAATTTTTCAAAATGGCTTTTAATTAGTTATTTGAAAGAATGGCCATTAAAGGACACGGACTTTAAAATATCTAGAATATAAATAATCCCCCTGGACTAAAATCTCTTTTAAGGTAATTCCTATATTGCTGCCAAAAACAACAGCCAATCTTATTTACATATCATTATACATCCAATATACACACCAAAGGCAATTAGAAAAACGGTTTTATATGAAAGCCTTTTCTTTTAACGGGAAAGACCTTCCTTTCAGTCAAAGACACCCACGAGGAAATGTAGGGGTTGTTTATGTATTGTACTAAAATAAATTAAAACTTTTGGTCGATGCTAATTATAAGGAAAAAAAGTTTTTAAAAATAGAGATTTTTTTGAATATATTTATTGAAGTTCTTGACAGATATATAGAGTAAAAGTAAATGACACCTGATATCGGATGGTTCAATCAACATACATTTTTGTTTTTGCAAAAACGTGTTATATAAAAAATCTAGTGTGTTTTGTATAAGAAAATGATGATATAAAAATAAAACAAGGTAAAGAAAACGTTAATAATATTGGTAAAATAATAAATAAACAAAAACGATTCAATAGAATCATTATAAAAAAACCTTGCAGATTAAATTTATTTATATAATTTTATAAATATATTCATGTCAAGGCTTACTTTTTTAAGTTTAACTGATTTGCATTTGTACAGATATTAATCTATATAATAATTCACCAATCTCTGTCCGTCTGTATGTCCGCACGCTATCTCCTCCCACATTTATGGTCAGATTTGAACTTTGAAGGTACCTATGGAATCCTTGGGTCAAGACTATTTTTAATAAAACTATTTGCAAAGTGATTGGACCAGAAAGGAAAGAAAAAAATCAGACCTTGTCTGATTTTACTACCTACTTTTCGAGGTAAAGAGAGGAAAAAGAAAAAGAAAAGGAGGAGTTAGAGAAATAGAAAAAGAAAAAAGTATCTCATGTGATTTAAACATATTCTTTGTACAAAGTCAAACTTTTTATGAGGAATGTTTGTATAAAACAGAACATTATTTTATCTCTCCTCTCTTATATTCTTTAAGGTCTGTTTCACTCACAAACTAGCTCCAAAACCTACCCATACCCGAAAGGCGAACATATGGCGCTGTAGGCGCCCAAATATGCGAGTAATCATAATTTCTTATAATAATATTGTTTATATATGGTTTTGGTTAACCATATATATAAATATATATAATGTCCAATATATATATATATATATATATATATTTGTTATATATATATATGTATAAAATATATTTGCTGTATTTTTGTCCTTATTACTTTTATATTTGATTGAATAACTACTACTTTGATTTATTACAAATGAACACGTAAGTATTTTAGAGATCTGAAGTGTTTTTGTTTGGTGTTCAACATTTACTATATTAAACAACAGTATTAATGTCTTTTATACTTTTGTTTTAAGAATATCATTTGTATTCCGAACTATATATTTGCAAATATATATGAAAAATGATACAGGAGTGCGGAAAGTCTTTGACATTTGATACTCTTGAAACTATGACAAAAAATTGGGTTGTCATGATTCAAATCTGATTCTTGGCAGAAACATATACTTTTACTTCTTCTGAATAAATAAAATGTATCAGACTTGTTGATTTATTGTCGTTCGCGAACAAAGAACGACAAGGAGTTTTCCTTGTCTTTCTTTTTCGGCTCCAAAAAAGACAAAAAAATTATTTTCCGGGGAAAAATTTCCTTTCTACAAAACGTCATCACTTTTTTTCAAAATGACAAAATAACGAAGAACGACGAACGTAACTTGGTGAAAGTTTTGTTGCAAACGTCAACAAGTGATATATATATATTGCAATTGTAAATATTAGTCTTGGTTTAAAGTGTTATATCTCTTTAATTTATATTTTATTCTACAAATGTACTTGTGTTTATAATTTTTCATAATTTCGTATGGCCTTTTTCTAAATTGCATCTTTTACTTTTAAGAGAATTCTTTAGCTATGAAATACCACGTTTAGCATTATTAACTAATAATTAGTTCTACATAAGAGTGTAATAGTTGTTTTTGGTAAAAACAGTGCAACGCAGAAGTAAAAGTATTTTCTTTGTTTTCTTTGATAACTTGAAAAGTATAAAATCGTATCATATACATATATATATATTGTGCTCATTAATAATCATCTTAATATTAAAGAAACTTTTTCGGCTCAAACAATAAATATATATAATATATATTTTATTTGACAATATTAATTTTGAATATTCAGTCTTTAATAAACAGCAATGTACTTTCACTTTTACAAAGAATATAGGTCAATTTAATTTTAATATTCTGAGTATTTCCCTTCTTATACCTATAAAATAGATGTATCAGTTTGTTTAACTTTTAAGAGTAAGATACAAAATATATATAAGTTTTTTGAGTAAGTTTTATTTATCAAAAGTAATCTTACTATTACAGTCAAATGATAGGAATTCAGATTTCATAGAAAGAAGAAAATCTAATTCATAATTAATGTTATTGCCTTGTTAAATTTCTTACAGTGTCATAAAAAGTGATGGAAATTTAAACATGACACAAGATTATAATGTTTTTTATTGATTCAGTTGGCCAATCGGTCAATTTTAGCTGATATCATAACACAGTAATAATATCTTTGATTTAATCAATGTTTTGAAAAATTGTACCATGAATTATTTTTAAAAGTCTATTTACAATTATTACATTTTTTAACAAATATCTGGGAATAACGAATTTGTAGAATTATAAAAAAGGTCGAATGTAATTGTAGAAATCTTGAGTCTATGTTTTTTTTGTAATAGGTTTTTACCTCCGCCGAAGGAGGTATTGTTTTCACTGGCGTTTGTTGGTTTGTCAGCAGGATAACTCAAAAAGTACTAAACGGATTCAAATGAAACTTTGTGGAGTTGTTGAAATGCCAAAAGGAACAAGTGATTAAATTTTGGCATCTCTAAGTGCTTTTTTAATATGCAAAATGAGCAAAATACTACTAATAATAATAATGAAATGGGGTCTCTATTCAGGGAGTAGGAAAGAACAAACGCTTAAAAATATCCATTGGCGTAATATTGTTCATTTAACAGCTAAGGACTACGTCACTGGGTGCTTAAACTTCTTTCTCTTCCCGTCTTCCTCTTAATATAATATTAAATAAAATATAACGCTAATATTAAGAGCATGATGGAGAAAAGAAAGGAGTTTAAACATCCAGTGACGTATTTCTGAATTGACTAATAATAGTATGACGTCAATGGCTATTTTTTAGGATGGCTCTCTCCTCACTCATTATTCACCAAACACACCTACTTATGTACACATATATGATTGGATTGTAATTCTGTTAAGTGATTCATTAGGTGGGGATCGGTGGAGGTTTGCACTCTCTGAGTGTATATATGCCTCTAGTTTTAAATGTTATGTTTATCAATATTTGAGCTCTGCACCTTTGTTTATTTATTAAAGACTATAAAACTGTGTATTATTGTTGATACATTTTAGAATGAGATAATAAGCCTTTTAGAATATCAGCTCATTCTGTCGAATTCCTAATAATGATACAAATAATGTATATATATAGGTATATAGTAGCAGCAGTAGCAGTAATGATATATTTCAGGGAACTTAAAACTCAAGAACAAAGCTTCGTCTATAAAAATTCCTAGCTCCATTGCCGAGCTACTAATAAACATAAATAAAAAAACACAGCAATAAAATTTTAAATAAATAATAAATACTTTAAATGAATAAACAATCCCAGACGAGATTTAAAATTCGACTAGGAATCAGCTCCACGAGCCCGCCTTCCTAATATTTTTGCATGTTGCCGTGCTTCCACTAAAGTTTGTGCGTCGCGAAGGTCCGGTGATGAACTCCAGGCATCTGCCATGTTCTTGGCGGCCACACTCCGCGACGTTGAGGCTTTCTTTAGATTGAGAGCTGCCCCTCTCGTTCTTTCGTCGTGGCCGACGAGCAGTTCGGCGAGTGGGAAGGTGGGGTCATTGGAGACCTTCCAGGCTGCCATTGCCGATTGGGAGGTGACAACCTCGTTCACCGTTGGGAGGCCACAACGGTCTAAGAGGTCCGACGCCCTGATCCGGTCGCTTCGCCGCACTCCATTCAACGTTCGAGCCAGGTCGTTGAGGATGACCTGAACCGCAGCGTTGTCTCCCGCACCGAGTTCGCGCCTGCTCTGGTCTTGATAACCCTGGGAACGCCGGGTGACCCACGCGCAGACATTGAGCTTTCCAATAACGAGTGCTCTTGCAATCTCGTTAAGGAGCTTGCCTCTTGGGAGGACGGACGCAAGCCTGCGGATTGCACCGGTTCTCCTCCTAAGCTCGTTCAGCACGTTGGCATGGTGAGTGCCGAACGCCCCATTTCTGTCGATCTCGACCCCTAGCAATCCCAGAGTGCCAATGGTTTGCGGATTCATAAGGTGCAGAATTTGAGTTTTTTCGACATTCAAATGGAGTGCGTTGTCCCTGGAGTACTCAACCATGTATATATATATAAATATATATGTGATGTATTTTCTTAAAATGACGATTGAAGAAAAAAGGAGAAGAAGAGAAAAACGCCTTTTTCTGTTTCTAGCTATTTTTACTTAATAAGAAATGACCATATCGATATTATTCCTCAAAATTTGACCTCTTATCAACAACTGACAAAATGAATCACAACACCGAACTATAAAAAATGCATATATTTTCATATTAACCCTTTGAATAACGATAAAAGGCTTCAGAAAATGCGCAATTAGCCCCTAAATTTGTGAAATATTGTATTTAGCCGTATATGATGAGTAATTACTGCTGTTGGTCACTGTGCATATCAACCGGTTCTTATGAAACATCTTCTTACTGTTATCCAAAGAAAACAATATCTTCTTTGCTCCTCCTTTTATTCTTCATATTTTTTTGTGTATGAAATGCTTAAGCTAAGGATACCAACTATTGTAGCTAGATATATTTTTAACAAGATTTTTAAGGATGATTAAATGTCCGAAAGCGCATTTTCCAGGGAATTAATCGAAAAGTTGAAATCATAAAAAAATGTAGAGCATCTCTCATAGAATAAAAAAACGCTTGTTTTTCATATTTTGTACAAATTTGCCCATGCTTCATTTTAAGAAAATACATCACATATATATATATATATATATAATGCTTCCGGATTGATAAAAACAGCTAATCTTTTAATTATATCTTTTTTTTACTCATTTAAATATTTTTGCTGAATATATCAAGAAATTCGGTTGTTTTATTTATTCTTTTATATATACCGAATAGTGCAATCTAACTTTATTTATGTAAATAATTACGATACATATATGAAAAAGTATATTGAATTAAATTAGTCCAATCACACATTAGACTTGCTATTTTTGTCAACAAAAAAAAAACACTTTTTCATAATTTGTCAACATTGTAAAAATATGAAAAAATAATTAAAGAAATTTTTCAAAATGAATACATAAGAAAATATCGTTGCCAAAACTCGAAAAGAGTAATGTAAAATTTAATATCAACACTGATAAGTATGCCAAACCAATATATCGCTCGACCTCTAGCTCGAATTGTACAAATAAATATAATACATTTTTTTATGGCATCTAGATTTTTGTGTTATTTACAATAACGGAATGATTTAAACAATAGAAAACCAATTTGCCATACTGAACATAATGCAATAGCCATGATATTCCTTACAATTATTCATTATAATCTGAAACCCCCATTTGTCAATCGAACAAATGTATTTAAATTTATCTTATTTATCTCTTACCCTTGTCGTTGATGTCTTGCATTTATCAGTTCCACCGAATATATTGAGAGTCCCAGTTTCATTGGGCCGTTGACATTGATTTATGTCCACTCGACGAAGATCAATATCGATTCCGCTGGTACCCCTAGACACAATAAAGAAGAAAGAAAGAGTTAATAGAGAACTCTTTAGAAAAACCAATTTATATTTTCCATGTAATCCATGTAATAAGTAAAAAGATAAATCTCATCTCAGACTGGGGGAAAATAGGTGTACTTTCGATTTTCTTTCTAAAGAACATTGAAAAAAAAAACCTGAGTTGTTAAGTGGAGAAAAAAATATTTGAACACCTTTTTTGCAGGGTTTGCAAATATATATATATATATATACAAAAATATGAGTATAGTAGTTTATGTACGAAATACAAAAAAACAGCTCCAGGATAATCGTATTCAGAAAGTTCTAAATGTATTATCAAATGTTTTCTAATGTACGGTGCCGTTTAGGTTTTCTCAAATGCAATATTTTTCTCAATGGCTGTAGATCTAAATAATTTGATAAGACAAATAGATTAACATGAATAAAAAGCCCCTTATTTTAAGGACAGTAGAATAAAATTAATATTTGAATTTCAACTTTTAAGGAGTTTTTTTTCGCACTTACTATTAGAGTCAGTCAGACCATAAAGATATACAGATATAGAGAGTTATTTCCCTTCAATAGCAGAGAAACATCTTTCAGCTGTCGCCATTGCCCAATATAAACAAAGTAATTTGATCTACGTCATCGTAAGTTGATCATAGACATAGAAAGATTTGTTTATATTGGGTAATATGACGTATGCCTCTGAAGAATCCAATAAGGTCTTCATGTCTTTGTATATCTATGCTTATGTAGGAATAGGATATAGGCTGTTCTCGGTATAGAAATATTAAGATATAGAGAGATTATTCCCTTCAATAGCAGAGAAACATCGTCGTTCAGCTGTCGCCATTGTCCAATATAAACAAAGTAATTTGATCTACGTATTCGTAAGTTGATCATAAAAAGATTTGTTACTATTGGGCAATAAGCTCTCTATGTCTTTGTCAAGAACTTATTGAGTCTATTCGATAAATAAGACTCCTTTTAGCCTCCTTTAAACTCTTAGTTCTAATGCTTATAGTTATAAAACTTATATTCCCTCCTTGGTAACTTTAAATTGCGTGCTTCAATTGATTATAGATTCAAAAGACTTGACTAGCTTGTTGAATATCTTAATCCCTTTTTCGTTGAAGGATATTAATATCGATTATATTTTTCATTGTTTTTTAGATAACTTATCTACTCTTTAAATAAAAATTTGCGCATATTCAAAAATCATACTTTTTTAAAGTATGGGTTATGTTCTTATTACATTTTGACTATTCATGTTATTACCTGTACGAAAGAAATATATCAGCCAAGGTTATTTGAAGCTTAGATAACTGTTTTTATTATTCGTCAATATGCAGTACATTAAATATCAAAAATGCATTGTACTTTTTGAACTAAAATGTTAATTTATGTATTTTTTTTGCACAACTTTCAAGCAGAGTTGATATTTATCTGTAGCTTAGGTGCTTTTATGGCACTATTTATAATATTTTCGAATGAAAACTTTTATGACTGGGAAAATATATCTGACTAAGTCAAACCAATCGATCATTCATCACCGGCCGGGACTTAAATATTTTCTTTCGTTTGTCATTCATATTTTATAAAGGAATTTCTGAAATATTAACTTCCCAAAAAAATGTGTCACTTTTTTTTGGAGATTCATTTTTGGAAAAAAACTTCAGATTGTCGAAGGAACGAAAATATATATTAAGTCCCGACCTGGTTTTGGCCCGGCCCGGCTTGAAAAATTTAAGCCCGGTGAAAAAAAGTGTTCCAGTCGTTTCCTGATATATATATATATATATTGATCTTTGAAGCGTTAGGTTCTCAGGCTATATGTTGTTCAAATAGTACTTTAAGTTTATGATGAACAAAGTACCCTCTGCCTCCTACATTCTACGGTCTTTTCAATATTCAGTTAGTTGAAACGGTATTTTTGTACTATGTAGTTCATTTCGATATAAATTGTGAATACACGCGTTCAACTGTGTTGAGGACTGACGTTAATATTCTCCCGAGATATCTTATTGATCAACTTAATTGAATAATATCTTGAAGAGAAAAACACATAAACTTCTTTCAGATGGTATACTTTATGTTCCAATTAGATTGGAACATTTTAAGAGCTTGTATACCCCTTTTTGTATATATATATATATATATATATATATAGTATCTATTTTATGAACAAAGGAAGAAGTCAAAAATCATTATGAATAACATATTATTTTTTTAAATATTTTTAGTTGAATAAATCACTGAGAGAAATTTGATTTTCAAATATTTTGTTAAAATATAGTAACATTCTGAGCTGATTTTTCTAAAATTACTAAATCTGCTTTTGTTTCCAGATCATATATTAGGGAAAAATGTACAATCCAATTTAAATATCAATGGAAATGTGGATGTATGTTGTATTTGTAAGCTTTTGGTCATTTTTCTGACCATCCTAAGCTCCCAAAATAATGATAAAGTCTATAAATTGCCTGCAAAATGTATTTTTATAGATTGATATATTTTTAGAAACAACATTTAAGTAAATTCCAATCTCTTACTCTAGTCGATAATCCAATACATTGATACAAGATACACCATCATTCTGTTTTAAGCATACTCAAATATATAGGAGTAAAATATGTTCTTTTACACAATGAAAGCAAATATCAATTTAGGAAGTTTGATTGAATATATATTATTTGTAAATCGATGAATATAACTATGTATATACATATATCAATAAAACAAAGAAGATGTATATTAAATACTCTATTATTCATAATCAATTTGTAATTCTTTGAGTTATGAAAGAAGTATCTTACATATATATGTGGATTCTACATTTCTGTTCATTGCAAAATGAATCGAAAGACTATTTTTAAGATATATAAAATTATACAGTTATAAAATATAAGATGTCAATTCTTTTGATAACGTATTAAAAAGTTAGTTGCTTTTTCCCTTGTATTATAAACTGCTGAATTCATAAATATGCTCAACTAACGTATTTAACAACCTATACGACTAGTTTAAATATTAACTAAGGTATTTCTTACTTTATACAAATGTCTTAAATCTGAAATAAATGCCGCACATGAAATTGATGTAAATACAAAAAAAAGAGTATTTTAATCCTGAAAAATATTATAAAATGTATATATTTTTTTAGTTTGTACCATATTGTTTTTTTTGCCTATATGGTTCGATAGAATTACATCCGACTGGATATAAATAGCATTATAGCATTAAAATGAGTCTATCGAAACTAAGAATATCTTATTAATGAGGTAGAACAAAAATGACAATCCCCTCTCGGGAGTATTCGAACCTGCGCCACCAACATTGAGAGTTGAACATGCCTTAATGCACACGACTATCGCACTCCCTTGTTTTAACAATATATTAATGGCGAAAACAGCGAATCTGTCCGCTGTTGATTGAATCTTTCCCTCAAATGATTTCATAAATAAAGTTTTTTTTAGCATTCAGTGTGTGTAATCGAGTATATTTTGCCATAGGGCATATTAGTTATATTTGTAACTAGTCTAAAATAAATATATAAATAAAAAAGTAAAAATATGTTTAGAAGAAAAAAACTAAGAACAAATAAAATATAGCATGGACTATGTGGGCACGCTGCGTCCAATGACCCTAGCTGCGTTCCTGGCAGCGTGAAGGGTCGTGGCCGACCTCAAAGCCTTATACATGTTCCACACCGATATTGCATGACATGCAAAGGTAGCCGTCTCTCTTCCGAGTGGATACGCTATTGGAGTGGTGGACCTCATGGGCCTTCTCGGGATGGGGAAGACGAAGTCACCAACCGGGTTCCTGGCACCACCGCCACCGTCGTTGGAGTAAAAGCATTTCTAGGTCTCCAGGGCCACTGCCTTGGTGGCCACCTCGTTGAGGGAGAGAAGGCCTGCTCTCTCAAGGAGGTCGCGGACGTGGATGTGATCCCGTCTTTTGCATCCAACGATGCTCCTGGCGGGGTCATTTATGGCGACCTGTATCGCCCTGTGTGCGGCATTTGACCCCTTGCACTCATTATCAAGTCTTGGAATGGTCACAGCTGCAGCAAGCGTAGAGATTTTGCCAATCATTAATCCCTTGGCTAGCTGCCGTAGGTATTTTCCTCTTGGTAAGTGCACGGCAAGCCTAGAGATGAGTGCAGCCCGCTTTGCTGCTGCCTTAGCGATGTTGATGTTGTGAGGTACTGTTGTGAATGCAGTGTCAAATTTGACACCAAGAAGCTCAATTTCATCGAATGGGTGCACCTCGACGCCTCCGACGTTGATGGTGAAGCCCGCAACATCCTTTTTCTTGGCGTTGCCCCCGATCATGAGCTGGGTCTTGGCGGCGTTAAAGACGAGGCCGTTCCCCCCCGCAAGAAAAATATTAAATAATGAGATAAATGCTTTTAAACGAACATCATTGTTTTGCGTTCATATATTTAAAATTATAGCGGATATGAAAACAAGCGTGGCTTGGGATTTATTATTAATTTGTAAAATATAGGCAAGTATTTCTTAAAAATTAAAAAAAAACCGGTGATGATCCAACAGGAAGACCGTTTTCATCATAGAGGTATAAAGACATAATGAGCTTATTGTATTCTTCAGAGGCATTTGTCATATTGCCCAATATAAACAAATCTTTCTATGTCTATGATCAACTTACGATGACGTAGATCAAATTACTTTGTATATATGGGCAATGGCGACAGCTGAAAGATGTTTCTCTGCTATTGAGGGGAATAAGCTCTCTATATCTTTATATCTCTATGGTTTGCATCCCTTTTAACCTGTCGGGAAAAGATAGATACTTGTTAAAGGAAGATGGGGTTTGTTCCCTCAAACCCACAGGGAGAAAATGGATACTTGATGATGTATAGTTAATGTTTTTTTAAAGATATATATATGTATTCAAAAATGTAATTCCCAAAACATTGTCCATCTCAATCTTCTTGAGGAATTAGAAAGCACCTCCTTGATGCTTCAGCGATCTGTAAAGAACATCTCTTATTTTGCATTAACGCTTTCATCATTAAGCATCATATAAAGATATCATCTACTTAATGTGAAACTTAATTCTCAAAATGTTTAAAAAGCCTTAGCTCCTCAAGAGCATGGCAAACATGGTTATTGACTGCATTTTGAGGAAAATTAATTCTTCACTCTATTTATCTCCTCTTTAAATTAAAAATGTCAGGAAAGTAGTTTTTTAAATGGGGTCTTATTTTAACTATTTATGAGCCATTAAATGATGGTGTGTCCCTTAGAAGACCGCTAGTTTCAACTAAATGTTCCAAGGAAGTATTATCTTAGTCATTATTTGATACAACAAAAAAATGACTATCATAAAAGTTGTATGACTTATTCAAAATAGTGTAAGCTGGTTTCAACAATGTATCAATAAAACATAAATATTATCCTTCAATCTAAAACAATACGAACGTGTCATGACTTGCAACTAATAAAACAATTAATCGTATAGTAAATGATAACAGCTTCCCCTTTTTTTCATTTGAATATATCTTTCAATATCAAGGCTCTCATGCAAGAATAATAACAGCGGGACATTTTTAGAAGAAACTATGTTTAAATCATATAAATCTTTACATGTGTTACATAAAGTGGTGGTGAAGCTTCTCCAAAGTCATATGATTTGTATAATTTATTTACTTTTGAAAACGTAGATACATATAACTATTATTGTTTTTAAAGAATGAAAGTATGAATTAAAATTTGTCTATTTGTTAATCTGGCTTTTAGTGTATTTTTTCAACGTCTTTTTTCTATATAGTATGCTATTGATTTATTAGAAAATCAATTATTGATTTGTCAATGCCTTTTTCCTACGATATAATTTCTTCTTGATGATTTAGAACAAATAATTTAAATACAGTATGTATATCCAGGATCTTATATTCTTGCTTCAAGGGTGCTAAATCGACTCTTATCCATTATTGAACTATGCCACTTTTCATTGAAAATGTAATGACATATTTTTTTCTTACAAGTTTCAAAAGATAAAGAAAAATGTTATAACAATAAAAACTATTTGTAAATAGTTAAAATGAGTTAAAAAAGGAGGAATTCTATTTTTAATAGCTCCCAATGTCAATGAAATGCCCAATTTCTTCCAAAAAGGGACAAGAGCAGTAAATGTATTATGTACTCATAGTAGAGTCCAGGAAACTGTCGATATAAAAAATATCTCTAAAGGCAGCTGATCCCTGAGGTATTTAATAAAATCCTGTGGAGCGACTCGGAGCACTTCTTAACGCGACATATTACATAAACTTTTTTAAATAAGTACATTTAGTCAATTTGTATAAAAGCAAAGCAAATGTTACTTCTTTTGTTGTGGTTCCTTTATTAAATAAAGTTTTGTTCAAAACAGTAATTGGTCAATCATCCATCCATATAGGATTAAATTATATGACATTGCTTAATACAACTATTAAATATATACATCTTAATTGAAATTATTAGAAGTGAAAATGAAAGTAATCCTATAATAAAATTAAAATTTAATAATACGAAAAAATGATTGCATTGATGAACTATATATTAATGAATATTTATACATATTCGGGTTATAAAGATAACTTTCTCTCCTAGCAAATAAGCAATTATTCAAGATTTCAATCATATGTTCATTAAACTTGAATATTTGATCAGGAAAATATTTTTGGTTAAATAACTTGTTATCTTTATTCATATAAAAAACTTTTAGTATCATGAAAAGAGGAAATTAAATCGTTTTGGGCTGACAGCATTTTATATATAGCACTTAATTTATTGGTTGTCAATCTATGGAGTGATACAGGCTTGATAGATCTCAACAACAACAAAAAAAAACTACTATTGATGACAATTGACATTCAAATGATGTATTATAATATTGAAAATTAATTGGTTTTCTTTTCATCTTGTTAAGCACCAATAACTATTAAGACTTTTTTAGTATGAGATATCTGAGTTACTTTTTGTAAAACCTCTACCAACATCTATTTAAACAATCATACGTTTATTTTTTTATTTTTTATTTTTTTTTCATCATACGTTTATTTAAAAAAAACATGTGACTACTTTAGCTAATGATGACAAATGTTATTATATGGGAATAAAACAGAAGAGACTGTAATAAATAAGGATAACAAAAGCAACCTTTTTTTCTAACGTGATTAGTTAACAGAAAAAGAGTGACAATAACGAATCAAGCAGTTGGTATTATAACCAAAATATTCACTGCTCTTGCGGCTGATAAGGTGCAAACAACAATGCTGAGAGGAGAACACATAGAAATATATAGACATAGAGAGTTTTTTGGATTACTCAGAGAAATACGCCATTGTGTCCCGAATACAGCTGAACGATGTTTCTTTGGTATTGGAACTCCTCCCAGCGGCTGTGTCCTTCATTCAGGGGACGACAAAAAATCCTCCATGACTTTGCTGTACCTTTTCGCGTTAACTCTTTCCTTGGGATTGAAAAATAAGGAAAGAGTTACCTTATCGTTGAAGCAGGGTCTTCATAGAGGTCGGAAACTGTATAGAGAGATGCAAGGACTTCTTCCATCCCCTTAGCAAGCCACTGTGATTCTAGGTGTTGGAGTTTCGGTCGACAGCTCCTCGAAGAATAAGATGATTATTCCTCCATGGCTCTTTAGATCATTCTGGAAACGCTTACGGTTGGTGACGCTTACTTGTGTCCTTCATGGGTACACTGAGGATGTGTTTTTGGTCATTCGGTTTGACTATCACCTGAGGCTCTCAATTTTAGGGGGTTTAACTCGAAAAAATGCATACTTCATTAATCAAGTTAAATATTTCCTCCTTATGAAGAATGACCCTACACTCTGACACATAGATACTACTTAATTTGTTCCACCCATTCCTCAAAAAAGACTTAACAAATGAATATTGTTCTTTTTTTTTCATCTCTCAAGTAGTCATTAGAAATTAAAATATGTAGGATAGATATTTGTACAAATTTTTGGCCACATTCAAACATATATAGACAGTAAATGTTTCTCTGGGAGGGAATGGAAAGGGGAGGCTAAAAGTACTGATAAAAAATAAAAAACAAGAAGGCAAAAAGAATTTGGGAAATTTAAAAAACACATAAAAGTAGAGTAAATTTTATTAAGGAGACAAGTTCGAGGCAAAAGGTTATTGTTTCGGTCGCTGAGGCAACCATGGCTTCATAGCAAACCAGAAGGAGGTTTCCATCGCTATGAACCGCTATGAATATTGTTCTTTAAATATATTTCAAAATAACATTTTTAGAGATTTGAAAGTATTGGATATAAATTTATTCTCTGAAGACTTGCAGGCTATTTAATCATGGTAGTTAATGATATATCCACAGAAGGTATCATAATACAATCACAAAAATAGTAAAGAATAAAATGTTGGACGATTATGATGTTCACAGTCAAGTACATTAAGAACCATACAGCATATCTATATGTATATATATATATATATATATATAGGTATATTATATTCATAATGTATATATTATATATATATCTAATATACTAATATTTCTGTTATATAAGTATATATAGATATATACATTACAATATATATATTAATATATAATATATATGATAATATATTTACAGGTATATATTTAAAAAATTTATATATTATATAGTATCTATAAATGTATTGGGGTTCGTATGTTCAATGTTTGAAAGTTAGCAGGGACGGTGAGCATTTCTGTTTCTTGGGTGATAAAAGAAGAACATACAAGTGTTTGAACAAAATCGGTCAACATTACGAGGTCGCGCAACGAGGTCAAAGTTTTAAAAATTTAGTAAAAATCTAGTTTTCCGCAAAGTTCTTCTAAATGGGGGACGTACAGACTTCAATACTAATTATTAATTAAAGGAAATTAATTTATTACCAGACGTTTGTTTTATGTTTTTTATAAACAAAGTTTCAGTAAAAACAAAGCAGAATAGGGAGTGAGTATTGTATATTATTCATAGCTTTTTTGTATCAATAAATTCACCGCCTGTAAAGATGACTTGTTCGCTTCAGATAAAATATACTTTTAAGTTTGTAAAACTTTAGACGATAAATCCCAAAATGACCTTGGTGCATTTACTCAATTCAGAATTCAGTACAATCTGAGCTTACATCATATGATTCAGAGCCTGTATTGACCTATAAGAAATCCTCTCAAAATTACTATTCTCTGACGATTTATACATCCCATTATATATATAAGTAGAGAGTTATATGCCACATTAAAAAAGCCTATCTCGCGTACAAAACTGACGCATATATGGATTATGTATGCGTCAGAGATAAAGTAAATTTTGAGAGGATACCTTGACGCAAAATCTAAGAAACAATTATATTATTTTTTTCATAATCGATTTCTTATAGGTCAATACAGGCTCTGAATCATATGATGTAAACTCAGATTGTACTGATTCTGAATTGATAGATGCAACTAAGGTAAATTTGGATTTATCGTCTAAAGTTTACTAAACTTAAAAGTACTATTTTACTCTGAAGCGAACAAGTCAAAACAAACATAATCCTTATGTTAAAGGCTTACAACAATCTAAAAATTTGTTTTTTTAGAGCTTTTGAACCACATAATGTTTAGTTCGAAGTCTCAGTATAAAATAAATTAGTAAAGCCGTACAGTTCCTTTAACTTTTTACCTTTTTGCAGAGAGTTATTAAATTTGCTCCAACTTTATTCTAAGAATATTTTTTTTACCTCAATGACATTTATGCAAAACTTAAGTACACATAGTCTAAAGTAGATGATACATTATGAAAAAAAAGTGCATTACCGCGTATTAAAAAATAAACAACATCCGCAGGTTTGCTTTTCGTCGACGAAAAAAGTGCATGTGTATGGATGATTTATATACGCATGACACCTTCAGTTTTGAGTGTATGAATGTTAATTATGTAATTGAATAAGAGAGTTAGTTTGTTATTACCTCTCTGTTTTTATGAATGGTAGCTTGACATTTTTTTGTTCAATTTTTTCCCAGGAGTAAATGCGGTTTAAGCTTCTCATGGGGGTAACGGAAACTGCAATTTAATGCAGAAACCCGTAGGGCCTATACCCTAAGGGTGAGGTATATTTCATTTACATACAAACGGTGAACAAACAACGATAAACAATCCAAATAACATACTAAAATACATACTAAAAACGTTTAAAAGCACAAGTACTCGTATCAATTAAATTACAACTAGTGTTTAAAAAAAAATCACTGAAGAATTTGGTCATCTAAGAAGACATCCACGAACTGGCGCTTGTGATGACCCCTGATGAAGTGGGACACAGCCCCCTTACTCAACGATAGTCCCCACAATCCTCGGTAATGTTCCTCCTTACACCAGCAAGGGCCATCACAGCTGTTGACAAAGTGAATGGGAGACTCCGTTCCTCTCCACAAAGCCTACAAAGTCCTCATCCGCCAATCCCATTTCCTTTAGATGTTTTTTTTTTCATACGAATATAGCCAGACACAAAATTACAATATTCTGAATTGAAATTCTCGTGTGGTGTGTAACTTCCATCTTTGTTCAGATCAGGCAAGAAGAATTTTTTTTGGCAGCAACTTTGTTCACCATTCCATTCTTTCAGCCATAACAATCGAGTCTTGTTTTCAATTTCTCTTATTAATGTTATTTGAGGGACTTCGACGCTAGATGGAGATATCATACTGCATCCCATCTTAGCTAAGGCATCCACAAATTCATTGCAGTGTTGTCGTCATGGCCCTTTCTCCATTTCATATATAAAGTCCTATTCGACCTGCTCATTTCATTCAATATTGCATTTTGCTGGTAGCTTGACATATTGTTGGTTACAATAATAATAATACTTTTGGCAATATTTCAATATTATTTAATGCTCCAAAGTATTTGCGTTCTAATTAAAAAAAATTGACAAGATATTTTTTTTTGGTGGAAGAAAAACCTAAGAGACTCTCAGAAAATCGAATAAAAAATATCAAAAATTAAAAGACAGAATGCATAGCTTAACTTTTTTACTTAAAATCATTACTTTTTAATTAATATTATATATTTTCTCATCAAAACATGGATGAACTGTTGTAGAATATTTGCTTTCTTTGGTGCTAGCGTCCAGACGTCAGGAGAAGGAATACCGAGCAAAAGGTCTCATATCGGCAAAAATCATATCAAATCCCTTAAAAGTCAGATGACTTTAAAATATTCAAATTTGTTAAACAACCGAAAATACGTACTTTATCTATCGAATAGGTGCGTTATCTATTACTGTACAGCCATCAATATCAATTTTTTTTTCTAGTAAAACCTTTTATATCCTACAAACATATCATAGCTTAAAAAATGATTTTTTTCACGTTATTATTATTTAAATTTTACTTTTGCACGTTTTATTGTTTGAGTCTTATCAACAAAAAAATGTCCCTTGAATTGCATTTCCCTCATATCTAGGATTCAATTTGTACCTCCGCCGAAGGAGGCATTGTTTTCACTGGTGTTGGTTTGTTGGTTTGCAGCAGGATAACTCAAAAAGTACAGAAGGATTCGGATGAAATTTTGTGGAGTGTTGAAAATGCCACCAAGGAACAAGTGATTAAATTTTGGCATCTCTGAGTCAGAATTAAGATGCAAAATGAGCTAATACTAATAATATTTCAAGCTAGCCTACTCTACCAAGAGATGTCGCTGTGCTGTGAAATCGGGTGCCGGGAGCGTCTTCCTCTCGGAATTTCCGTCGAGGGGAACCCTCCCCCGTCCCTCTACGCCTCCCCAGTCCTGAAAAATTCGCCTCGGAAGGCTCATAAGGACCCCGTGACGGCGGAGGTTTGCACTCTCTGAGTGTATATATGCTCTAGTTTATTATGCATTACTTTAAAAATGACTCTCTCATGTATTATATTAATGATATATAATATAAATGTTCCTCCTCTCCCAAGGATGTCAAAACATTTTTATCTTAGTCAGCAGGAACATACGACTTCTATACATCATTGTGTCCAATTTACATATCTTGCAAATGAATATGTATGATTTCATATTTGCACTTTTTGAATACACTGTGGTAATACTATATGATTTAAATAAATATATATATTTATTTGGTCTGTCGGAACTCTTATTTTATTCCACAGTGCATAAAATAATATATAGAAGCACAAATAAGTAAATGTATATTAAATGCTGTTATGCGTCAAGAACATTTGTTATTGAATAAGAATTAATTTTTATAAGTCATTTTATATTATTGTGTTTCTTTAGACAGACATTTTGAATTATAATGTGCATATATGTTTTTTTTTAACGTAACTGTCTTAAGATTGTGTTTTTTATCTCCTACTTTCTAGTGTATTCTTATTTTTTACACTGTATGGATTTTAGCTAATAAATAAACATCTTTACCAAAAAAAACATAATAAAATACTCTTTAAATATAATATTTTCCGTGTTTGTGTTTGAGGCTAACATAAAACAACAGAGTGTAAGGAATGAGATAAAGTCTTTGAGCCAAAGATAGATCGAATAAATGATCTTCACCCTCCTTATTATCTCTTAGCGATGAACAAACTAATATCTCACTTCTTACGTAACAATCTTTAAAAGTTCATTGTGTTAAAAACAAACAGAAATAGAAGATTTTTTAATATAAAATTATTACTACGGAGAAGTAACAAAATAGTTAAAACCAAATCTAAAAACAATCAAAAATGAATAAGACAAAGAGCACAATAAGTCTTAAAAAAAAATTCGAATTTTCAATATTATATTTTGAATATATATCATATATATATAACTTCTTATAATTCGGCATTAAAAAAATGATATAGTGATCGTGATAAGAATTATTTGACTTCCTCTGAGGAAGAAATTCTAGAATCCTTGGTAAGAGACGAAATCCAGCAGGAAGGAAGTTAAGTATATCTGCTTGAAATATATAATTTTATAATGAAGGGGGATGGACTCCCCTTTATTTAGTGTCATTGCAGCTATATTCAATAGCCTCACAATATTTAAGTTCTTGAAACGCATCAATATTTTTGTTTTCGATTAGTTAATTTCTTGCCCCCCCCCTTTTTTAGCGTTTTGATCCATATATCGCCACATATGACAAAAAACATTCATTGGTATCCCTAGTATATATTAATATTAATAGTCGATTTGTGAGAAGTCCAATTCAAAAAGTTTTGTAAGACACGGTCATAAAACACTGAAAGGGCACAATTTGGAGTTGTTATGAATGATAAACTTGCCTCTGAATTATTGTTTATGTCTCAACAGTTTTCTCGATACCGGATTAAGTTCCGGTGAGGTGTGTCCAATCTAGGGCTAAACAAACAAAAAACAAGCTTTCTTTTTGTTATTATTAATTCTTCTTTTTGATTTTAACCGATCACGTTCTAAAAAAACTTCCCGTTTATTATTATGAATTGTCAACATCCTCACAGGATATTCTTATTTTTTGTGTCCTCATATTCTAATGAAAAATCGTCAGTCACTACAACTGGTATCACACCTCCTATTTCTTGGCTCTATTTTTTTTCCTCATCCAGTCCCAGGGAATATCCATTTTAAACTCCGTAATGAATTATCAAATGGAATAACAAACAACATAAAAGACGGACAAAATAGCTTCCTTGTTTACTATTCTGGACATACCCACTTTAAATGCTAGCAATGAATGTAGATATTTATTTACTCAAAAAAAGGCCCTGATCATTAATTTTGGAACAAAGAAGACTCCTGCTGCCTGTACATATCCATTGAGTTAGTCCTCTTTACTCCCACTAAAAAAAGACTGTTTTTTAGTTTGCTGCCCGTAATACTTTAATCCCGATACATATTAAGAATATTTTCTTTTTCTCTCTACAAAATCTTTTGGATCAACATTCTACGACTTGTTTACTTATTT
>CP045904.1:8404931-8490290 GCA_013387185.1 Caligus rogercresseyi | reverse complement strand
AGTCTTTAATAATTTTACTTTTAACGTAATGTTGACGTATGAAAACGAGTGTGTAAAAGTTCTATATTCCTGAGACCACCGCAAAGGAATAATACTCCAATTGGCGTTTTTAATCTTAATATACTTCAAAATCTCTCCAAACAACTTTTAAATTATATGGAATCTTGTGCAGAATAAAATGGATCTACGGATTTAGAGATGTGTATAATTGGATGTTTTTGCTAGAAATAACACTGTTATTTTAGAGATAAGGCTACTTTTATTTACTTCATTTTTTAGAACACGTTTTCAGAATGAAGACTTGCAGTCAGTAACACTTTCAAGTATCATACAACTTTTCTTCGTAGTATAAAAATCCATAACCCTGATGACATCCGTATCTTGGAGAGCTGGAAGGAATTTTTTCGAATGATTGGTCCTCGCGTCTTCGGTACTTCTTTCTTCCTTCAAAAAAATGTTTGCTATCGTCCTCATCCGGCGTCTGATCATAAATATATAGATTTAGATTCCAATATTTTAAACCCCAAGGTCGTTTAAACTCCATCATGGTTTTTGATAACTCCGCATTTTTACATCAACTTCAAAACAAGCTTTTAAATATTTTTTAATCCTTCCGCCGTTATAACAACCTTCTCTCAAAGTTTTAACCATATTATTAAAACTTTATCTTTAAAATTCGTCAGGAAAAAGAGGCGAAACGCAGCTAGGCTTCAGAAAGACCTGGAAGATGTCCTCAACAATGCTCCAATTTTTGCTCGTTCGATTACGTCGGACACAACCATTCTTTAGATTTGCTGAGATTAAGGAGTTTGAAATGGAAAGGAAAAAAGTGTTAGAGAATAGCCACACACAAGACTAAAAGCTCTTTCTCAAAATGGATCATCCACCCATTGTGGAAATTCGAAGAATTTTTGAAAATGGAAGGGAAATTAAAGACAAAAATGAAATTTTGGCTTGCTTTCACAGACGCTTTCAACGGATTCTCGGAGTCGAACGTAGGAATTTCCTCGTCCATTAAAAATAGCTCCATCTATTTTTTCCGAAGTTGTCATCTCCAACCATATAAAGAAGTTTTTTCGAGATAATAAAGCATCGGGTCCGGATGGTATTAGCGGCAAATTGTTTTCGCACTGTGTAACAGAGGTTGTGCCGTACCTCCTCAAATTTGGTCAGTGTATGGAAATTCACGGGAGGTTACCCCAAGCTCTAACCAAAGGCCGAATAACTTTAATTCCTAAAAAGGCAATCTCTTGGATCCGAACAGTTGGAGACCTATAACAGTATTAAATGAAAGTTATAGAATTCTTTCGGGGATAATCTCTCAAAAAATCGAACCCATTTTGAATTCTAAACTTGGTTTAGTGCAAAAGGGGTTCCTAAAGGGAAGGAAAATCTCAGACATCGCCCGGAATATACAGAGCGTATGCGAAATAGTCAATGCCAAGGGTTCCTATGGTGCCCTAATAGCAGTAGACTTTTCCAAGGCTTTCGATACGGTTCTGCATACTCACATCATGAAAGCAATAAAAAAGTTACTTCCTAAGGAGTTCTTTAATCCCATCAGAGCTTTATTGTTCAATGGTACCTCCTCCTTATCTGTAGGGGGTGTAGAGAGTGAGGCAATTACTTTGAAGAGGAGTTGTCGTCAGGGTTGCCCCACAGCACCTCTATTATTCGCTGCTGGACTAAAAGAACTCAGTGATAACATCATTAAAAAATATGGAGGCTTTGGTGTCAGTGTTGGCAATTCAAAACACATTATGGACATGTATGCGGATGACGTAACGCTTTTCTTAGAAGGTAATTCTGAAAAACAACTGATAAAGCGCATTCAAGTTGTTCTGAATTTCTTCAAAAAATTCGGCCAAAGATCCGGTTTACAAATAAACGTAAAAAAAACTGTTGCTTTGCCGATTGGAAAGTGGTTTCCTGACAAGGATTGTAAGCTCCCTAGCTTAATAATAAAAGAAACCGTGGACGTATTAGGAATTACTTGGGGACGTTATGGTCCTACAAGTAATAACTGGTCTACCCTTAAAAACTTTGTAGACGGGAAAATTCCTCAATGGAGGAAATTCAATCTACAAAAAGGATTGACCTGTACAATTACCGGGTGGTTCCTGCTGTTTTGTATAGATCTACAGCCGTTCCTTGGATCGCAGAGAAGGCACTACAGGAGGAAAGCATCTGGCTAAATAATCTCTTTCATCGAATCTATTTACCGGCTCTTAAACGTCCGAAATCAGATTTGGGGGAGGACTTGCCCTGTTGTCTAGGATAATTCCCAAAATATATAGGAAAGTTTTAATTGACCTCTCTAAAAATCCAAATTTGGAATGGAGGAATCATATCGCTTCTAGCCCGGCCTATAATTGGATTATGTTAGGGACAGACGCAACAAATGGATTCCTAGAAGATTTTTCCACCTCATTAGCTGTGATTCAGAGAATAATATGGAGAGGAATACCAAGTTTTTATAATTCCTCAACTATTGACATTATTCGTCAAAATAGAGAAAAAAGTTCTTTTTTAAGAATCTAGACGACCCGAAAAATTTGGAAAGAATGGCCTTATCCTCCAATATCCTCACAATACATGATCTCACGAATGACTCTATCTTCAAGTCCGGAAAATTTGTTTTTAAACTTCAAAGGGCGGCAGAAGAGCACATGGTCCCCGTTCCGTGGCATCTAAGAATGTGTTTCTCTCCAGATACGAAAGCGGAGGCGGAAAGAATTGTCGACAAATACTTAAAAGAATTGGATTTGAAGATATCGTGGAGGAGTAGAATTCTGAGTTCGATTTCCAAATTTAGCCATGGAAAACGCTTCTCTGCCCAGTTACAAATATCCACGGGTTGTATTTACTTCAACGCTCCATGTAAAGACTGTGGCAAAATTTTTAACTCAATTATTCATGCCTTTTCGCAATGTCCTGTTCTTAAAATCGTGAGGGACTTTATCAGCCTCAACATTCATCGAATCGACGACAAAAATATTTCCCCCATTCTTCTTTTCGGTCTCACATCTAACCTGCGATCTGCGTCGGAGAAAACAAGAGCAATAGAGTTTGCTCTATCAAGCTCCAGAAGTTATGTAGCGGAGCACCTTGCGTCGGGGAAAACTATCGAAACGGAGGAATTAAGATCCATTCAAATTTCCGCTGCTGCTCGTTACTCTGCGCTGGAGATCAAGATTCCAGGACGTGCTGATTCCCAGTGGAGGTTCGCGGGAGACTTGGTTCGCTACTTTCCCTCATTCTCGGACAAAACAGTGAATGATCTTAAAAAACTCTTACGAACTTATAGAGGTTTTATCAGAAGACATTTTTGTAATTAATTTACCATTTTTATTTTTATTGTCACTGTGATTTTTTTACCGTTTTTACCGCATTGTTTTTTTTACAAAAAAAATCCTTTTTAACGACTAGAATGTTTGTCTATTGAAATTGACTTTTATATTTTGCGATTTAATTTTAAACTAGAATGTTTATTTATATATATGTAATTATATGTAACTTCGCTAAATAAAATAAGGTCGAAAAAAAAAAAAAAAAAAAAACAATCCATTTACCCAATAATACTGATTAGATATGCGTTGCTTTTTTTCATTTGGTTGAACCATATTTGTTTTATTATTCATGTTATATATATATCTATATTTATTGTTGTTATATATCAACTTTGTGCTAACCGAAATGTCATGTTATAATAAAATGAATAATCATATATTATACTTTATAAGGGAAGCGGGTTTTATTATTAAATTTTTCTACTATATTTAAAAATATATCTATACTTATGTAACTTCCCAAGCAATTAAATCAAAGCTACGATAAAAACATCTTTTTTTTTTTTCTTTGCCAAAGAAGACAAATTCATTATTTTTAATATTTTTTTCTCCCAGGGCAAAAATTGCAAGCAATAATGTTTATTTTGCTTTTATAACCGATTGGGGTGTATGTATTTATCTCCTTTTTGTTTCATTGATATAATAAACGAACTAATTATAAAAAATCTTGAACAACAAAGGAAGAATTATAGGATTTATCAATTAATGTTTTGATGTGTGATTGTTTTAGTTATATTTAATTTTTTTTTATATATATTCTATTTTTCTATATTTCAAGATTTATTAATATTTAATCATGTTCTATATTTCCTGACTTATATAAATTTAGATATTGCAAACCTTCAAAGGATTTTTTTACATTAATATGTTTATGGTATGTTAGTATATACCATTTCCTTGTTACATTATTTGATGGCAATATTTAGATTATATTGTTTCTTTATAATCGATTGAACTTTCTATTCTTCAATTCCAACTGCCAGCAATTTTATCTGATCATAGTCCCATTATGCTTGAGCTTATTAAAGGAATACACTGCAAAAATGTAATGGAAACTAAACACTAGGCTTTTACGATATCCTACGACTCATTCAAAGTTTAATGAATAATTAAGATATCATTTTAAAATTAAAAGTCCATATTATTAATTAAAACACCATCTCATGCTTTAAAATTATTTTTAAGCTGCGCAAGGAGAGACCAGATAAAATTAGGTGTTATATTTAGTTCAACAATCAATCAACAGACAAATGCTTTGAATGATGTTGAGAGGGAGGAAAATAATATCTAACTACTGATGATTAAAAAAATATTTTAAATGTTCAGGGACTCTTAATACGAAGTGGGTTAATGGCACTTCTAAATGATTTTAAAACATGTGAAAAACATGAAGAAGTGCAATGTCAATTAAAAATATCAAGTAATATGACACAACATTAGACTTTAATAGAAAACCTAAATTCATTAAAAATTCTACTGTGATATATATATTGTTTATGATTATTTTAAATCAAATACCCGGACTCGTAATATTGTAAGGTAAAGATCCCTACTTCGGCTTATGTATTTTAGCACTAAATCTGTTACTTTTTGTCAGATTAGTAAATTGCATGCTAAGAAAGGGTTTGGAAATCGGAAAGTAAACGAAATAAAAAAATAACTTTTGCTGAACGACATTTACCATGGAAATACTGGCACCCAAAATTACTATCAATGAAATTTTCCCTTTTTAGTATTTTTGAAGTACACTATTTATCCCTAAATATTTTTACAAGTTATTACTGAGTACCAACAGTCATATGGATATACAATAAAACTTTTAATTTATATTCGTTGACACTTCTTTATTCATATAATCTATCCAATACTTATTATGTTATACAAAAAGCATTGATATGTTTAAGATATCTTCATGGGAAGGTTCCCTCTGACAGTTCGAAATTTGTAGAAATATAATTGTATTAGATGCTATTTAAAAAATATATATATTTGAACGGATTAGAATAACCCATAAATATTGGCGTATGGGCAAAAATGAATAACATATACTAAAATATTTTGCAATGAATTGTTCCATTATATATAATATATATTATAGGTTTAAATGAAAATAAAAACAGTGAAAATAAAATAGAAGTCCCAAAAAAAATCAAATGATTAGTAACACAGACCAATCCCATTAAAAAAGAACATTTAGACATATTGTTTAAAATGACAAACAAACGTGAAATATTTAAAAGAAGGTTTGTTAACGTAAAATTAATGGTAAATTTTAAAAATATCAAAGAAAAGCTTAATAAGTAGTTTTTGTACATTGTACACAAAAAAATATGATTTACCAATTATTCAACATATTCAAAATTCAATCTTAAAAGGAATCGCTATGAAATAAAGAAAGTATGCATCAAATAAATTGCTTGCTTTTGACTCATTATATCTTCATCATTACTTTTATTGATCCATTCATCCATAAATCAAGATTTCCTATGATATTTTCATCATTAAGACTTGGCAGCCATCATCTATTAGAGCATTCCTATCTGACGTGCTTCTATATAACGGGCGCTGTTATCCTTATCATCAAATTTGAAAATGGAGTTTTCCTTCAAGTCTAATGGGTTTTTATAAAACAGTATTATATATTCTATTAATACCTCCAACATTCAGTGAGAACGGTAATGCTGATTTCTAATCATTAATGTCATTTTGATACACACAAAACTATAATATATATATATATAATCCTATATATATATACTATATATATCTATATATATTAATATATATATATTCATATATATATATATCTATATAGTATATATATTGTATATATATATATATACGTAATGCTGAATTGTAATCATTATTGTCTTTTTCATACACCAAAACATTAATTATATAATATACGGTAGAAACTAACAATACCGTACCGAGTGGCAATAACACATAATGTACTTAATTGTCCTTGTTATAAATTGTCCGATATTAAATGCATATGAAGAAGTCACAGAGCAGATAAACAAATAAACTTCTCTCTCTTTCTTATCTACCGTACCGAATATCGATCGATAGTATAGACATATAACAAATCTACTAAATATCAATATCGATCGGTAGATTACCAAACCGGCGGTAGATTTTTCTACCGAATCCAGGCTCTGATATATGTATATATATATATATATATATACTATATCACGTGCTTCTGAAGAATTGCAGCATCAAAAAAGACAAAAAGGGCATTAATTTTTCTACACACTAAAACCCATATGTATTTAAATATAATCAAATTACATTTCTTGCATAGCAATGGGCAATTCATTCTTTGTATGGTAAACATAAAATACTAATTAAAATCCCATACCAGGCGAATAACTACAAAGCCTCAAGTAATATAAAGGTATGTATTTTTTGCCATAAATGTGTATTTAATGCAAAAAGCCTTGGGAAAAAGTTTTCTTCGCTTAGTTTTTTGAGGGGGAAAATGAATTTCATTAGAAATGCTTGGAAATGTGCTTCATTCACCTGGAGCACATATATGAAGATTTAATGTGATTTGAAATAAGCATATATTAAGGACCATGACTAATCCTCTTCTGAGCTTCATAAGTCACCATCTATTTTTTTGTTGTTGTGGAAAGAAAAAATAATTGTACTGTTACTTTTTTAAGAAACTATATCTCCCATAATAAAACAATTGACCATACATTTATATAATTCAGTCATGCTGGAGAAGTTATTAATCATTACACCAATTATATTTGCTACAGATTCTTTAAAAATTGAGTTGCTATTTCACAAAAAAAATAATACATTTAATGTGCCAATACATCTTGTGAGGAACGTATTGCTTGAGTCAGTAAGAAAGCAATTATAAATCAAAATAATGAAAGGACAAACGAATTTTTTGTTTTTTTACTTCGTACAAATGACGGTAAAATATTTCAGAAGCCTTTTAAGACACTTTTTATCAATTAATTTCAAATTATTTATAAAAGCAAGATTTTTTGTCTTTCTATTAGAGCTAATTACTATAGAGTAAAGATCCACACGGATCCGATAGGATCCCTTTTTACATTGTATTAGCCATAGATTGCAACTCCTAAGCTTAGGGTTAATGACGTCAAAGTTTCAGCCGGTTAGGATTAAGTATAAAATATGGGAAAATAATGAAATATAAAGACATTTTGATTTAATTTATATCCTATGACTCGAAAGTTTCGAGATACTCACTTCGTCCTTCCGCCAAATATTTTAGAAAATATGATAATAGTTATTTTTAGCTTTGGTGTCTTCTGGTCTATTTTTTAACCTTCGTGACGGATTGCCTGGCATAGAGGACACGGTGGAGTTAATTGGGGCGTCACATAGTCTTGAGCGGAGCAGTCTGTTTAGATCAAGGATACCGTGCTGAGTAGCGAAGTCAAAAGCCCCCGCATACAGTCTTGGAAAGGTCGTCGTGGAGCCTTTGGCCTTCACAGATTCTCCTACATTCGAGAAGAATGATCTGCATCATGGACACCGGGGATCGTGGGAAGTATTCAGAGTCCTCCATGGAGACCTATGATCAAAGACGAAGGAGCCTCTCATTTCTCGGCAGTGGTAGGAGCCTGAAGTCGGCTGGAGAAGTCGTAGATGAGGATAATTTACGATTTTTGTCCTGACGATTTTGTCCTCTATAAAGACCACATTTTCTCTTTGCGTTGAAGTAAACCAAAATGACATATGGACAACTTCGTTACTCGTTTGGGGAGGCCAAGGTCTGAATTTATAATCTAAGTGGATGAGGGGAGCTCAGTGGAGCATCCGATGTTGGATTTCAGTAATGTACATATATAGTTGGGTCTTGTCAACTCTTCTTGTAGCCACCGTTACATGCCTTTTGCAGGAGAAAGTACGCTAATGCAGATGGTAGATGAGGAGGAAACTCATGATGGTCTTTAGATTGCATCAAATAGAAAGATACTAATCCCATTATGACAGCCGCAGGAATAATTTATGGTTCGAAGAAATTCGAAAATTTTCCCTCCGAAACGGCGAATCGCCATTTAGAATAACCATTAGTTGCTCCAATGTTCCGACAGCCTTCGAAAGATCTACCAGAGTGGTCTCTGCTCGCTTTTTGCACCTTACCCGACACTTTTGAACTTTCGAAAGTACACATTACTCGTGTTAAAGGCAGTGGATGAGTCGGGAAGCGTATAGGATTCAGCAATCACAGCCTTCACGAGAAGCCACCACAAGCAGATCTGTTTTTTTATTTAAATTTCATAAATCAACCTTCCTTTTGAAATTAAAGTATTTATTATTTGAGTATCTTTAAAAATTGTTTTTCTTTAACATTTTTAAAAATGACTTGTAGATTGACAAGTTGGATCTATTCGTGAATATGAATTAAAATAAATCAGTGGATAAGGCCAATGAGGGCCTAATTAAAGCTGTGGCACTCTTTGGCAATTGATTTTGCGGAATTAAAAGATTTTGGGTTATTCAATGCAAAGGCAAGAATAGGGAACAAACTAACTTCGATGGATACTTTAAGTCCCGAGATTCTCCGGGAGTAGTCCTGCCATAATCGGAGCCTCAACATCCCTCCCATAACCAACAACTTGTGGACTCTCGTTTGAGGGAAATCAAGTTATATTTTCCTACAAAGCCTCACAGCCAACTTAAGATCATTTAGAAGATATGCAAATTTAATTGTCTATTGAATTTTAATGTATGTTTTAGTCTTTAAATTAAACTTGATGTTTCAATATTATTATGAATTGAGCTTTACATTTTTATAGACCAAAGTCATTTATACCATTGCGAAATATTGTTTTACTTGAATCTAATAGAACTAGCTCTTCTGTCGTTGTATTAATTAAGGCTAAAATATCTTATTATGTATTTTATACGCAAGTACTTTGACTATTATTGAAGAGATGAATACAGGGAGTACACGTATAATCCAGACTAACTTTGATCGGTTATGTCGTGTTTTGTTTTTTTGCCTATATGGTTTGATACAATTGCATCCGATAGGATATAAATAAGCATTACAGCATTAAAATTGTTTTTGAGATATTGCAAGGCACATATGTACGTTACTACGCTTGCATCTTATTCTTCTGCAAAAAAAAAAACAGATTGAAATCAGTCACCTTAGCCATGTAAGAGAGAAAAGCATGCGATGTTCGCTTCCTTCCGTGCCGGGAGGAATCCAAAGGAGGTGATAGAGTTATTCAACTACCCCAAGTCGACCGTCTACGACCAGTGGAAGCTTGGAACTCTTTCAAAAAGAATGATGCTCATCGCAAAAAGCGTTCTCGGTCCCTGGGTCACCAGGACCGACGAGTTTGTCGCCGAGGTGAAGAGGAAGGTCAACGAGGACGGCAACAATTCTTACGCTAAGTTGGCCGCCGAGATGGGCTGCTCCAAGCAGACCATCGCCAACACATCAACATGGACCTGGGCTACAGTTCGTACAGGACTCGGCTCTCGCCACAAGTCGAGGGAGACCCCGGTGTGGCTCTGGAGAACCTCCCCTACCACTGGAGCCCCCCAGCTCCCCTGAATGCAACCCCCTCGACTATTTCTTCTGGGGCATGGTCGAGAACAAGACCTACAACACGCTCACAACACTCTCGACTCCCTAAGGACCGCCATCGTGGAGGAGTTCGCCAATATGAAGAAGACGGTCGTCGCCAAGGCCTGCGGCCGCTTCAGGCACCGCCTCGAGATAGTCGTCGCAGCTGAAGGGGGCTATATTGAAAAATAAATATCTATACTTGTGTGCCTTTCATATAATAAAAAAATTGTTGACAATATTAATAAATAAATAATCCGTATCAACATCAATTTGTTGTTTATTAGTTCGGATTATACGTATACGCCCTGTACAGAAAAACTCTAGATTATAACTTTTATATACATACCAAAATATGTCCCTAATTTATTAAATCAATTACTGTATAAGGTGTTTTTTAACCAACCCTTTTATAATGTATAAAATACTTTTGAATCCTCCTATTGTACCAAAGACTTCCAATGTGCATGTTTTGCTGAACGTTGTTCACAATATAAAAATATTGCAAACTGTTGTCATGCCATTTAAGGCTACCTAAAATAACTTGGCATGTTAATATTTTGATTTCGGCCAGTCTGTTGCATTAGCTGCATTATGATTTTGTTTTCCTATTTTACTACTGCATTGTGAGAGCACAAAAGAACATTCTCCACGTTTCCTCCAATTAGCATATACTATGACAAATCTTTGTGTAATTAATAAAAATAAGTTAGGCGATTAGTTTCAACTGCAGGACAATATGTACATAGTAACCAAATGCTGTTATTGATATATAGTTTTTGATTAATCGTTTTATATTGTATAATAAAAATATTGGGCCTACTTTTATTATTACTTTTAATACACATTCCATAAAAAATATATGTACCATGCACATAAAAGATAATGTACTTCAACTATGTTTTGGCGTAAAAAAACTAATTAAACACAATTCTCACTTATTCCAATAGTGAAGATTCCTTTGGATCTATATCAGAGAGTTTTCATACAATTGCTTGATCTCCCTCAATCATGGAAACAGAGATTTTCGGTCGACGTGTGTGTATAATTGATAGTGCCAATTTTACAGCTCAGTTTCAGATTTCTGCTCGTTTACTTAGATTTTATTACCCTTGCAATAACTGTGGGGCTTTATTAACTCAATCATTCATGCCTTTGCTGAATGTCCTGTTTCTTATGGTAGTCAGCGTTTTATTCAATAATGTGTGCGAAAATGAAATAATTACCTCAAATTTATAAAAGCCTTTATTTTGTTTGTGTTATAAACGTAAATATAATGCCCCCCCCCTCTACCAAAGCTATTGACCCAGCACTTTAAATATAAAATCGTTAGTTGCCAAAAAAATTACGACAAACTCTTACATCGAGGTCGAGGACCTAAGGCAATAATCCATTGGAGCCGCCGCCCGCTACTCACTCTGCAATTAAGATTCCGAACGCAACATCAGATGATTGGAAATGGGCTGGAAATGTCGTCCGATTCGTACCATCGAGATCAATTCATTTTTTAAATCAGCCAAGAGGATCTTAAGAAAATATGTCGCTTTTTAAGGAACAAATAAATTGTCATTTTATTTAAGGTCATCACTTTTAACAGTAAATTTGAACTATAACGTTCATTCATGTTTTTACGCAACTGTTGAAGAATAGTTTTATTTATTTTATATATATATATTGATTTTATTTTATATATATTTATTTGTATTTTTAGTGTAATTTGTATTGCATTGTATTCCTTGTTACAAATACTGAATAAAACTTCGTGACCGAAAAAAAAAAAATTCTCAAGAGTACATGTATATATATATATCCCCTAGGATTTTACTTTAGTGCATAGATATCATACGGTGAAAGTTTGAACGAAATCGAATAATGAGAAGTGTCTGCTCATTTCACCCAAATGTTATTTATAAGTTTATGTAGTAAGTTTTTCGCCATTCGATCGCCTCTAATGTCATCAAGATGAATGCTATTTCAAAACATTTTCGGCAAAATGTGGTATGATTGCAAGGATTTCAAATTAGTGTTAATGTTTTATGTACTTCCAAATTAAACGAGATATGCAAGTTTTAAAATTGTCGTTTTATGGAAAATACCCAAAAATGACTATTTAAAGACTTAATATCTCGTTTAATTTTGGATGTATATAAAATAATACAATTTAAAAACCTTGCGTTCATACCTATATATATATATATATAGATATATATATCTATATATATATATACTATTAGATCAATATATATATAATTATATATATCACTTCCTTCAACATTCTGCAAATGTATTTTTAACTTGTATAAATATCTTGATACTCACAGATAAATAATTGCTGTACTTAATAGTTCTTTCTTTACATAAATGAACTTAAGATGTTGCCTCACTGTTAAGACAAAAGAGCAAAAATAAATCCTAGAATTAAATCCAGTGATGTTATCCTATATTTTATCTCATAAAAAACTATCAAGTTTTCGTCCTTGATACTATGCCACATCGTGTTTTTTCCCTTCTATTTCTTGGTATTTAGACTTGTCAAGGGATAACTCCTTCCATATATATATATATATTTTATCGGCTCTAAGAATACTATATATTTTTGTCATACAAGCTACAAAAGATGGCTGCCATTGGATATTTTGTCTCCTTTCTTTTGGTGAATCTTTTCGTCACCCACTATACTTTTTTTCGCATATTGTCCCTGGAAGAGTTTTCAATAAGATCGATTATAATGGTTTCTTTTTAGATTCGAGAGACAGATACCCTGTAGGCTTTTTATCTGTGTACTTATTTTTTATAAACCCAGGTAAACTTTATTCACATGATATTATATCTTATAATATTTATAAAAATACATTCAAATTATTAGCAATATAATCAACCAAAGAAGTAAAAATTTTAGGTAAAGGAACTCGAGTAAATCTCATTTTATAAATAAAATATTGAGTTTTAGTGATAATAAAATAAATTTCTTCTTGGTACGGTCCAGTATAAAAGTAAATAAAATCCTTACTCTGTAATTGTATATTTAGAAATCATCAATAACAGTTTTAGATTTTCTAAAATTTCTACCACATATGTACTCTAATAAAAAAAGTCTTGATGTCTCCAGCGAATCCCCGCAAAAAGTACAATCTTTCCTCCACTATAGTCCCATATATACTACCAAAAGTACTCTGTTTTAAACCAATAGAGAGAAGGATTTAACAGTTTGATTTTAAAGCCTTGATTTATATATTTACTGGTGTTCTCAGCCCGTAATCTTCTTTCCTCCTTTCAATTTGACTTAAAAAATGACTTTTTGAATTTTATCAACTAAAAATGTCGGAGTTCCTTATTAATAATATTTTACTCTGTACTTATTGATCAGTATATTAAACATGCTTATTAATCGAATAATGTTTTAATGCCTTCTAGCTTGGCGGATGGATTTTTAATAATTATTTTGCATTGACAGATACAAACAAAATATTAAATAATATATCTCATCTGATTCCGTGAACATACAAAGAATAAAAAACTATTTTGTAACTTTATTCATTCATTTTTACTTGATATGCGCATATCTGTATATTATTTTATTTGAGGCTTTGTAAAAAGGAGTCTAAAAAAAGGTAATAGTACTGAATAAATTTAAAACTAAAATTTATACTTCTTCTCAGCTGCCCTGAATATTTTTACTCTATTTTTTTCTAAATAACTTTTTTACACTGTATTCATTTTCGTCCATTACCAAATGAAAAGTTTTTATCCGAACAAAAGAAGGCCTTGAATAATATTTAAATATTTGCCGTTTGTTTTATAGACAAAAAAACATTATTAAAAAAGAAGATTAAGTATAATTATTTCTTTTGATTGAAAACTAATCTATTAGTGATGTATAAACTGATCTACATTTTACTTTTATATACTTTGATGATATGAAAGGGTTAACTTTAAAATAAAAGTCTAATGATTTTTTATATCACGACCGCTGGGGTGTCTTTATTTATTTATAGCAATATATATTATTGCTTAAAATTAACTTTTTGTAAGTATTGGGAACATATGTATAATAAAAAATCTAATTACAGATTCATAGACTCGCAATTCAATATAACATATTTATAAATAGCATATAACCTTCTATATTTATAAATAAATTACACAAAATATGTTGAGAAAAATGATTTTTCCAAAAATAGTGTAGTATTTATTTGATCTAGGGTAATGCAAGAAGATATAAGTTCACACAACCTTAAACCTTGAGCAACTACACATGAAAGGGATATTCCTTATCTAGATATACCTTTTTGCATTCTGACAGCTTTGCTTATTAGATAATATGTCCTGTCTGAAAAGGGGGGACATAATATACAAATAACTTATACTTAGAAAAAAAGGACAAGAAAGACTTGCATATGCCCCTGAGACACTTCTTTTTTTGCAAGATCTTTTTCCATGATAAATATGTAAATTTATGTGTAAGAACGTACATTAGAATTCTGAGCAAATGTCTTGCCAAAATATCATTTCATTTATGGTATGTGTTTGTTCCCTGCGAGCCTCGTTTTTGTTCTCATCAGTAAGGTTTTTATATTATAAATAGCGTATAAGAATGCAAATATAAAAATGGTGTTTGTTAAAAAGCAACATATACAAACATATTTTTTTTTTGCTTATACGGTTCGATAGAATTATATCAATTGTAAATTAATAAATAGTATATTGAACCATAGAGATATATAATATATTATAGAATACTTACTCAAAGCGTGAGCTCAGTCTGTAAATACGTGTTCAGCCATAGAGACATAGAGAGCTCATTGGATTCCTTAGAGGCATACGTCATATATTGCCCAATATAAACAAATCTTTCTATCTCCCTGATGAACTCACGATGACGTAGTTCAAATTACTTTGTTTATATTGGACACAGAATACAGCAGAACGAGGATAACTTGATATTACTCCACCAGTCTGCTGGTATGTTATTTTTAATTGAATAATACAAACTTCTGATGTTCGAATAAATAATTATTGTTTGTACTTTGTTTGTTCACGTCTCTCGATAAGGGTATCATCACTCTTACCATTAGGCGTAGAAAGATAAAGAAAACTATGATACCAACTGAAAAAATTTTTGTTTGGAAGTTTGCAAGAACCATAGATATATAAAGACATAAAAGGGATTATTGGATTCTTCAGAGGAATACGTCATATTGCCCAATATTTATCTCTCTATGATCAACTTCTGATGACGTAGGTCAAATTACTTTGTTTATATTGGACAATGGCAAGAGCTGAAAGATGTTTCTCTGCTATTGAAGGGAATAAGCTCTTCATATCTTTATATCTCTATGGGTTGAACACGTCTTAACACACTTAAGCTTTAGTACTCCCTTGAAATAAACATGCTAGATTTAAATTATTATCCTCCTTAAAGACTTACTTTGATTTATGTTGTTTTAAAGAGTGTTCTTTTGGGTCTGGGCAAGTTTCTGAATCGGACTTTATCTGTTCTGGTTGAGCTGGAGAAAGATGGGAGTAGAGCATCTAGTCAAATAGGTGGAATCTCTCCTCAGATAGAGTTTTGTTTATAAAGAATACTTCGTTGTCCCATCAAAACCTTGTTTGCAACGAAAGGATAAAAACATTTGGATCACATCATAATTATTTATTGATATTTTATTTACTTTTCAATGTCTTTTCAACTTTAGTATGTTTTTGCCTATTTGTTCCCATAGAATTGCATCTATGGAACTATGGAATCAAGGAACTCAGAAAATGAGGTCGACCAAAATTGACCTTTCTCCTCTCTGGATTCAAAGCCTTGCCCCCAACATAAAGAGTTGCACACACCTTAGCACTCTGAGCTATCGCAGCACTCCCTATTAAAATGGGGGGAATCTCTCCTCCTGGATTGCTATGAATCCTCAATAGAGTTTTGTTTATAAAGAATACTTATGTCACCTATCGAAAAACTATCATATAATATGAAAGTTCTCATAAAAAACATAATCAAATATTTTGCCAGATTTCAATATCATTTTAATTTTTGTAAATATGAATATATTTTGTATATTCAATCACCATTTAAGTGTATAATGAAGTATTGTTGATATAATAATATTATTATTTTAATTTCGAATAAGAAAGAACCCTTTTCTTTAATGTTCTAATATATATTTTACTTCCGTTGTTAATAATTTAACTGTTGCATTGTTAGATGGAATCTGCATTTATATGAATGGCTAGGATTTATTTTGCTATATCCACACTTATAATACTTTACATTCAGTTAAAATTTCCTTAATTAATGTTAACACTAGAAAGACGGCAAAGTATTTCTACCTAGAATGACGGAACCGTCATTTGACTTCTCTGTTAATTTTTCAATTTGTTCTCAAACTATACTTGATATTGGAATGAATAATAATAAATATATTGAGACTATAGAATTTGATCAAAAAAAATAGTCAAATAAAAAATATAGCTAGATTTATTATTATATTTACAGTAATTGGTTTACATTTTAAGAGTGATAAATTCTACATTATTTCTATTTTTTTTGGTTAGGAGGTTTATTTATTATCTAAAATCCATACACTGTAAAAATATGAGAATATACTAGAAATTAGGAGATAAAAAACACAATCTTAAGACAGTTACGTTCAAAAACAAAACATAAATGAACATTATAATTCAAAATTACTGTCTAAAGATAAAACCAGGGGCGGAGTGGCCAGCGGGAATACCGGGGCAATTCCCAGTGGGCCGTTGGCCTCAAGAATCATAAACGGCCGGTGAAAGCCTCCCAATGGCATATTAGGGCCTGTATAAGGTCGGCGAGGGCATAATTGTCGCGGTGGATAAATTCTTCCCACTTCGTTCCTAGATAAAACCATAATATAAAATGACTTATTACAAATTATTTCTTATCAATATAAAACGTTGATGTCGTCTTATTGTCGATTTGATGAGTTTGAGGTATTCGAGAGAATTTGAAGGATTTTCCACTTATGCTGTACATTTCCACATACGATTATCTTACATCTAAAGCATTTGATGCTAGATGGATTATTCTTGCATTTTGCACTTAGCAAGCTTTTCTCTTCATTGGGGTCTCTTCTTCATTATCATTTTCTACACCACTAACATCTTCATCGTTTCCAACATACTTGGCTTTGTTCATGGATTGTAGTTCTTGCATGAGTTGCAAGATAAACAACTTTCGACTTATTTTGTTCCATTGATCTTATTGTATATTATTTTAGTTTTGATGGCCGCCATATCTAACGTATTATAGCAAACCTCTAGGGGCCATCGTCTTGATGCCACCTTGGTAGTATATAAACGAGCCGTCCGATCTATATTATCAACTCCAGATTTGGTCTTGTTGTAATAAGAATCACTTTCTGGAAGTTTTTTTTCGAGTATCAGAAATACCAACCGAACTGTGTATTGAACTTAGGACTATAACATTTTTTAAAGGCTTTCCTTGATAGATCTTAAAAGTGAAGTCTTCATGCTTTAATACTATTGCAGAATTCAGAGGCTGTTTCATGTTCTTGATTGCTTATGGTACCTCCCTCCTCATTCTTTTCAATGCTTGTATTTTTTTTTCCCAGTGATTTAGCCAGTTTCAGTGAAATGAAGAAATTATCACTGGTGATGTTTCGTCTTTTGTTGAGATATCGCTCTGCATATTTCATTACATCGTACTCTGAGAACAACTGATTTTTGGCCGATGGTCATTTTTTCCTAATAGGTGAATCCATTGACTAAGTAATGGGACTCAGCATCTAAAGCCAACCAAAACCTTATTCCAAATTATCGGGCTTGTTTGACATGTATTGTGTAAATGGGAAACGTGACTTCGTTGGAAATAATTGCTCATCGACCATGATATTGGCACCGTGTTTGTAGCAGTCAATGCAATTTTCTATAAATCGGTTCCAATTGTAGAAATCATTGCAAATTTTTCACTTTCGTTGAATTCTCGAAGATCTGATGTCGAACCGGATATATTTCAGGAGCTCTTTACATCGATCGCAACTCATGGTCTCTCTGAAATACGGTGGACCACAAACTTTGGACCAAAGATCATTAATTGGGTGTCCTTTGGCAATGAGTCATAAGGGATTCAAACTTGTTGCACATACAAGTATACCTACTTACAGCAATGGTGTTTTAACATGTTTATACTTGTTGCACAAACAGTATGTTTTCTAAATCTAGAAAAAGAAGTCATTTGACTTCTCCGTCATTCTAGGTATAAATTGTCATAACTCTTCACTGAGTTAAAATATCTATGAGATATTTGATAAAAACCTTTATTTTGTTGAATAATTAAAAGTCATAAAATTTGAAGCATATTGGACCACTGACATTTAAGATATTAGCTTCTAAAGTTGAAAAAACAGTCAAATGACTTCACCGTCTTTCTAGTGTTAAACAATTCTTGTAAACACTATAAGAATATCGTTTCTATATCGGCCAATTTACCGCCGTTTTTTAATATAAAGTTTCCATATTTAATATATGATTTAAAAATTGATATATATTGAAACCAAACAAAATAATTATATTAAAATGTTGATCTCTATATCTTCCTTTTTTGTTCAATTATTATTAAACTGCGAGTTGATAATCTAATTTGTATTTTAAGGATTCCTTGAAAAATGATTAGAGAGTCCCAATGTTTTTGGTCTAATTATGAGAATTAAAGAAGATACATAGGAGGATAATAATTGATGGTCAATCATGATTTCCAAACATCAAAAGAAGGAAAATGATACATCTTAACGCATAAAGCTTATATAAGTGACTGCCTTTCGTCAACCGACGTAAAAAAATATCCTCATAATTAGTTTCAAAAAATGGGAAGGATTGACTGAGAATAATTAATCTTTTTGCACATATAAAAGTTTCATACGAGTTGGGGAAATCCCTATATAGAAGATAAGCCTTAATTATTATGACTTACTATAATGAAAAATGATTTTTTTTCGCTTTTGAGGCCTCAAGGTAAGGACATTTTATTTAATCTTTGCTCGTAAATATATAGCTACCATAGAGACACTTAACTAAAAATGTGATAGAAGTATTGCAAATAAATGAAGAACTTTTTTATTATTATGATTAAAAACTAAAATTATTTTGTCTAGATATAAATACTTATATTACTTACATTTAAGACAAGAGAACGATCACAAACCGCGTTATCTCTACATTGTTGTATCTTATCACCACAGTGTATATAAATATAACTAAATATCATTAAGCGTAACATAATATATGTTATAACACGTCAATATATTGATTTTTTTATAAATCAATAATTGAAGGAGTTTAAAAGAAACTTTTTTTTCTCCATAAAATAGTATTCTATGTTGTTGTTTTATTTCAAAGAAAGGAAGGCTTTTTTACAATTGATCTAACTATATGACCATCAGTAAGTGTAACACTTATTTATTTATAAGCTATCGTTATGAGAGTGCGTATTTTAAAGTAATAATAAAAAGCCCAACCTAGAAATATATATACAAGTAGAAGTATTATATATATATTATGTATATATATATATATATATATATATATATATATACCTAGATAGATAGAAAGATAGATAATATTTATTTCTAAAAAAAATAAGACAAACTATGCATATATGTTGAGCTCCAAGGTTCGAATCCATAGCGGGAAATGCCAATATTAATCAACGTCATAGTGGAGTTCCTCAAATTTAATATAAACTAACTTAACTGCAATAAAACCTATTTCACACCCATGCTAAAATTCATTCGAACCAAAAACTGTCATAAATGATTTTGAATTATGTTATTCTTTTAAATATTCATCAAAATTTCCAATCTATTTCGTACGAGTATTAAAATAATTATGAATCTAATTATTAGTTACTTCGATAAATTTACCTCCACAGAAGGAAGTATTGTTTTCACTGGCGTTGGTTGGTTGGTTGGCTTGTTTGTTAGTTGGTTGGTTTGTGTTTGTCAGCAGGATAACTCAAAAAGTACGTAACGGATTCAGATGAAACTTTGTGGAGTTATTGGAAATGCCAAAAGAAACAAGTAATTTAATTTTGGCATCTCTGAGTGCAGAATTAAGATGCAAAATGAGCTAAATACTAATAAATATTTCAAGTTAGCCTACTCTGCCAATAGATGTCGCTGTGTGTGTGAAATCGGGTGCCGGGAACGTCTTCCTCTCGGAATTTCCGTCGAGGGGAACCCTCCCCCGTCCCTCTACGCCGCCCCAGTCGTGAAAAATCCGCCTCAGAAGGCTCATAAGGATCCCGTGACGGCGGAGGTTTGCACTCTCTGAGTGTATATGCTCTAGTTACAATTATTTCTGAATTTTAAATGATATAAAACGAACATATTTTTAAGCATTTGTTTCTAATGCAATTATTATACTATACATACACTATTTAATTTCTTCCGCCATCTAGAACTATAATTGCATTATATACAATACTATATTATTATCTTATGAACCTCGTAAAAAAAGAGATTAAATCTACAACGGTGCATCCACTTGCATTTTCTTCATTGGATATTTGCGTTTTTGATGCCTCCTGCTGGTGGACGAATAGTAAAGCCATTCATATTTCGATCTATCTAAAAATTATAAATTATTTTAGGTATTTGTTGTAAAAAAAATATAATATTTGATACTTATTTTATATATATTAAATAAAAATATGAATACTTCAAGCCTATGCTTTTTGTGAGGAGAGTCTATCTGATATAGCTTACATTGAAGCGTTGACTTTTATAGACTTTTTTTTGCTATGGTTCGATAGAATTGCAATATCCGACAGGACATAAATAAGAATTATAGCATTAATATTAGACTATCGAGCCTAGGATCTTATCATTGAGGTAGACCAAAAATGACAATCCCTCTCGGGAGTATTCGAACCTTTAAAACAGTTAATAATTTGAGTTCGTTATGGCTCAAGCAAGGATTGTTAAGGATAAATATTATTTAAAAATAATATTAAAAGCCCAACCTAGAATACGATATATATAAGTAGAGGTATATATAGATATATATATATGATAATATATATAGCTATTTCATAAATTCCATATTTTATCGTTTTTTATGACAAAACCATTAATTTTTTACTTTCTAATAAGATATATAACAAATACAAAATAAATAAGTTATCGCTATTGCGATAGTTTATTACTCCGCCTAAGGAGGGTATTGTTTTCACTGGCGTTGGTTTGTTGGTTTGTGTCAGCAGGATAACTCAAAAAGTACGGAACGGATTCGGATGAAACTTTGTGGAGTTGAGGAAATGCCAAAAGGAACAAGTGATTACATTTTGGCATCTCTTAGTGCAGAATTAAGATGCAAAACGAGCTAAATACTAATAGATATTTCAAGTTAGCCTACTCTGCCAATAGTGTCGCTGTGCTGTAAAATGGGTGCCGGAGCGTCTTCTCTTGGAATTTCCGTCGAGGGGAACCCTCCCCCGTCCCTCTACGCCGCCCCAGTCGTGAAAAATCCGCCTCGGAAGGTTCATAAGGACCCGTGACGGCGGAGGTTTGCACTCTCTGAGTGTATTTATGCCTCTAGTTTATCTTTTTTATTACAAACTATTCATTTTTTTACTGTTTTGATGTCACTTTCTAATAAGATATATAAACAAATACAAACAAAATAAGTTATTGCTATTGCAATAGTTTATTTATATTTGTAATACATCAGTTTACACCATTAAGAAGTCACAGCAAATAAAGACATTAGGGAAAGTTGTTAGACTTTATTTACTCAATAAAAAAATATTGTATATGACAGAAAAGTCTGTTTACACTTTGGCATTCCTATGATTTGAAAACGCAATCATTCTCATGGGAATAAATATATATATCGAGCTGCAGCAAATCAAATTAGTTTTGTTGGTTTACAAACACCGAACAATTCCTTTAAATCAAATAAATATCCCTCAATAATCTTGCTAATACGTTGTGAAAACAAAACTATTTATAGCATAAAAACAAAGCCTTCTTTTTGTTGTTGTATATTGTTTAATGCTTTGTATATAAGATGTTTATTTGAAAGCAATTTACACTCTTTTTCTCTTTAAAGACTTTTTGTTATTACAACGATATTATCAAAACATAATTTGGAAATTAGAAAAAAAACTTTTATTTTCGGAATTTAATGTTTTTTTTTCTTTATATGATTTTAATAATACAAACAATTAAGGGCAATACGTAGGAAGAGTTTTTGTTGCATATTTAGTTTAATAGAAGGGCAACCATGTGGACAAGATTAAACTTTATAGCTTTTAAATTAGTCTATCAAAATATGATGTTCTCTAAAACTAAGTTAATAACATTTTCATTAGTTCATGAAACGTAGGAAACTCATAGTTGATTTTGATTTAACTCTAATTTAATTAAATCATTCTTATTTCTTAGGGACTTTTGTCTATTTGCTTGAATGAAATTGTAAATTGTAATAAATAACATTTAAAGTAGTCCATCTACAACGTACAACCCTTGCAGTGAGGTTCATGAATATCTCAGAATGAACCGAACCTGTGCCTAAAATCTAAAAGTTGAGACTACTACCATTGCTGTATAATTGAACCTAAGAATTTGTCATATAAATGTTTCTCCTATTGAGAAAAGTCGAAGTATCACCTTCAACATTCAAACAAGCTGCAGCTAAATATTTTAATATTTAAAAATGTTGTTTTTTATTTAGTTAAAAGAAATAGTATACATTCAGTCCTGATAGAAGTTTTCAATTAATAAAATATATTTATAATTGACTTAAATATTTAAATACCAAATATTCATAATTACGAAAAATTAAAAACGTTTTCATTTGGCTTATCGTTATGTTACTCCCATCACTAATACAATTATTTAAAATCTATAGATAGTTTCTAAGCTTTCAAAAACATATGGTATTCACGCCTTATATCCATATATATATATATATATATATATATATATATATATATATATATATATATATATATATATATATATATATATTATATATATGTAAAGGGTCTTTCAGCTAAATCTGGAACACTTTCAACTGCATCAAAAACAACCAATAGAGCGTCCTAGGAAAGTTTTAAGGCCATAACGAAATAGGTTAGGTGTTAAACTATTAAATTTTTCCGATTTTGGCGTTATAAACAATAATAAAGCCATGGAGAAACGCAAACGTGAAACTGTTGTTGAATTAGAGTGCGCGGGACATGGAGCTAAGGCTATCAAGGACATCACCGGGTAAACCTCTAGCACAGTTTATGAAGTCGTCAAGGCCTTACAGGCCTCTGGGGACGTCTCAAGGAAGCTCCATGACAGATTAGGACCAGGAAAAGGACGCCGACCTTCTTAGTTGGCTGAAAACGATCGGTAACGGCCAATCCAGGAGCCCCGATGTCAGTCTTGGCCAAAAGCGCAACGTGAGCAGGGCTACCGTCTCCAGGGCCGTCAAGGAGCTCAGCATCATATCTTACAAGCACAGCCAGGCCCATTTGTTGACAGGGAAGATGAAGGAGGTCAGATTGAGGAGGTGCAAAAAGGTATCTCTCCACCTCTAAAATTCTTCTCAGACGAGAAGATCTTCGCTGTGGACCGCTCCAACAACCGCCAGAACGACAGGTAGTTGCCAAGACCAAGAAGGAGGTCCCCAAGTCGTTCATTGCTACTTAGGGCGGACATATTGAATAAACTGTATCTAAGTACCTTAATGCATAATAAATTGCATTAAAACTTGCTTAGATTGTCTCTTTATTGATGTTGATTCAGTTGAAAAGTTTCCAGATTTAGCTGAACGCCCGTGTATATTACATTTTTTTATTCTAAAATATTATAGAAAATACTTTTAATAAATAAAAAAACGGGAAAATTATTTTCTAACCAAACGTCGTCATTTTATGAATGACGAAGGATTGAATACATATTGAGTCCCGGCTTGAAAAATTAACTCCCGGCCCAGCTCCCGGTGACAAAAATGACCTGGTCGTTTCCTGATATATATACATATATATATATATATATATATATTCTTTTTCGGTTCTTTTGTCCTTTCAAGAATAACCAGCTGTGGATATTACATATATTAGTATGATAAAACTTTGTTGACCTCTCTTTTCTAAAATGTAATTTGATTAATATTCTTTGCTGAAAAGAGAAGGTTCTCTTACCTTAATATTTTGTATTTATATGTAAATAGGACGACGATTGGAAGACAGCAAATAATAATACACTGAAGTATGAGGAGAATGGTTCGAAGAAACCAGTTAAGGGAAGCAATGCAGGGGGAGCTGTCCACGCAGTCATCACATCCTGGGGCACAGGGTGCACATTGGAAGGCATCCTCGCGATCATAGGTGTTCTCCTTGCCCTGTGAAAATATTATTATGAAAGTCATCATTTGTACTTACTTGAGGAACATAAATTGAACTCAATAAAAATATTTATAACAACACTTAAAAAACTGGAGAGGGACTTTTTACATTAAAAACTTAAAAAATATTGTCTTTGTCAATGAATATTATGTGTGAACGTTAGTACAATATCAAGCATATTATCTAAATAATATTTATGTTTGCAAGTATGACCAAAAAGAAAAATAATAAGTAAGGATATACCGAATTATAAAATAACTCAATCATCATCATAAAATGACACTTCGAATCTTTTTTTTTTAACGGTTATAGAAATTTTTATTCGGCTATCAAATATTATAAGACAGTGTAAAATAAAACTACACTAAATACAAGACAACTAATAAATAAATAAAAATACTTTCGACAGTTACGTTTAAATAAATAACATGAATGAACATTGTAGAACATAGTTACTGTCTAGAGATTATAACCTTATATACATGGACGAAACAGCGTTTATTTATTCTTTAAAAAATCCCGATGACGTCTCAAAATCATCTTCAGAGCTTTCAGGTATACTCCTGAGCGAGATGGCACAAATCGTACAATATCTCCCACCCATTTCCAAGAAGGAGATCCAGGGTCAGGAATTCGAAAACACTTCGAATCTTTAATCAATATTTAAGCGTTTCAATTTTTTTGATTTCATGGTTCCATTGACTTGCATTCATTTACAACCAAATAAGCGTCAATCCAACTTCAGATATTTTTTTACTTTTTTCACACTCTTCTTATGAGAAAAAATGGTGGAATACTTTCTATTTGTAAATATATATTATTTTAAACTCTACTAAAAGAGTTTATTGATGTTTTACAGCGACTTGTAAATAGTCTTTATAATATAAATTCCATGAATAAGTCCGGGGATGTCATCGTATGCTTTTTTGATATTAAAAGTAGTTCCTTAAATAGTCGTCATTGCGTCTTCATCGCCATTTCTTCCATTTTCAATTCCTTAAGGCTGGTTATTTAAAGATCATCAAAAAAGTTATTTTAAAACACATGAAATGCCGAAGTGTATGGTAGCACTGAATATCAGAGTATTTGTTTGGTCTATTTGATGGGAGGAAAACAGCAAAAGAATAAACTTAAGTGGGAGAGTGCTACTTATATCATGTAACTTCATATCTTTATCAAGAAAAGTTGAGAGTGATTGACATCACTCTCCAAATGTATTAGGAGTTATTTAGGCCAAATTATTGTTTTTACCCCAACGCCAGTTCAGTAAAAATTTATTTCAATAGTTAGCAACGTTTTAAAAACGCATTTATGCTAAATTTTCTGCCAAGTTTTATTAGGTATGTCATTATACTATGCTATCCTCATATTCTTTTGATTTTTTATATGTAGTTTTTATCGAATTTTATCAATTAGGTCTTCAAATAAATAATTGTAATTGAAAACCCTCTTAGAAATATATATATTTTTCCTCCATAATTAATGTTTATGAACTAATACATTACTTTGCACTGTCTTTAATCCCAATATTTTTAATTAGTTTTAAAAAGCCTTGTTCAATATGATTCTCACTCTCGTGTCAATCGCGTGATTGATAGTGAAATGACTGATATTCGATATAACAAATGTATTTACGGCATCAAGAGTTTGTATCATGTCGAATACAATCAATATCGATGGATTATTAAAAAAATATACCGACTGCTGGCGATCTCTATATTCAGTAGATTCTGAATAAAATAGGTTTAATCCATTTTTGGAAATCGAAATTGATATAAAAACTACCGCTATCAATTGACAAATCATGAAATCAATAGCGGTATTCGGTAGGTATAACCGTTCTGTTGAAACACTTTTGACTCCCCCCTTCCTCCACTTTTGAAATGAATCCGGCGCACCAGACCTCACCTCACATCTGTAATTATTATTTCTTATTTTTTTATCGGTAGCAAAAAATAAAGTATTTTACCTAAAGACTAATGCCGTCACTAAGCCCCTACAATGAGCTTTTGTTGATGACGTCGTTGAAGGATCTCTTTGTAATTATTGGTTTCTAAAACATTTTTTACAGAAAAAAACAGAGAAAAAGTTATTATTCTCCTCAACCAAAAAAAAACCATATCAATATGTTTATATAAAAAATCCTATCACTGATTGAAAGGCTAAAATCTAAGTCCGCAAGAACTTGTGCTCGTGCAGACGGTATTGAAATCTGTAAGGATGTGTCCATTCTTACCTCCAATTTCTGGCATACTCCTCTTCTAAGATGGATCCATTAAAATATTTTTGAGGAGACAAGGTATCTATAAAATAATATCCAGCCTTGCAAACACATTTGTAGCTCCCACGACGAAATCCAAGGCCAGCCAAAGGAACACACTAGAAGAAGGGAAACAAAAAAATATTAGTTATTCTAAGTATATTTCATTTATAAATAAAATATATATATATATATATATATATATATATATATATATATATATATATATATATATATATAGTGAAACAAAAGATATTATTTATTCTTATTGTATTTATATGTATATATGTATATATTAGGGCTGTTCTTATTTTTCAAATGTTTGAAATGTTAACAACATTTTGAATTTTCTGTTTCTTGGTGATAAAAGAAGACGGCATACAAAGTTTGAACCAAATCGGTCATCATTACGTGGTTGCGCAACGAGGTCAAAGTTTTAAAAATATAGTTTTCCGCAAATTTCTTGAAAATGGTGGGCGTTACAGACTTCAATAATAGTTATTAATTATAAAAGTCGCTATACTTTAAGAGAAATAAGCAAATACATTTTTGCACGTACTCCCCCCCAAAAATTGATCTTTTGATATGAGAATAACCAATTACCGCTTGGTAACCACTGTTACCTGGATAGAAAGAGAAAGAAAAAAGAGAAACGATAGAGTATTTTGCTTCACTTCTCTTTTTTCTTTCTCTCATAATTCATATGTCTGATAAATAAATAAAAAAATGAAAACGGATCCCAGCAACCTCAACACCAGACAACTTATCCCTTCATTAAATAAAACATTTTACAATAGAAATATTAAACATGCTATGAAACACCATCCGAATATTATTTCTTTTTTCCTGCATTTGACAGCGAATATCTGAAATGTTTATTTCTCTAATATAATTTGATGCTTGGGTAACCTTATCAGTACTCTTTACAAGCCCGTAAAACCGTTTTTTATTTTGATAATTATGTATATCCTTAGTACTGCAACAAGAACACAAAAATGGAGTGCGTAAAACTCCATTTTCATGGCTCACCATTTGAAATAAGATATCCCTCCTTAAAATAAATGAAAGGTTCCAGGAAGTCATTTGAATCAATTAAAGATTAGTTATATTCATCTTACTGCTAAGAACAAAAAAGGCATATATTCAACATTTTTTTATCCTAACACGCTAAACCATAATATTCCGATAAAATATCATTCCCTCTTAACTCTATGCCAAGAACTAGCAAAATGATTGATGATTTTCATGAAGGATTTATGATCAACTTCCCAATATGAAGGAATATGTAATATTAACATTACATATAATGTTTTTGAATGCCAAAATATTAGAGAGAGAGAGGGGGGGGGGGGGTAGAGCGTAGCCAAGTATTATATAGGTATGTAATTGATTATTAATCTCATAATCAAGCAAAATTTCCGTTACTACATAGCACTTTACATCATTTCCTAATATGAAGTAACCTATATTTTGCTTTATGATAGGTAAAGTAACATTCTCATTGGAGATATGTATTTCAAGAAAATTATATTTTTAATTTTAAAATCTTATATCATGATTTAAAATAAAGTTTTAAACTATAATGTTTATATATGTATTATTTTTATACACAATTCTACTGCCTTTTACTTTGTATCTTCTGTTACAAAATGAAATAAAGACCTATAAAAAAATATATAAAAATAAAGGCTCCTGGAGATGAACATATGAACATTAATAAGATATTAATATATTTGTTTTGTATCATTTTCTTATTATGTTAAAAATATTTGGAGACGTCAATATTTTTGAAGGGTTTCACTTGAAAATAAGATTTTAAAATCTACACGGATACAACTAACAATTTCAATATGATATTTAAAATCTAAATCCTGAATTGAGTATATATATTTTCAAATGAGTGGATTTTCTATTATAAAACAGTAGAACTATTTGAGTGATTCAAGACAGAATGAATAAAAAATATGTTACGAGGGAGACCGATAGCCGTGTGCGTTAATGCATGTTCAATTCTCAATGTAGGGGGCGCAGGTTCGAATACTCCCGAGAGGGGATGGTCATTTTTGGTTTAGCTCATAGATAAGATCCTACGTTCGATAGACTTATTACCTCCGCCTAAGGAGGTATTGTTTTCACTGGCGTTGGTTTGTTGGTTTGTTTGTCAGCAGGATAACTCAAAAAGTACGGAACGGATTCGGATGAAACTTTGTGGAGTTGATGGAAATGCCAAAAAAAACAAGTGATTAAATTTTGGCATCTCTTAGTGCAGAATTAAGATGCAAAACGAGCTAAATACTAATAGATATTTCAAGTAGCCTACTCTGCCAATAGGTGTCTCGGAAGGCTCATAAGGACCCCGTGACGGCGGAGGTTTGCACTCTCTGAGTGTATATATGCCTCTAGTTTATATTATATCAGATGCAATTCTATCGAACCATATAGGCAAAAATGTTTATACTGTACATGTAATGTTTATTAAATAGATGATCTACTAAGTTCTAGACTTTAGACACAATCCAACTTATAGCAGCTTCTATGAGAGGATGTAACGGAAGTAATTGTTTCGCAATAAAATATTTTTAAATATCCTATTTTTTGTCTATTTGATTTTCTAGAATTGCATTATTGTTGATATAAATAAAGATTATAGTGTTTTAATTAATCTATCGAATCTACTATATTTTCAATGAACTTCACCAAAATTAACATCATCCTGTCGGGAGTAGAATTGTATCATCAACATTGATGATTGATTTACGCGCTTCAATATTTAAATATGAGTAATTATGTTTAGAACGGTAGAAGTAAAATATCAATATGACCATTCACCCTTGTTTTATTATAGAGTAATAATACATTTTAACCTATTTGAAATATCTTTATTTATAAACCAAAGTTATTGCTACTTTTCCTTCAACACAACTGCAAACTTGGACATGAGGATTCTTAGTTCTCAAATCAATTCGTAATATGCAGGAGGTTTCATGGTATATTAACTTCTCAGCTTGGTATCTTCAACGTTACTTCAGACGCTCGCATTAAAACTTTCACAACAAATTATGATAGATATCGATCGCTAAACTGTATAAGGTTTTTATTGTTTCTTAACACTAGAAAGACGGTGAAGTCAATTTGACTGTTTTTTTCGACTTTAAAAGCTAATGTCTAAATGTAAGTTGTCCGATATGCTTCAAATTTTATGACTTTTAATTATTTCACAAAACAAAGGTTTTTATCAAATATATAATAAATATTTTAACTCAGTGAAGAGTTATGCCAATTTATACCTAGAATGACGGAGAAGTCAAAATGACTTCTTTTTATAGATTTAGAAAACATATTGTTTGTGCAACAAATATAAACCTATTAAAACGCTATTGCTGCAAGTAGGTATACTTGTATGTGCAACAAGTTTGAATCTCTTATGACTCATTGGCAAAAGGACACCCAATGAATGATCTTTGGTCCAAAGTTTGGGGTCTACCGTATTTCAGAGAGTCGCGATCGATATAAATAGCTCCCGAAATATATCCGGTTCGACATCAGATCTTCAAGAAGTCAACGAGTTCAAAGTGAAAAATTTGCATTGATTACTACAATTTGGAACAATTTATAAAAATTACATTGCCTGCTACAAACCCGGTGCCAATATCACGGTCGATGAGCAATGATTTTCAACGAAGTCGCGTTCCCCATTTACACAATACATGGCAAACAAGCCCGATAAATTTGGAATAAAGTTTTGGTTGACACTAGATGCTGAGTCCCACTACTTAGTCAATGGATTCCACAACTTAGGAAAAAGGGCCATCGGCCAAAAATCAGTCGTTCTCAAAGTACGTTGTAATGAAACTTGCAGAGCCATCAACAAAAGACGAAACGACACCAGTGATAATTTCTTCACTTCACTAAAACTGGCTAAATCACTAAAAAAAGAATACGAACATTGTGGGAACTATGAAAAGAATGAGGAGGGAGGTGCCCAAAGCAATCAAGAACATGAAACAGCCTCTGCATTATACAATAGTATTGAAGCATGAAGATTTCACTTTTGCGGTCTATCAAGGCAACCCTTCAAAAAACGTTATAGTCCTAAGTTCTGTACACAATTCGGTTGGTATTTCTAATACTACAAAAAAAAAACTTCCAGAAAGTGTTTCTTCTTACAACCAGACCAATCTGGAGTTGATAATATAGATCAGTTAGCTCGTTTATATACCACCAAGGTGGCATCAAGACGATGGCCTCTACAGGTATTCTATAACATTTTAGATATGGCGGCCATCAATACTAAAATAATATACAATAATATCAATGGAACAAAAATAAGTCGAAGGATGTTCATCTTGCAACTTATGCAAGAACTACAATCCATGAACAAAGCCAAGTATGGTGGAAACGATGAAGATGTTAGTGGTGTAGAAAATGATAATGAAGAAGAGACCCCAGTGAAGAGAAAAGTTTACAAAGTGCAAAAATGCAAGAATCATAAATCTAGCATTAAATGCTTTAGATGTAAGATAATCGTATTTTGAAATTTACCACATAAGTGGAAAATCGAAAATTATGTAAAATTTGTCACTCTTAAAATTCAAATATATATATATATATCAGGAAACGACCGTTTTGAGCGTCCTGGCCCGGTGTCCCGGTTTTTTAGACACTGGGCCGGGACATCAATATTTTCTTTCGTTTGTCATTCATAAATTTTATTTAGAAAAAAAATATCATAAAAAAGTGAGGACGTTTTTTTAGAAAGATATATTTGAAATACGAAAATTCATCACTTTTATCGAAACTTTCTTTCTAAAAAGAAAAACGTCGTCAATTTTTTTCAGAATGGCGAACGACAAACGAACGATGAACGACGAACGATTCAATTTAAAATTCACGATGAACGACGAACAACGAACAATAACTTTTGGCGAACGACAAACACCAATTTTTCGCCAACGTCAACAAGTCTGATATATATATATTAGACCTGTTCAAATTTAACACTTTTCTTTAAAAACATTCAAATAGATGCTTTCTGGTTCTCCAAGGCAGTTGGAATACTGCATTTTTTCAGAGAAAATCTACATCTTCATAGAGTAAATATTCCTTGCCATCCATTGTGCTTGTTGAAAAGCTCCTGATTTGGTCCAATGGATGTCTCGAGGAAGTTTTGTCTCAAACAGTATAAACACAAGTCGACCACTTCTCTATAATCAGCTCTAGGACTGGTCTTGTCAAGGATTTTTTTTCAATTGCAGTTGTATTTGCCTTTAATTCCTTCCATTCTTGCTCCACTTCGTCTAAAGTATTAGGATTGCTTTTATCCAAAGTATTCCAATTATCCTTCACGTAGCTAAAAATATTGTTGTTTGACTTTTAATCTTGCCAAAAAGAGTATCACGTACTCCTCCAATTATAATTTTGGAAATGTGATGGCGAAAAGCAAAATAAAACATATTTTTGCCAAGTTTTTTCTCAATTAATTTTGCCGAACCCTTCCTTTGTTTTCCTTTGTTTATATGTCTAAAAAGTAAGTAATTTAAACTGCGCATATCGGTTGGTATCATATATACCTATATATTATAGCGTATTTTTATAAAATTAATAATTATTTTAGGAAAAAAGGTAAAATTTTAGTTTTAAAAATAATTTTCCTTCCTTTCCAATGTTGAAATATATGTAATACGACGTACTTGCATAGCTCTCTTACAACATGTGTTTCTATATATGTAGTCGGTTACTAAATAAACTTGAAATTTAAAAAACAAATTGCATTTTTAAATAAAATATGTTTTGTTTGTCATACCCCTTTTGTATAATAATTTTTTCTTTAAATCTCATTTGGACTACTATATCATCATAAAACTTAACTTTCATTGGCGCCGCCCTAAATGGCCCATGCGGCAGGCATTCCGGCGGCCCAAATTTAAAAATATTTTTCCTCTCGATTATTTAAGCCTTGGAGAACCAGAAAAGCATCTATTTGAATGTTTTTAAAGAAAAGTGTTAAATTTGAACAGGTCTAATATATGTATTATAATATATATAATGTATTATTATATATTATTGGTTTATTCATATTTATTATGCATAATTAATCTGAATGAACATACAAGAAAGCAAATACAGTCACTTTTAGAAAAAAATATTCGTCCAAGTTATTTCTTTCAACTTACTTTTGCTCTTTAGGAACCAAAAAATAAATATGTAACATGTTGTCTGATTAGTAGTAACTTTATTTTCTCATCTGTATCCAATGCATGCTCTTCACATTTTCTCCCTCTTTGCATTAATATAGAAGGCCAGCAACATAACATCTTGATGGTTTCATTATACAACATATATACTTCCACGCATGCAAAAGACAAGTTGGTTTGTTTGTTTGTTTACTAATTTGTATGTTGTATACTAAATTATATCAACTCTTTCCTACTAATCCTTTTCCTGTATACGTGGACGTGGGTATGCTTGGGAATAATTATGAAGTGCTTGTGAGATATTAAATGAAGAGACGATGACGTCATTGAGGTCCAATGACCTACAGTGTGTTCCATCAGAAATGTAATTTTTAAATTGCGAATTACAAGTCCTTAAAATAATTCAATTTGTATAATGGATTCGCCATTTTCTACATAAAGAGATGATTTTTATATAAATAAATTTGCATTAATTGTTAACCAACTTCAACCTGAAACTGATCTTCGTTGTCATTATTAATGGAATGGTTTCAATCGTTCTATCATTGTTTGATGATGATGACCATTTCTCCTCGGTTAATGGTGTTCCATACCTCAGGTTGCTTCATGACATAATTTGGCCTAGGTTGCACCATTCTGCAAATAGCGCTCCACCACATTGTATAAATGTATTTTTAGCATTTCTAAATTAAAAATTTCGAGATCGAGTCATCAGACTAAGACCGAAAATACCTGGCCAGCTCACGGTCCAGGTCTCAGCCCTTTGGACTTCCACTTCTGTCTGGGCTGCAGCACTAACTCGAGTTTATATGGAAAACCAGATTCCATCGAGTCTCTTATACAATGTGTCCAAACCTTCGCTGAAGGAGACGATCAAAAACGTTTGCAAGAATATTGGCGTCGTTTTGTCTAAAGGCGGGAAGGGGTCATTTCTAGCAACTTTTGTAAGGCTTAAGAAAATAAACAATAAATGTTTCAATATCAAAAAATCCATTCGTTTCCTTTAAAATGATGTATATACGAGGGAATTTTACGCATTTTAAGTACATTTAATTCGCCATTTCAAAATTACAGTTCTGATGGAACACACTGTATACAACTATAATAATAACAAATATTAATAGAGTTATATCTACGGTGTTTTCCATCAGAATTGTATTTTTTTAAATATCGAATTAGAAGTACTAAAATACGTAAAGTTTCTTTTTAGATACATGATATCGAAGGAAAATTATGGATTGTTATGAGTACAAAACATATATAGCACTATATCATAAAGTCACATCATCAGAAGCCTTACAAAAGTTGCAGGGAATGACATCCTCCAGCCTAAAGACAGAGCGACGCACGCTTGTGGACATTCTTGCAAACGTTTTGATCGCTTCCTGGCAATATCCTTTAGCGAAGGTTTGGCCACAATATACGAGAGACTCAATGGAATCTGGTATATCCATATAAACTCGAGTTTGTATGTTTTAAGTGGATTCCAAGGGGTGAGATCTGGACTGTGAGATTGTCAGTCCAAATGATTATATCGACAATGTTTGTCGGTCGTTGCAGAATCCACTTACAAAAATGCCTTCTTTGTCCTTTTTGGGAATTAGTTAATGGTTGAACTTAAGAATAATGATAAAACAGAATTGAAAATCATGTCTAACGATCTTTCACAATATTGTTCGGTAGTTGAAATGTGCTGAAAAGCTTTTTTGAATGAACAACAAGGGGGTTATTTAAATATACTCTTCACCTCCTGAATCATTGCTTTGTTCTTTTGATTTTTTTTCTCTTGTGGATGGAACCAGTCTCATTGAATTGATCCACAACTCTTGTAAAATGAATCAACTTGAAAGTTTTCGCCGCCTTTCCACTGATCTATAAGAGAAGTAAATTATCGTTGTTCAGTGAAAGGAGTAGTTTTTTTTGCCAAACAGCAGGATATCCATTTTTTCTTAAGCTTAGAAAACATTTTTCAAGTTAATTAATGCAAATTTTATGTATTGAGGAAAATACATACTTTCTTTGTGAACAAATGGCATTTCACCTAATGCAATTTGAGTTACTTTAAGTACTTTTAATTTGAAATTTAAAATTACATTTTTGAAATGAAACACACTCTATAAGGATTAATATAATAGGTCTGCTTATATAACTTACTTATTAAATTCTAATAGAAGAGTTGAACAATGAAAATACATGTTAAATGCATACACTTTTTGGAATTTTATATGAACATCGATTTTCTTAGATTTTTGGTAAGCTAATAAAATGTATTATTTATTAATCTGATACTTGAATAATCAAAATATGTTGCGATTAACAATCTTTATTACGTAAAACTTTTACGTAATAAATGTTGTGACCACAAATAAGTTATTAAAATCTCCAAAAAATAGTGCTTATAAAGAAAGAGCAGATCAAAAGAAGAAGAAAACGGAAAGGACAATCAAGTTGCATGATATGTGTAAGGGACACCAAGGTCCAGTTACAAAGGATTCTCTTGACTTGATTGAAAGACCGACAAAAATACAATTGCTGTCAGAGATAGGCTATTTAAGAGCTACACTGGTACCAGATATTCGTCAAATGAGAAGAATCAAAGTGGACGGAGATTTAAAATGGAAAAGTTTTCAATTGTTGAACAAAAAAATCAATTAAGAATTATATCAAGGCAGAGTCAGATCTGATTATAGATGTAAACAAACTGCTCAAACAATGTTTAAGTGTGAGGGAATAGTGTTATATGTATATATGTGATACTGAACTATTGTTATGGTGCTTCATGTTAATATTTTGAAACCCTATATGTACCTCCAATTTGTATAGAAAAATTAATAATATTTTGTGAATCTCTTAAAAAAATGATTTATTTACTTAATAGTGTTATTTTTTAATTCCTTGAACAAAAAACCTTTATAAAGACATACTGGAAGTACTATTTCATTTTAAAAATAAATAAAGTCAAAATAGTAATTTTGGCGGCCGTTTTGAATTTGTAAGTGTTATCGACGTTAGACATCAACTGAGATCTAAAATTTTGCCAGATTTAGATTCTACACAAATTTGGCCATAGAAACCACTGGGCTTTAAAAACTTTGTTTATATGTCCAACTGTAGTAAAAGTAACTGAGTGTGCATGTCTTCAAAACGCAAAAAGTATCTCTCTTTATATATATATATATATATATATATGTTTCTTTATATAGTATGTATGAAAACTACCAAATTTTGCGAAAAGCCCCCACTATACATAAAAGTATAAACATAGTTCCACACCACAATCGACTCATTTCCGTTCACTCTTCTTACTCACATTTGACAAGAAAAAATTACATTATTTTGTGGATCCTAAGTAAAAATACAGACTTCTAAGTGAGTCCTGTTCAAAACAAGATAACACTATGAATGGTGGTTAACGCAGCAGATGTCAAAGAATAAGCAAAGTGTGAGGTTAAACATTATATAGATCATTCGTTGATTTTTAAGTGATTTAGGCATATATTCCTTATTTTTGTATCTCAAATAATTGCAAATAAATATGTAATATATACCTTGTCCACACCTTAAAATCCACTTATATCTACGAAAGAATTCATATGATATGAACAGGCATAAATATTTCTCTAAATGTTCAAATATAAAGTAATTCATTATTATTTTTTAATGGAAATATATTTAAGATAAAAGTAAATTAACGAACAAAGTCTGTAAAAATAGGGATTACGCTGTAGAAAGCCGTAGCGTAAGTACTTCTGAGTTAATATTTAATTATCGAAACACCGAACGTACGTTCATCACTGCTGTAAATCAATCAATCACTGCGGCTACAAAACAAATCTGTTTTTCTAAGAATTTAAACAAAGAGTTGAAATTAAAAGGTTTTTTAGTAATGGTTTCCCATTTCCGTAGTAAGAGGATTATTGGGAATAATGTCCTCAGTCGGAATTGAAATTCTTTTTATGTTGCTTTCGTTGTTGAAAAGTCACATATAAAAATATTTATTTATGTTTTTTAAGAAATCAATAATGTTATTTTCTTTCTTGCTTTCTGGCCCCAGGGGTAAGGATTTTTAACGCTTCATTTCTTCTAAGAATTCTCTTTCAAATATGCACTCATTAAATCAAAATAAGTAGGCTTAGGTCGATAGGGAGGATTGTCTCCCCTGGAGGTCTTACAACTAAATTGAATTATCTTGTTTTTTTTATTTATCTCTCCAGGGAACAGAAGAGAGACGAGAGACTCTTCATATATTAGATGCTTCTACATATATATAGATATATATATATATATATATATAATATATATAGATATATATATCTTATATATATATATATTATATATATATCTATATATATATAGATATATATATATCATCTAAATTTATAGCTAATAAACTAACTCGTTCTCTGAGCATGCTTCGAGTCATCATTTGATGAGTGTTTTTATGACGATAAAAAGGGAGAGAAGCATATTCCACTTGGTAGGAGAAGATAAAATGTCACATTTAAGTATTTGTTAGGATCAAAAAGGAATTCTTCAAAAGAGCAGAAGTTTCTGGTTGTAGGGAAGAAATAACTCAAAATTTATATATACAGGGTGATTCACTTAAATTGAGACTCACATATTACAAACTACATACAATCTTTGTATTAAATTTTACACAAATAATTTATAAACAAAAAATGATAGCACATGTGTAATTTACAAAATGTATTTCATTAAATTTTCACATATCCTTCTTTGGCCTTCACTACAGCTTTGAACCTCCTCACGGTGGAGGCAACACAGGCAGGAATCTCTTCTCAGCTCAGACATGACTGAGGGTGGTTTGCCTTCTGAAGAGAGTCCTCAGCTGCACGGGGATGTCTCCTTTTTTCAAGATAAAACCCGGTCATTCTGACTGTTGTGGGTGGCCTGGACCGTGAAAATCTTTGTCTGAGGAAGAGATTCCTGCCTGTGTTGCCTCCACCATGAGGAGGTTCAAAGCTGTAGTGAAGTCCAAAGGAGGATATGTGAAAATTTATTGAATACATTTTGTAAATTACACATGTGCTATCATTTTTGTTTAAAATTATTTATGTAAAATTTAATACAAGATTGTAGTTTGTAATATGTGAGTCTCAATTAAGTGAATCACCCTGTATATTACAACAAGACAAATATAGTTTAACATATAGGCATTATTCAAATACGACATATTTAAAAGATATTTTTCACAACCGAATGTCTTATATTTTTAAATCTTAAAAAATACTATGTTCTTATTGTAGCTAGGTTTTTTTGGAGGTAGTCTAATTTTAATCTATAATGTTATTGGCATATTGCTTTTATACACCATTCTACTGCCCTTTTTACTTTGTATCTCCTTTTACATTGAAATAAAGACTTTTTAAATATTACATTATTAAATCTATATTTTTACAAAATATTTTGCTCATGTTTGTCAAAGAGGAATATCATTACATAATTTTTATTCGTAAAAAGCATTATTATAGACATGTTCAGATTACATATTGTTACACTCTAAAATTAATAAAATATCACTGGTTTCAAAACACTACCCATTTTAATAAATTATTAACTACTGCTTTTTTTACAGTTATAAAATTTTACATTATATTTTATATTTCAAATCACTTTATGTATTCAATATAAACAAAAAAAATATTATCCTTTTTAAGGGTTACTGTATTTTTAGTTCTTGACCTTTAAAGAAAAGTATACTTATTTTACTGCCGACAGTTGGAGATTCGATAGCTCTCTAACTGAAAACAATGGAATCCAAATATGTTTTAGACTCGTTAATAACGATTAAATATAATTTCTGATATTACGGATGGTTCGGTTTAGCAGGACACTATTATATATATACTATATATTATATATAAATAATATAAAATATATAGAATATATATATGTATATGCTTCTCTAATAGAATATCGATGGTTATGTTCTACATACACATATATATATATTATATAATATTACATTTACCCATCTTATATATAAATATTGTGTGATCATAGCATATATATATACATATTATATATATATATATATATATATTATATATAGAGTTTACGTTTGTATATTATTATATATATTATATATATTAATAATGTATATATATATAATATATTATAATAATAATATAACAAGTGTATAAAGAAGATAATCAAGAGCATATACAATGTTTTGAGCCACCTCTACTGCTTCTCTCTCTCTCTCTCTAACAAGGTTTTATTCATCTATAGATATTTATATGTAAAGTGTTGCATATTTGAAAGAATGCATGAACAATCTATTTAAACATTCATGTGTACGATCTCATAATTGGCATGCTAATATGTATATGCATATATACATTCCTTTGATGTAATGACTTCAAAGCAATTAGTCTCCCTATATAATATATTATATATATATATATATATATATATATATATATATATATACTATATACATATACCTACTTTTCACAGTATATTCGGGGGATAAATAAAGGTTAATAATATGTTAATTATGTATGTTGCTTTCTTATATGCACAAGATTTTCAAATCCATTCCACATACTTAAACTATCAATATTTCCAATAACGGGATTATATTTAAAGAATTTTTTTAACTAGTTAATTTTTGTAAATCATGTATTTCATAAAATTTTCACATATCCTTCTTTGGCCTTCATTACAGCTTTGAACCTCCTCACGGTGGTGGCAACACAGGCAGGAATCTCTTCCTCAGACAAAGAGGCCCAGGCTTGAATCAGCTTCTTCTTTAGAATCTCCACCGATGACCAGGACTTGCTACACACCCTTGTCTCCAGAATGGACTATATTCCACAGTTCATTGGGTTCAGATCTGGGGAGGAGGGAGGCCACAAGTCTTTGGACCAAAAGTCTGCAAACATATCAGTGCAGAAGCTTTGAACCAATTTGCGGGTATGGGATGGAGCTCCATCTTGTTGGAACAGTAAAGAGCCGTAGATACTCTCTTTGTACCCATGGGACAACTCCTCTGAAAGAAGATGCAGGTATACCGCCTGGTCGATCTTCACGCCCTCCTCGACAAAGATAATTGGGGCCTTCTTCCCGTTCGACGTCACTCCCGCCCAGACCATGGCTTTTGCCTTCTGAGAGAGCCCTCAGCTGCACGGGGATGCCATTTTTTAATTATCTCCATTACATGTGTTCTTAATTTTATTATCATCTCGGTCAAACAAAGCTATAGCATCGCAAATTATTATCAAGAAAAGGCTTACAGAAAATGCACCAAAACATTTTATATATAACTGAACTAATCATCATATCATTATTCTTAAAATGGTCACCTACAAACTAAAGACATACACAATTAAAAATTATTTAGACGAATACTAGAAGATCCATTATTCATCAATGGACTTGACCTATTTCGAAAATAATTATTATTCCTGTTTGAACGTATATTTAAAAAATATAGTTATTACGAGTACTAAAATACATATAAGGTGTATTTAATAAAACCATATCCTACATAATAGACTATCAAAGAACATCCAAAAAGTATATCAATATTTTAATTATTTATGTCCTATTGAATACTGAGAAATGTAATGAAAATCATAACAAAACATCTTCTTGAATTGCATATATATATATATTTTTTTTTTAAAGCTGAATACATACAATAAAGCTAAATATTCAGCACTCTCTCTTAATCTTTATTAATATAATAATGCTAAAATATATAACCCAATATATACATATATGAACCAGAGTATTTCCTTTCATGATATAATAAATCAAAAAGAGATATTGAAACCTAAGAGAACTTGATTAGAAAAGATAATTAATTAGATACTAATGCAACAAGATTATTCAGCATGTGAAATGTCAACCTTGACTATTTTTTTGTATCATTGTACCAAAATCTTAATTTCTTATCCACAGACAATCATTTTATATATATATATATATATATGTAAAAAAGTAACCTTCTTTGTTTTTGTGTATGTGTACAAAAAATCTATATTTATCAATGGTAAAAAACATTTTGATCTATAAACTGTGTTTTGCATAATATATAAGACGTACCTTAACAAAGCAATAAGATACCAAACATCCGCCAAATTTGTACGTCACAAATAATGAGCATGAAAGAAAGGGGATTCCCTTCTTCAACAATATACCAGCATATAGGTATATATATGTATATTGAAACTACTACCTCAAGGCGTCTAATGAAATAAACCTTTCAAAGTTGAGAATTTATTTGTCGCTATTATAACACTCTCCTCCTTCCTGACAGCCTCATACTTTTCACTTATACAAAACCCCTGCATAGTGTTGTTTTTAAAGTATTAGTTATGAGAGGCTAAGGAAATCATCAATTACGTATTAGCTAACTGTATAATTAAGAGAGAAGATTAAATTGTCTCTACTAATTTTATTGTTGGCGTAAAACTATTTTCAAAATGGCTACTCCACTGCTGTGTATGTATAAGTAATTGAAATGCAGTAGGATGAGTGCATTAGCTCAGTGAAAGAACGTCAGCTCTTTGAGTTGAGGGCATAAGGAAGGTTGTAAACGAAGGTGAAACACCTTTATTCTTCTGATCTTCTACCAAGATGTATTTCATAAAACGGATATATATATAATATATATAATCAGACTTGTTGACGTTCGCGAAAAATTGTAGTTCGTCGTTCGTTTGTCGTTTGACAAAAGTTATCGTTATCGTTCGAACGATAAGAAAATTCCTAAACGTTCGTCGTTCGTCAAAAACTTTGTCGTTCGTCGTTCATCGTTTGCGAACGACAACAAATGAACGATAAATCAACAAGTCTGATATAAATATATATGGTCTTTTTGAGAGGAGAGAAAGAAACGTCTGTTGCGCCATCTGGTGACGTATTTAAGAAAAGGAGAGAGGGGCGGATAGGAACAGTTAGGAACAGAGAGAAGGATATAATCTGGTACAGGTTATTCTTGATCAGACTCATTGAAAAGATCATTGGTGTGGGCAAGTTGATTTTATTGCTATATGACCTATATGTATCCAAACTGATACTATCAATTCATGCAGCAAATTATACAAAAAGTGTAGTTTTAGCTATTTACAAAGGTAATAGGTAGTACACTAAAGGATGTCACACTATGTTTAGGCATAAAATAATAATATTTTATCACTCCTTGGGTCTTTATTTTAAGACTTTACTGCTCATAGAAAAGTAAGATTTTATTCATTCTTTAGTTGAATATATCCTTATAAATACACCCAAGATGACTTAAAAAATAAATTACTTATTTATTCAGCCCCACGCATGTAGTCATTTTATGGATCACTGGATATCATACTTGTATGAAGTCCTTTGAAAATTCTTTATCTTGTAATTACAAAATATACATCATTTCTAAAAGTAATATGAAAAAAGTTATTCCTTTGAAAAATATGAGGAAACACACTCACAGAAGTCGTATAAATGTCAACCCAATATGTTCATATACGACTTCATATTTATACATAAAGTGATATCCCTCTCATGACGAAAATTACATTTTCCTTATCGTTTGAAATTGAACAATTTTTTATATATATTGACTCCATTGCTTATTTAAGAGCTCCCTCACCAAACTATTTGATATTTTGTGGGGGGCTGTTTGAAATTGGAACATAAAGTATATAAGCTCATTTACTTTATTATACTTCTTACTACATACAAGGGATCGCCATCTTGATAACCAGAGTCCACAGATTTAAAAGTAATTTTACGTATGAGAGTATTGCTTTGAGTGTAATATTTTTTTGTATCATGTGTTAAGGTAAATTGGCTGGGACCATAAAATCCCATGTACGTCCAATGGCTTCCCATTCAACGTGTCAAAATGTTCCAAATTTTGATCGTCCTTCATTTTGGAATATGTATTTTTATATATATATATGGGTCATTCCAAAAAAAATTACTTCAATGAAATTTTGGGTTCATGGATTCAAATGAAATTTACACCATAGAATGATTAAGTCTTTTTCATTATATGTTTTAAATTTCAGTTCGAAATTTGTTGTCTGAGCAAAGTTACATGCCTCTTAAATTTGGGCTTTTTCCCGGCCAAAATCCCGGCCTTATTTTTTATTGGAAATTTTCGAGTTCCTTATGGAGTTTTTGATAAAACTTAATAAATTGAACATACTTTAGTGTTTATATCTTATACTTGAATTGCCCATTTTGAGCATTTGAAAGCTCTATGGTAATGAAATTAAACTTTTTTTTTTGCCTTGATGCCACTTTTTTATAGCCAATCGGCTCTCCTGATTTCCTCTTTGTTTTGGACAAAAAAACTGAGGCCTTGAGTTGATAGAAGAGACTTTTTTCTACAAAATATCAAAAATTCAGAGATGTGTTTTTTGTTTAAGCCGAGAAATTAAGGATTCATTTTGGAAATTGAGTCGATCTTTTAGATTGCCTTATCATCATTATATTTGTGTATTATGATGACGTAAATGGAATATTAATTCCTCCTTATATAGAGTATATTGATATAGACACACAGATAGAGAAAGACACAGAGAGAGAGATATATAATTAACTTACTCCCATCCTGAAGAGTCTCGGGATCCAGAAATAGTGAATAGTGACTTTACACATAGAATTGGAATCTTTGGGCACCTGGATCGTGATGAGAGGAGGTTCTTCATGACCTATTCCTACTCATTCGTCTTCAAATATCTACCCTCCCTCCCTCCATCCCCCCTCCTCCGGATCTGTCTCGGATGACTACGGAGACTCCACTCATGAAGCCTCCTCTTACACTTCTCTTGGACTCGTCAATCACGAAAAAGAAGTCTCTCAGGCATGGCATGACGTAAATGGAAGTTTACCAAGCACAGAAGCACTTAGCTGCAGGAAGAGCGCTCAATCATATTCTGTTGTTCATAGTTAATGTACGTTTTCTACTATTCAAATAGAGTAGGCAGTAGTCCCCCTTTTGACAACCTCTTTTTTGTCTCACCCTCTACCGTGTCTCTGAGCGTGGGTACTTGGGTACTCCGGTTCTTCTCATGTGGAGGTGCTTTGTGAGAGCGGTGCTTACTACAGCGGCCATGTGGAGGAAGGAAGTCTATCCCTCTTCCTCCGAGGGACTCGTGAGCTAGCTTCGACTCCCGGGAGCTCCCCCTCTCACGTTTCCCTTTCTCTTCCGTCCGGAGGTCCCCTCCCTCCCGCCACGAGCCACCCGGGGACGCACAGCTTCAGCATCGGGGTGGAAGTGGAAGTCCTCAACACCGCACGGGACTCTGAGGCCTTTGGCTGGTGGCCCGCTCGCGTCAAGGAGATACGGAGCAACGTGGCCGTCCTCTGCAGCTCCGCCTCCGCCGGGGAGCTCCCGGGCTTGAACCATGTGGTCCACCAGGACCGGACCGCCTTTGCCCCCGATCCAACATACCACACATCCAGGACAAGGACTTTTATTCCTTTTGGAGTCCGCTGCCCTCGGAGATGGAGGACATTTCCGCAGAGGACGAGGACTCCCACGCCGTCTTTGTCAAGTCCATCAACGCCTGCTCCGTCAAGTCCATGCCTGCCAAGTGGTCTGTCTCTGCGGGTCGTGAGCACGGACGAGGACACGCAGTGGAAAGCCAAGGCATGCACTTTCGAAACTTCACACAGAAGGTCCTCTTCAAGAGCAAGACGGAGGAAGTCGAGCGGCACCTGGAGGCCACGCGGATTCAGAGCACCTACGGCTACACAGAGGAGTTCCACGTGCCCAGTGAGCTCATGGGCCTAGCCATCGGAGTCCACGGGGCAAACATATAAACGGGCACTTTTACGGCATGGAAAATGCGGAGGTCACAAAGACTTTACTCTGCTTCATGGTGAAGAGTCTCTGCTGCAAGTACGAAGACGTGGTCGCCATGGTGCCGCTGCCCGCAATCAACTCCTCTGTCATCAAGAAGTGTTTTACAACGTGCTGCAGGTGCTCGTCAAAGTTGGCAAACCTGGAGCTGCTTGAAGACGACGAAGAAGGAAGCAGCAAGAAAGAAGAGTTCCTTCAGCTGCTCAATCGCTGTGGCCTCGTCACTCCCATTGACCTTGAGTACCTCAACTGTACAAGGCCAAGATCGTGCAGGCCTGGCTTAAGAGCAACGTGCCACACTTCTGGTACCTCCAGACCTGGCCCTCCAATTCGCCAGATCTCAACCCCTGTGACTACTACCTGGAGTAAAAGTAATTCTTCTAGCCTGTTAAAACTTCAACCCCAATAGAGATAACTTCACTTTATAAAAGATACTTAATAAATTAAAATGAACAAATGTCAAATGTTTGTACGAATTTATTTATTTTTGGTCGATAATTTCAAATATATAATCGTAGCTATCTTGAATACATGATACTCGTTTACAACCAATTTTTTATCGTCAAGTGGTGTAAACTGGTGATAATTCCTTGTCCCAGGTATGGTTTTAGAATTTTCAAATCTTTTACTTAAACTGCTTCTTGTTTTTTCTAAGTCTTTTGTTTGCAATTCTAAAACACTTATTCCTTTATATTATTTTTTGAAAAATCAATTATGTCTTTTGTAGTTAAAATTTGATTGTCAAAAGGTCTTTGAAGACTAGCCTTTGTCAGTAGTCTTTTCAGAGTTCCGCCAACCCCATCACAAGGAGACTTTCCATGGCTGGTTGCAAAAAAATTCCAGGAGCTTGAAATTTTAAAATCTTTTTCGTGACAAATTAAATTAATAAAGTTATTTTATTTTGTATTGTCCAGTGCACCCATCTGAAAAATAATGATTTTTTTTACATTTTTATTGTTTTTCTGAAAATTTCGAATTGTATTGCATATCATATACAAAAGCCACATCATGTTTAAGATCTTTTGAAATAAAACATGTACATGAAGATTTGGTTTCCCCTGCTTCTTTGTAATATATTATTTGTGGATGGACAGTACATTGATCTTTATTCCGTGAAACCCTTGAACTGCATCTTGAACTATAAAGTTAAAATTTTCGGCGAAGTCATAATTACAATTCCTGTTTAAAATATTTTTTTTCATTTGATTTAATTCTTTTTTTAAATGTTTTTTTATTTCAAACACACCTGGGCATCTGCCACCTAAAGAAAGAAATGCTTATTACTACTATTGTTAAAATTTACAAATAAAATATAGCCCATTAATAAAAATCTGAAATGAAAATAGTTATCATTGACCTTATCATGAGTATACTTGATGTTAATTTATCACTTAAGGTCCTACCTAATCTTGTCTAGCCTAGAATTGCAGAGAAGTATTAATTACTTAATTATATTATTAACGTTTGATTTTTATATAAAACATAATTTGTCTTACTTCACTTATAGGAACTAGAATGGAACTTAGACAAGATACTGCTCTGTAATAATTTTTAAACACATAAATCTGACTCTGGCCACTTCCGTTTCCAAGTTAACTAAGCGAAGTAAAAGGGAAAAAGTTCCTTTTGTGTTTATTACTCTCATTTCCCTGAATGAACCTCTTCAACGCAGCCCACAGTGACTCGATATTTAACAAAGAAAATACATGAAAAAGCAAGGCACTGAGTTTTGCACTAATAATAACAAATATTAAAAGTATAGATATAAGTATAAAAATATGAATGAGTGATCAAGTGTATATTTCGGGTGTATCAATCAGAGTATTTGTAACGAATATATGCGGTAAATATAAAATAAGGATGAAACAAATATCCCAAGTGGAAAGGGACTCCGTTGAAATTATTTGTAGAATCTTTGAAGTAAAATAAGGAGTTTATTTCACTCTCATGGATTCAAATGTGAAAAACTTGGTGTAATTGAAGATTCTAGGGTCGAAACGCGACGTAAAGAATGGTAATAAGTCACCAAATTCTAAGATGATCGAATTTGTCAAAATTATGGCTCCAATCCAGGAAGGCAAATGAAAAGGGGAAGGAAGAAGCCTTGAAGTATCCATCCTTTTTCAATCAAGAGGTCCAAAATTTTCCTTTCCATGCATGAAGTCCATTGTTTGGACTCCGAGACTAATATGGTGGGTTGATCCGGGTTGAGAATATTATATCATGGACATTGATATCATTCCAAATTGCAAGCCTTTAGAGATGAGACTCGAAGGGTGAGGACTGAGGAGGACTCCTTCATTTGCTTGTTGAGGAAGAGACATGCCTGAGAGACTTCTTTTTCGTGATTGACGAGTCCAAGAGAAGTGTAAGAGGAGGCTTCATGAGTGGAGTCTCCGTAGTCATCCGAGACAGATCCGGAGAGGGGGATGGAGGGAGGGAGGGTAGATATTTGAAGACGAATGAGTAGGAATAGGTCATGAAGAACCTCCTCTCATCACGATCCAGGTGCCCAAAGATTCCAATTCTATGTGTAAAGTCACTATTCACTATTTCTGGATCCCGAGACTCTTCAGGATGGGAGTAAGTTAATTATATATATCTCTCTCTCTGTGTCTTTCTCTATCTGTGTGTCTATATCAATATACTCTATATAAGGAGGAATTAAATATTCCATTTACGTCATCATAATACACAAATATAATGATGATAAGGCAATCTAAAAGATCGACTCAATTTCCAAAATGAATCCTTAATTTCTCGGCTTAAACAAAAAACACATCTCTGAATTTTTGATATTTTGTAGAAAAAAGTCTCTTCTATCAACTCAAGGCCTCAGTTTTTTTGTCCAAAACAAAGAGGAAATCAGGAGAGCCGATTGGCTATAAAAAAGTGGCATCAAGGCAAAAAAAAAAGTTTAATTTCATTACCATAGAGCTTTCAAATGCTCAAAATGGGCAATTCAAGTATAAGATATAAACACTAAAGTATGTTCAATTTATTAAGTTTTATCAAAAACTCCATAAGGAACTCGAAATTTCCAATACAAAATAAGGCCGGGATTTTGGCCGGGAAAAAGCCCAAATTTAAGAGGCATGTAACTTTGCTCAGACAACAAATTTCGAACTGAAATTTAAACATATAATGAAAAAGACTTAATCATTCTATGGTGTAAATTTCATTTGAATCCATGAACCCAAATTTCATTGAAGTAATTTTTTTTTGGAATGACCCATATATATATATATATACATATAATTATATATTGTGGTTGTTATTGTGTGTGTGTTTCTGTATGTCACCGATCTGTTTATATCAACCATACCATTGATGACGAAACGTCAAAATTTGTTTCCATTTGATTATTTTATGAGATTACATTACAAAAGAATTTTTTTTTGACCAAGAGGCATTTATGTATCAATATACAATTAACAATGGACATATTATTTAAAAAGGAAATATTGGATAACACATATTCCTTACGACATGTATCCATTAAAACTTTCACGTGAGTTTAAATCTTGATCAAATCCCCAATAACGTTGTATGATCTTTATCTTGCATAGTACATGCTGTGTTTTTGTAATAAGGCTTAAATATAATGTTATCAAGTCCAACATAAAAGTCTATAAAATCGCTTCTCTTAGGTTGATGAAAACTGAAATTGTCAATTAAGAGATTGGAAACGGATTTATATATATTTCCATTATTTAAAAACTTGTCACTGTACTCATTCTCCGTAAGGCAAAAAACTTTTATTTTGATCTTCCATAAAACATTTGTCTAGCATGTCGAGCTGTACACAGAGAGAACATGGTATTAAAACCACTTCTCTGATGACGGCAACATATCACTTCTCATCGCATTTATATCTTAGCCACTGGTATATTCAGAAAAGGTAAAAGGATATTTCAAATGGAATAAAGATCTTAATGTTCAAGGTTATTTTTCCACTCTGAATCAGCTATTATAAAAAATCATAAAATTTGATGAAATAATAATATTTAAAATATTAACATTTCTGTTTCACTGAATGAGAAAACTTCCTGGGAAGTAAGCTCAGGTCAAAGTGATCGGACCAAGAATTATCTCACTTCTAGCGTTAAGCAATTTTCTTTTGTTTCAACGACTTAGAACATGAATACCTGACATGATATATATATTATAAACGTTATTTTTATTTTCATACTTTTTAAAACGTTCATTTCAGTAGTAATCATGAAATCTCAATTCCTTTCTTTTCGTTTAGGTTAAGTTAGGGACATGCACGATAATAGAGCAATTATTTCATTAGACTGTTGCTCAATAAACGTTCCAAATAGTGCGTGTGGTCCAATTTGCTAATTTTGCTCAAATCACTATCATTTTGAGTATTTTCCTCTCTTTATATGTATTTGAATATAAGAGTAACCTAACTAGGAATCCTGTAATAACACGTTGGTTAAACTCTTAATGGGTTAGTCTATTATCCAGATAATTGTTGACATTACACTTCAGGGTACAGCTTAAATTGATCCAAAGTTCCTTAATTACCTTAACATTGGGTTTTTTAAGACGTACCACAAGGATTTGTGCTGACGTGGTCCAAATGTAGCTAAATCAGCAACGAAAAAGCTTTTAGCATGTGGATGATAAGGCTATTGTATCGACTTTCACTATCTGCTATCCAGGCTTGTGGGCGTTCACACCTTAGTGTTCGTCCCGTTCGCCTGTTCAATTTAAAAAAATCCGTTCAGGCGTTCGTCCGTTCATTTTTTAAAGCTTCCGTTCGTTCGCTTTGGCGTTCGTTCGTTCTTTGAAAAATTCAAATATTTCCGGTTTTAAATTGATAAAATTATATTCTTACAATAAAAAATACGTTCTCTCTTTATCCCAGAATCACTCGCAGTAATTCGATTGCATTTTTTTTTTTTAAACGTCCTCACTTTTTTCTTAAGTATTATAAGAAACATCGATTCTTTATTTAAAAACATATAATTGAACGGATGAACACCAACAAAGAAAATTCCGTTCGTCCGTTCATTTATATTCCGCTCAGGCGTTCGTTTTCTGTTCAATCCACAGCCTTGCTTTTATCTACGCTATAAAATGCATATCATGATATCAGACTTAATTATCTTTTTATTAAAATAATAGGTAAGAATGCCAGCCTGGGACTCCGTTCTCGAACATGATGGATTAACTAAGAGGAGCGTGAATAATACATGCACGAAATAATTGATAGGCCTTTTAAACTCCCCATTACATCAATTGTGTACATAGAGGGTATTATAGAAACCTAATATTAAGATATCAAAATTTATCCCCCCGCGAAAGTTGCGTAATAAAACTAATGATCGTACAAAAAGGATTTTGGTTTGACCCCCCCCCCCCCCCCCCCAAATTGCGTTCAAAGGTTTCGTTATGAAGCAAAACTTTTTTGTTATTACTTATTTTGAAATAATTAGTTTTACAAAATTTAGCTATGATCAATTTGTGACTTTTGTTATTTTTGCAATTTTTCGTCAAATAATATTAGGCCATAAAGACCATAAGTGCTGACGCACCAACCATTTCTTAAATAACGGCTCCTACTAGGGTTCTTTTATAGCTTCAAGAGGAAGAAGAAAAGAGGGTACTCATGTGATGTTTTAAGTTGTTTGTTGTTTGCAAGGGCACAAATATTTGATTTAAAATTTGGCTTACAATTATGAGTAATTTATTAAACGTTATATTTCCAATATGTTTTTTACATTACAAATATTTTATTGTGCTCGTGACATGGGGAACTGAATCCATTTGTAATTTTTATATCATCAATAATATACACACCTACGACCATCAAGAATCAAGTAACAGTTCTTTATATAATTTAAATAAACATATTACCTTTCTCTTATAACTATCATGCATAAAATGAACAACATCTACCTTAAGTGCCATTCAGTTGACCTGCAATTAGAACCTCTTATCATTATTTTTCATTATACGCTAATTACTCTAGAGCTCCTTAATTGCTTGGAACGTTTTCATCGCTCTTACTACATATCATTATTTTAAGTAAGTACTAACATGCTTTATATTTGGCCCATTTTTTAAATGTCTTTTTAAGAGGCTTTAAGCTTATCCACCTACTCCTTAATATTTTTTTTTGGTGACTCAATAAATAAAGTTGTTATAGTCAAATGATCTTCATTGTTTACTAATGTATTATTTTTTGCCTATTTAGTTCCCTTAGAATTGCATCAGCCTTGATACAAAAAAAAAACATTGTATCTTTGACATAGGCTATCAACCTAGGTTCTCATCAATGAGGTCGCTCAAGAATGACCTTCCTCTCTCAGGTTTCGAACCTCTCCCTCAACATTGAGAGTTGAATACACCTTAACAAACGTAAGCTACTGCACTCCCTTAAGTGTTTGTTAAATAACTAAATATTTATCTTATTAGTTTATTTGTATGCATATACATGTATAAAGATTATTTATCGTCATGTCCCTTCAGCTCATTAGATTGTGTCTCTTGTTCTTGATAACGGGCTTGGTTTTTCTGGTGCTGACAAAGAGGTCCATGATATCTTTGACACGATCCAGGACAAATGTGGACTCTGGCCAATTTAATTTTAATAATCGAATATAATCGACTCTTTTTAATGAAATTTATTCTTATATTTAAAGTGCTATCGTGGGTTTTAGCAATGAAATAAAGTAGTAACCATAAAGATTCCAGCTTCAAAGAAAACTTCACCGGTTTATACGAGATTAAGTGTTGATGTGGTATGGTCTATATATGAGTGTCAAAAGGACTTTCCTACAATATCTATTCCTCAAGTGCTTTTAATGCAGCTTGTATACCTTAGTAAAGATTTGTAACGTCCATGATATTACTTAAAAGTTAAATTACATAGGTAAGTATCCAAATCCATTCCTAACACAAAGATGAGTAACTTTATGCTTTAAAATACCCTACAAGCCTCCGAAGCTACTACCCAAAAAGCTATCAGAAAAAACACTTTTTAATGGGTGGGGTTTAAGAGAATTGTGAAGTAAGTGAATATTATCTTCTTTTTTTTCTTCGTCTCGTTTTCGTCTGAGTGGACGATGGTTGAGTTGGAATGATTATGGGTATGTTTGAGGTCATGTTTTACTATACTACTACTATTACTCCTACCGACAAACGACTTAGAAGAAGAAGATTGAAGCATTCAAGATGTCAAGATGATATCTTCTTGTTTATCTAACTGAAGATTCACTTCCAGCTCTCTCTCATTAAAAAAGTAAAAACATGATCATTATTTTGATGGGCCCAGAGATAACATTACAGAAGGTACATCACATACTTTTAAATAAACATGCAGGGGTAATATCTCCTTGTCTTTTGAGCATGATGTGCAACATGCTTTGTTTTCAGTTTATGGAAGGACTATATAATCTATCTTAAGGAGTATATTAGAAAGTGAACTTTGATTAACACGGTGTCATATTTTATATCAGAAAAAGATGAAAGAAAAGTCATCGTTACTGCTCTTCATGTATAACCATTCTCCACCTTGAACTACTTATATATCTCACTTAACATTTCCATATAAATATCAGCAGTCTCAACCTGTAGTTTGGACGTTTATCGCTGATGAATTATTTTTTAAATTTTCAATAAACCAGTTGATATACTTTACCGTGAATCATTTTTCGGATGATGTTAAAAATTATTCATGCATATTATTTTGGTCCTACGTATTTTAGAAACGATCGTATTACTCGCAACCATAGAGATATAAAGACATATACTGAGCTTATTGGATTTTTCAGAGAAATACGTCATTGTGTCCGAATACAGCTAAACGATGTTTCTCTGCTATTGGAGGGAATGAAATACGTCATTATGTCCCGAATACAGCTGAAATATGCTTCTCTGCTAATTAGAGGGAATAAGCTCTCTATATCCTTATATCTCTATGCTCCGCAACGCATTGTAAATATGACATAAATTAAAGGGATAGTTTATTAGAATCTAGTTAAGGTATAATGAAACCATATGTTTCTGAAGAAGTAATATTCTTCTATTTTATAATATAAAATACGATTACAATGTCTTTTTCTGAATCAATGATTCATGTTCTTCACCAATAAGATTATGTACATAACCAATAATAATGACTAAAAGAAAAAGCAAATAGATAAAAGAACAGAGTCTTCTAGGTAAAAGCTTAAATCAGAGATATTTTTTGGATGCTCTTAGCAGCAGGAACTTATTGGTTCTTATTGGTATGCGTACCGACTATTAACCAGCACTCTGAATTTTAGAAGTAGATATGAAAAAATACCAGTGGATCAGAATTGATTCTCCTGCAATGATGAAAAGAACCACTAAACAAGCAAAATGTGAGGGAACCAGCAGGGTAAAATGCCTGATGAGAGGCATCGTAGTTTGACTGATTTTGGGTTTTATAAACCAAAATGCTTCCAATTTTGGTATAAAGGTTTTAAACGAGAATCAATTATTTTATAATTAGGATTTTTTTTAAACAGTTTATAAAACAGAACCCCCTTTCTGGTTAATAAGAAATAGATTACTATAAGCTCTTTTTTCATTTCTTGGAGGGATCATTATAGTCAAAAAGCCACTGGCTCTTTTTGAACACAAGTAAAAAGTAAAAACCAAAGTTTATTTATTTATTGCAATAATCGAAAAGCAGTTTTACTCAATTATATATCTAGTTATTTGTATCGGCCGATTGAATCGTCTATCGGCTTTTTCTATATAAAAAACTATCGGCAAAAATCAACTATCGGTCGATTTTACCTCCTTACTACTGGAAAAAAAGTGTACCTTGTTTGATCATCAACAATAAAATAACATATCAAAGTTTAAAACATTTTATAGTTCTTTCTCGTTTTATTTTTGATGCGTTTGTAAGTATTTTTAGGGTTGTTTATTAACAAATGGAATGAATTTTACTTATTATCTCAAATGATAAATAATATATATTTAATACAAGAACTATAAATAGTTAGGGGAAAATAAATAAAACAACGACATCATTAAAAGCTCAAAGTAACTCCATTGTCATGACTAATTGGGAAGACCTCAATCTCTCATTAACATATTCCTTTTGGGATTAAGTGTAGTGTTAAGTCTCTTAACAACAACCGTGGTTCACATGGAACTACTTCTTTTATTCCCTAAGATTTAACGGCCTTCCATTAAAAGTGACAGCTTTTTAAAAAGTAGTTGTTGTTTTAGAGCGATAAACATCTTGAGAGTAAGAAAAAAAACTTTAATTGATTTCCTTGGATACACTTTGCGCAAATAATAGCAAAAACCTTTTTTATATCAAAATACGTAACTCATTTTTTGCAAATCATTTGGCATATCGCCCCCTTTTTCTCCTTGCGAGAATTAATTTAATGCATATTTCATGAGAGACCTCAACGGATTTATTCTTCTCTCTTGTTATCTTGTTATGCCCCTAAATTCCGTGATAATGCCATATTTTTATTCAAGGCAGGCGGCAAGCTCAGGCATCCACAGAGAGTCAGGCGGAATGTCTCTGATGAATGTTGCTGGCTACGGGATCATGCAAAGGATTCTACAACATGAAATATCCAAATCTTCTTCTTCTCCTTCTTGCTGTAGGTTCCTTCTTTCCACTGGGTGGTCCCAAATTAATCACAAATTTGTACCAGAATGGCTGGCAATTGTAAAAACCACACAAAATAGGTACTGAGTTCTACATGTCATCATTAATTTGTTCGAGAGGACCGAAAAAAGAAGAGTTCAATGGAGGCAGATATAGTACAATGTAAGGGCAACAAACGGATCTTTTCCTCGATTGTGATTGGATGAAAAAAAGGAACGGCAATTTTTTTTCTTAAATATTAATCACTATTTATTCACATCTTCGAGGAAATAAAATTTACAGTTTTTGACAGTAAAACATCTGTAAGGATGGGGGAGAGCAACTGTTAAGGACATGAAACATATCATAAAATGCTTAATAAAAATAAAAAATATAAATCATATACCTCGTAATAAACAATGTAACAAAGGAAGCGGACTAAATAGGATGTTTAGGGAGAAGGTTGGGCACTAGAATTTACTATAAATCCTCTTTCATTAAAGTTTCTTAAAAGCAGTAGCTCCTTGTCGATCCAACTATCGAGACCAGTTGGGATCGCTCTGTTTGCAGACCTCGCCGCGTAGATGAAGAGTAGAGTTTTGTAATGATCAACTCAATCTTTTAAAGTTTTCATTCCATCACCATTCATGATGGAAGTTTGGAACTCGTTTCTTATTCGCTCCGAAGCATATTTATAACATGCTTATTTTTATACAGTTATAAATAAATGGCATGATGTCTCCGTTTCTTCGCAACAGAAATTGCAGTTCCTTTCATATCTGTTCTCCCTTGATTTATTTGTGAACAGAGAAGATGTCGACATTCTGTATCGGACCCTTTTTCTTTTCTACTTGTGAGGGTGTTACCAAAGAGTTTTTTTGAGCGGCAATTATTTAAAAAAAAATTGGCACTCTGAAATAAGGCAACTCGTGACTATTTTTTTGCCTATAATGGGTTCGATAGAATTTTATTATCCGACTGGAAATAAATAAGCATATAGCATAAAAATTAGTCCGTCGAACCTAGGATCTTATCATGAGGTAGACCAAAATTGACCTCTCCTCATGGGATTCGAACCTGCGCCCCAACATTGAGAGCTGAGCACGCCTTAAGCACACGGCTATGCGCTCACCTTTTTTGCCTATATCGTTCGATAGAATTACATCTGCAGGATATAAATAAGCATTACAGCATTAAAATTTATCACTCGAACCTAGGATCTGATCAATGATATAGACAAAAAATGTCCATCCCTTCTCGGTATTCGAACCTGGCCCCCAAATTGAGAGTTGAACACACTCCTTAAGCACACGGCTATCGTACTCTTTTTTTTTTTTTTGCCTATATGGGCTCGATAGAATTGCAGTATCCGACTGGATAAAATAAGCATTATAGCATTAAATTAGTCCATCAACCTAGGATCTTATAATGAGGTAGGCAAATTGACCTCCCTTCATGGGATTCAAACCTGTACCCCAACATGAGAGCTGAATAACGCCTTAAAGCACACGGCTATCGCCTCTCTTTTTTTTTTTGCATATATGGTTTGTCAAATTGCAGTCCGACTGGATAAAATAACATTATAGTATTAAAATTAGTCCATCGAACCTAGGATTCTTATCAATGAGATAGACCAAAATTGGCCATCCCCTCTTGGATTCGAACCTGCACTCCCAACATTGAGAGCTGAGCACGCCTTAAAGCACACGGTGATCGCACTCCCTAGTGACAATTTTCAGTTCAAAATGACCTCCTAGATATAAATATTATTCTCAAAAAACTTTTATTTTTCTAATCGATCGATATATGTCCTTTAAAAATCCTTTGATTGGACTTCTCTAATATCAACTATCGTTATTATTTTATAGCACCTTCCAAATATTCAAAGGAAAAATTTATGCTTATTTCGTTTTAAATATCTGACAATATATATACGATTATAAGACTATAAAAACAATTTAACTTGGAGGCAAAATAAAGGTTGAAATTCTTCTAAGCATTATTTGATAAGTTCAAAGGAATTTTTGGCTTGGAATTGAACCGTTCATATACTTTCGTCCTCCCAATAGGCGTATGGGATCCCGTGGAGGGCAGCATTTGCAACTACTTCCCTGATCGTGTCATCTCAAAATGTCATCTCTAAATCTCTGTGAGACAGCTGATTGGATAGTCAACGCCAATACAAAGTTTTATCTCTAATGATTTTCTGTTTACTTTTGGCGTTTTCCACGGAGGAATTTGTTCCTCTTGAATCTTAATATATTATGTACAAACTCGTGAAAATTCATTTTTAAAGAACTAAGGTACATAATATCACTCCCCACATAATAAATTTCCTTGCGTCTCATTTTTTATTTGTTTAGCATATTTCTATACATTTTTTTCGTTATTTATTTGAATATTTGATTATAAAAATCTCTTCACCAAGAGATAAAAGTATCTAAAACTGCACGGGCAATCACAGAAGTTCATTCTGGATGTTGTTGTAGCTTCTTCACTCAAGCAATACACTTTATTCAGGTATGTTTTGTGAAACACGAATATGATAATAAATGAAATTTAAAACACCGGAAAAAAATCCTTAATAATTTTTACATAGAAGAGAAGAATTATCGATATTTAAAGTAATTGTGAAAGCGATTCACAGCGCACAGATTTGACTAATAACAGATCTCAAAAGTCTAATTTCTTTGTTTTTAATAGGGGACTCAAAAGTTTCATTCTCTCCAAATTTGAGTAGTAATATAAAATGAGAAACACTGTAGCTAGCAAAGACGAATATGTAAATAAGATGCCGTCTCTTTAATACAATTAATTTACTCTTCATGTTTAAGCAGACAATATTAAACATTAAATTCTTTCACGTATTATCAGGATTTTTGTTAATTATTTCACTCTGGAAAACTCTATTATCCTAAAACACCCGGCACTTTATCAAATGTTTGTCATTCCCTTTCACGTAAGAAAGCGAAATGATCCTCCATAGTTCAGATACCACTTTAAATATTTCCTTTTATTCAATTATAGGTCTACATACTTTTAAGCACATTTAAACCACCATATAAGCGTTCAAAATAAGAAGTCGATGTTATGGACAATATTTTTTTAATGTGTGTGTGTGCTAGATGCGTAGATCTCTTTTAAAATAACTTTTTCCATCTCACGAAACGGCCCATTAACCACTTCATCCATATCTTCTTCTACTTAAGTATCTTCTCAGAAAGAAACTTTATTTTGCTAACAAAGACGCAATCTTTATTTGTTGGTTTTTTTTCTCCTCTTCATTTTTTTCGTGTCTTTCTCTTCTTCTTCTTCTTATTTCTTACCTGTCCCATCATCTTGTCCAAGCAAATCATGATCAAGTGAGTCAAGTAAATATTTAAGAGACTCATCCCCCACCCAAACCTCCTCATGAAGTCACAAGGAGTCACAAAGACATAAGCGGAAAAGAGAAAATCGCAGTCTTCTTTGGGAATTATTGACCACCATGGAGGTTATCGCAAGCTCACAAATTATTCTTTTGTTTGGCAAATAAACTTTTCTTTTTATTGTGAGAGATCCAATCCATGTATTACGAACAAACAATATAAACATTTGTTCTTTCATTTAGCAGATACTTTGCCCTTTATTCAACATCTTATTGAGGAAAACCTAATTCTTATTCGCCAAATAGGTGCAAAACCAAAATAACATATATCATTTCCCTAAGTATACTGATTTATACTCTATAACATTAATAATATGATGTCGGAGACGTATATTAAAAAGATTTAGGGGAATAACATGAATAAAGGTCCTTGAAAAGATAAACTTGGTTTTTATAGGATAAATTTCTCCACATCTCACGACAGCTGTGAGTGATGACGTATTTATAGTGCCAACTGCTTTTTTTTTGTTTTTGTGCCTATATGGTTCGATAGAATAGCAGTATCCGACAGGATATAAATAAGCATTATAGCATGTAAATTAGCCACTCGAACCTAGGACCTTATCAATGAGGTAGACCAAAAATGACCATCCCCTCTCGGGAGTATTCGAACCTGCGCCCCCATATTGAGACAAGGCTATCGAACCCCTTGCTTTATTATTCACTTTATCTTTCATTCAGTCAATCACGTTCGAGAAAAAAGGTCCCTATTTGATGTCCTTATGTATTATTTAAATTTTCCAAACAAATAATAGAACGAATCCCTTTTTTAGGGGTGTTTCCTACTTGATCAATGGTCCAAAAAATGATTTGACCACCCATGACACCTTTAGGCATGCAATTAACCTCGTTCCACTAACAAATTACTCTCAACATGGAGGATAATGAAGATACATACACACACACACACAAATGTAGGTAAATGACCATAAAAATGTATCATCATTCTCGAGTCATTTTTAATTAAAAGAACATTGGCCACCCCGGTGGCAAACCCTTCATTTTAGTTTTAAATTACTCTTTAATACAAGTTAATGGCAAATACTTAGCCTACTTATATATAATTATTTTTCGTCAACCCACACTGCCAATATTTCTTTTTTTTCTCTCTTTCTTCATTCGTTTTTATCATTATCTTATGTACTATCAAAAGCTCTGGATTAATATCATTATTTCAAAAGGGCGTTGTTTCTACAAAAAAGAGAGATATAAAAACACAAACTCACAATGCACAGGCTTAATTGGAATGACTCCTGATTTATAAATGCCTCTGATGTATAAACCTACATAATATATGATAAACCAGGCCAGATTGTCAAAAAGAAGAAAATGGAAGCATTCTGGATCCGCCCGCATTTTGCTCTGCATTGTATTGAATATAGTGGGGGTTCCTGTTTTATAATAAAGGTTACATTGTGAATTATTGTCTTAGTAACTAAGGATTATTCGTAATGGAGCCAAGTGATGGTTGGTTTGGAAGGCAAAAGTTCCTTAATTATGATTTGTAAAGGCGGAGGGCCAATGGGAGAGGTTTATTCTGAGATCCTCAATGCGACACACGATGGTTTATTGGCGGCAAATTGTACAACTATAGTGCCAGCCTTTTGACATGTAATATAACTCAGGTGCCAAATGAAGCTACTGCTATAATTGTGGCTGGTGAAATCTGAGGTTAATTCTAAATTATATTAGAATATTACCAATATATATTAATTGAATAATCAAAGAAAGACTCAAATATTTAAACTTATATAATATTAACGTAATTTCTTTCCAATTAACTACATTATCTAGATACACTATTTGCTCATACACATTATCATTAAAAAGAATGTAGCCACATCTCATATATGCATTCTTCTTTTCTTCATTATTCAAGATAAGTTTCATTTTTTTTGCAACTTTATAAAGGGTGAGTAGCAGCGCCTTTAAATTGGAGTCATTATTTTTAGTTACAACACAAATCATCACCATCCTTTCACTTCTTCTTCTTCTTAGGCATTGTTAACAACCTTGCAATCAAAATGCTTAATGCAGTGATAATTCTGCCTATTAAAAATGCACTTAGTGTGCCTGATAAGTAATAATAATAATAAAAAACAAGAACAAAAAGATGGTTGAACAGTGGGTTCATTTGATATTGTAGAAAAGTAATAAGTGCTCCTTAAAATACTTCCTTCTTGTTCCAGTGCCTTGTTTCTTCTCACCCCGTTTCTAGTTCCGGAAAGGCTTTCCTCATAAGTATCATCTGCGTTGGTCAGAGTACTGAGAGGTATGGATATATGAACGCAGATCTCTATCTATCTCTCTATATCTATATATATATATATATATATATATATATATATATAGGACGTTATGTACTAAAATCTTTTGGATTTTCTTATTTTTCCTTGGCCTCAGCATATACTAAATTTATAAATATAATCCATAAAATCTAAGAAAGTAATAAAATGTCTAATATATATATATACCTATATATAAATTCGCGAAAATCTAAAAAAAAGGTTTCCTCAATAATAAATATTTTGTTATGGGATTGCCCATGAATTTATTCCAGTCTATCGTATATGCTTTCTAAGGGGTCAAATATTAAAAAATAATGTTAGACAACAATGCATCGTTAAAGCTCGGTCAAAGGTTGTAGAAAACTATCCTGGAAATTGGGTTTTTTTCTCTCCATTTTCTCTCTCTTTGGATCTTTGGGGCAATATGATTATTTGTACTGTATATTATAACATATATACTCATATATATATACATGAAGAAAAGTTGACCTTGTACTTTGCACTTATTTTTTAAGATCTCTTTGAAGTCTGCGTTTTCGATATCCCAAACAGAAGTATCGCCTCAACATGTGTGGTCCTTACGGTCCTTTTAGATAAAAAAATTGATGGCTAAATTAAAATAGTCCACATGCCTACCAAACTAAATATCTGTCGGTTTTATTTATGACTTTTGCAGCTAAATGTTTTCAGAAAAATTGCTATTATGCTTACTTGTATGCAGTCTGATGCATTTCTATCGAATCATATAGGCACAAAAAATCCAACGATTTTGTTGGACATCTACTCGCTCGTGATATTCGTGCTTATGTATCCTGTATATATATGTAGGTACTGTACGCTAGCTTCTCCGACCATCATGGATTGTTTGTGTAGCTAGAGTCAGCTGAATTATTTATTATATGTTATCTTGTATGTTTTTAGTGTATTTTTTTACACTGTATTCTTTTTTGTAGTAACAGAATAAAATTATTTTAACCATAAAAAAAATATTCTGGGGTATACCGGTAGTAGTCAAACCTTCATACCTTATTGGGATTATAGGTTGTTAAATTTATTAAAAGGATAGAAATTATAAGTGATCTTCTCAAGATATATCGCTGTATCTTTATCACTCATTAAAGATATTTTCTGAATTTTGCACTTGTAGTTGTCAATTAATTGACTTGGAGTTGCCTCACTGGATCTACATATTCGACAAGTAATATGAAATTGGCTCCACCAATTTGTAAAGACTGATCGCAATAGCTATAATCCTATATCTATTTTTTAAATTTACATTTTTATATGCTTGTTTTTATATGTGTGTATGCTCGGAGAATTTTTTTTGACGTTTTGGGAATTGATATATATATATATATATATATGTATCAAGTTATCAAACTTAACTCTTTTACTAATTTATCACATCTTAATAGTTTGATATTATTTTATATTTTCCTTGTTTAAAAGTCTGCTACATTTTACTATTAATTTTAATTTACAATTCTTATATGCCTGTTTGTATATGTGTATATGTTCTCATGGAATAATTTTTTGGACGTGTTGTGATATATATATAATAGAGTCGAACAATAGCGGACTTTTATGGCTTATATAATACATATGGTTTTTTAAATCCTCTTAAGACTTTTTTGAATTTAGCTTAAATGCTATATATAATATAAATAAACAAAATACTTTTAAAATTTATACACTAAAAAAGTCAATACAATAATTAAACACTCTACAATCACTTCACAAAACAAAGTTAAAAAGAATTAGATATTAAAATAACATTAGCAAGCTTTGGAATAAAGAGGAGTCATTTAATTTAAAACTGGACTTTTTTGTAGTGTCGTAGTAAAACTTCAGATGGTGAGAGGGTCCTCTCGGAAGAGGAGGGGAAGTACCGAACGATGTCACGCGCAAATCTAGTTTTTTAAGGTCATGACGATAAAATAAAATTATTTTTTGTTATCAATTATTGAGAAAAACAATTCAATAAAAATATATATCATGTAAAATAAAGTACTCTACATGTTGATTCTAACATTAGTTGATCTCTAAAGAGTACCCTCCATACAGTCATGGATATTATAAACTTAAGCTTAAAATAGCAATGAAGGGACAAAACTATATAATTATAAATGCATTTATAAAAATATTTATTCTCATGACTAACATTTCCTATACCAAAAAATTGCCATAAATTATTGCGCAAAGCCCTTCTCATAATTCTTTGTCATGTTTCCAAACTAGTAGACGGAAGAGTGTAGACTTAAGTTAGGAGTTGTGCCTTTTTTTTAAAGCCCCGTGGCCTATCAATTATTATTTATTTCGTTACGTATTTAATTATTTCCTTAATGATAAAGAGTGCTAGATAGCTGACTATGCATGCTTGTAGAACTTTAAAAAAATGATTGTATCTTTAATCAATGACGTAGAAAGATGGATGAACAAAGAGATTAATCGGATAATGTGCCTTCCATACTTACAAAATAATAATAACAATATTTCAAGCCTCCTGGGGAAACAGTTTTTAAAACAAAATTATATATATAATCACGGTTTCTAGGAAACTGGTCATGCAATGGAAGTATGTATTTATGAAAAACAATACAACATTGCATATTTTTGGAAGGTAAAAGACATGCATAACTCATTGGCAAATCTCTTTGAAGATATATACAATATCCATAAGCGGCCAGTCTTGAAGGTTCTTTATATAGATGGGGAGAAAAAAAAATATGAAATTGATAAATGATTAGGGCGATACATCTTATGAAGTCAGAACAAAATATTCGATTTGCATGTCAAATATCATAGACACATCTGATAAAATCCAGGGCTAGGCATGCAGATGCTTTTGTAGACGCTGTCTACGAAGAGTTATTCAGCAATCAAATTCCTTTAATTCACGGAATTTATATATAGATTTTCCCTTTTGTGATTTAATGATCTGTAATGCTCCTCTTGCCAAAAAAAAAGTGAAACAAGGTCTGGTGAGGGATCATTATAGGTTCGTATTTGCATATTTGATATCAATTCGGCATGGGCCCTTGGAAGAAAGTGATTGTCTTCCTCAATTATGCAAAAATAAGAGGGAAGGGAGAGGGGGGGGGGGATAAATAATGCACTTTGCCCAAAGTTGATTACCATCGCTGTATAAAAAGAGAAAATGCTCATATGTTATCCCAGCCATTCTTCATTTGGATCCCTATGGAAGCATCTAGGACATTACCAACACATGCATGACGAAAAGGTATTAAAAGCATTGTTAGAAAAAGAAGAACAAGGGGCTCAAAAAGAGAGCGGAAAAAATGTGACGATTTTTGCCAAAAAATGTTTTTTTAATGCTACCCAAAATGATCGAAAATGTTGAAAAAATGTTAAAAATGTTAATAATGTAGACTCCAAATTTGATTTAATGTGAATTTATTATTTCATACAACAGTGACATACAATATCTCTGCCAAATTTTTCTCGGTGAAGTTTTGGCGACGGTCGGATAAAACATTTTTAAACCTCAAAAATGATATCTCCACATTTACCGAGGTAATAGGACAGTATTTTAGAATAGCTCCATCCATTGGGCTCATCCCATCTGGAAGAGCAGCTCCAGGTTTGCCTAGAAGCACATCTCGTACCTGTCTCAATGCTGGCAGGGCAGGATTTTTCTTTACAACGTAATCGAACTTAATTTCAAAAATCTCTCTGGCGTCACTTGGAATCTTGCAGTTCCTTTCCTAAGCATCTTCAAAGATTTTAAGTAATTTCTGTGGTCTCCAGGCTAGTAATTGAATCTTGCAAAAACAATAAATAACTTGCAATAAATGTTAAGTCAACTAAGATGCTTTTCATTTTAAGAATCTGCTGACTATTGGATATACATTTGACATCCTCAAGGTCAAACATATCCACGACTAATTTGACTTGCTCTAAATTCTGACCATACCAAACAGCTGCGCGGATCCAGGTTCCCTATCTGGCAGAGCTGGGATTCGGTATCGCCGATTCAGTAGATTTTATTATATATTTACCTAATACCGAATATCGATCGGTGGGGTAGATAAGAAAGAAAGGGAAATTTATTTATGTATCTGCTCTGTGACTTCTTCATATGCATTTAGTTGTTGTTGTTGTATGCTTTTATTACGGAGCTAATATAACTCTAGCTTTTCATAGCTACTAATATATATATATATATATATTTATATACAAAAAAATATTATACAATATATAATAATAATAATAAATAAAAAGAACAATATATATATATACATATATATATATATATATTTATAATTTTAATAATTAAATTAACTTAATCCTCTTCAAGGGAACACCTTCATAGCCTTCCAAGCGGATATGACAGCCTGCTTCACTAAAATCTCATTTACAGATGGAAGATGTGACCTGTCGAGAAGGTCAACCACACGCAACCGATCTGCTCTTCGAACTCCCAGCAAGATGCGTGCGAGATCGTTGATGGCAAGTTGCGAATCTGAGCCTGCCTTTGTCATTGTAGGGTTGTGAGGTATTTCAGCAGCGGACGAGAATTTTACACTTCTAGTCGCCCAAGCAGACGTCTGAAGTTTCCCAATAACTATGACTCTAGATATCTCGGCCAGCAGTGACCCTTGCGATACCGTGGTGCAGAGCCGGTGGATAGTCCGATTCTTTTCCTGACATTCTAAATAACTTTTTCGTGGTGGGGCCCAAATATCAGGTTCCTGCTAACAGTTTCGGATAAAAGACCCTAAGGTCTCGTCCACACTTCCACATATACTCAGCTACGTCAGTCGCGATAATTTTTGCCACAAGCTTGCTTCAAACTGAAGATCAATCATTCTGAGAGTATCATTGACGATCCTAGCCATGGTGTTTGAGTCAGAAGTGGGGACGAATGAGCATTTCACCACAAATGGAACATGAAAGGAGTTTTTATCTCTTAACTCTTCCTTTTTATTTGGGTAAAACGTTGATTGACTAAAAGCCTCATACTTATTGAAAAGGCGTCATAAATTTAGGCGTGCATTATTTCCCTCCAAAAATCAACAAAAGAATGGAATGAATTGAAAAATTATAAAATGATACAAGAGGTGATTAAAATAAGCTCAACAATTTGTCTAAAAGACAAAAAAATATTATTTCAGGGATATTATGAAGAAAAAATGTGTTTTTTCTTAAATTTCCAAAAAATGTTTTTAACTGTAAAAAAGGGGAAAATGTGAAAAAAATATTTTTTATGTGATTCACATTTTTTTCCGCTCTCTACTCATAAAACACTAATCGTGAAATAGATGATGTTCGTTGATGGAGATTTGATAACTTAAATGAAGTGGCTTTAAAGATCTTCCGGAAACCAAATGTTAGTTTTATAAAGAATGCATTTAGATTTCTTAACTTCTTAATTTTTTCACTTAGCATAACAGTTTTTGAGTGATTTGAAGTCAAGTATATTGTTTTAAACTTTTATGGAGATGTTAAATAGCTTTGCATTGACTTTTTCAGTGTGATAAACTGTTACGTCTTTAAATATTTCAGAAATACAGGGTGTGCCAAAGATACTTATTTATTTGAAAGGTCAATAAAACAAAAGTACTTCAGTTATTGTTCGACGTTATATTTCTAGATGAGAATACTATATGCCAATATTTTTCATGCAGTCTTGAAACGACATTGAATAAATGGTGAGCAAATTCGCGTTAAGTCGATTTTTAATTAGTAAGCACTCTTTGTAGTAAGCTTTTGTCGTGTCAAATAATAGACCGCCTTTTATTTATCGGATGTCAAAAATCAGATGTGGCTGCGAATGTTGGTCATGAGCCGATCGCTGTCATTCTGTGCCGAATCGCGGGTGGGAAAAGTTACATTGGGATAGATAATAGGTGTCAGAAATCACTAGCTGCTGTTTGCGAGCCGATGCCAGGGAGAACGCACAACGATTCTCTCAATATTTCATATTATCCGGAGTTTTGTTGGTCCGTTGAAGTCCATTTTGGGTTTATCGACACTCCACACTCCGTAATTGAATTACTGCCAAGAACAAGTCTGGAAGGAAGAAGGTCAATGTGAGCACGGAAGACACGTTGCGTTGCAACAGGTAACAAAGTGAGAAAAGAAGCTCGCGACTTCGAGGCAATGTGATCTCTCGACCAGAGCATGACGGTAATTGACTCATGGGAGAAACGAACTTGGGAACTACTCCCTCCAACATATGCCTCCTCTCACCCCCCCCCCTATCCAAACTAACTCCTAGGTAATTATTCAAATAAATAAGTCTTTCTGGCAACCCTGTATTTACACAAAACTCAAATTGTCCATTGATAATTTATTTACTCCATATATTTCCTAAGTAAATTTCTCCGAGCCAATATAATTTAAAAACAATTGAGTTAGCTTTTATTCGAACCAACATATATTATAAAAACAAAAATATAGCCTCCAAAACAAACCGGCTTGTGACTTTGTAATTTTGATTTGCAAAGGTATAATAGATGAAGACTAAAGGAAGACTAAAGAGGTGAGAGGAATCATACTGGTTGCTTCCTTTCGGTATTTAACCCGTTATTTCCGAGGACCGATTATAAGTCATGGTCCTCAGTTCCTCCCTCAGATATTTAAAAAAGACATAACTTGCAATTGTTATGTATATAGTTGCTTTTTTTTTGGTTAAAGACTTTTTATTTATCATCATCAACAAACAGTGTAGATAAAATACACATCAGACAATATGATAATAAATAAAACATGAAAAAACTAAGCAGTTGCATAAAAACAATACATAAATGAACATAATGAAGTTTATAAATATTGCCCAGATATAAAATAACCTTTAATTAAAGGACAATAAGATGATAATTAAAGCTAAAAATAATCACAATAGGCCTTAATCTTGACATAAAATGTTGATATCATCTAGCAATTGGTATTGTTTTTTAACCTTTTGGATATTTTTTTCTGTTGTTGAGATGAATTCCTTCCTTTATTTTTAATTTATAATATGTGTTCATGAATTTTTTATTTGCAATTGCTCTGGTTATATATATATATATATGCGTTTATTATTTTATTTGCATAATATAGGATAAACCATATAAAAACCCATATTGTAACACAATATATATTCAAATTGTAGTTTATGCAAACCTATTCTTTTTTTTGCAAGTATCATTAACTCCGTGACTCAGCAATCAAAGGAGCCCTCGTGATTAGCAGAAAAATACCATTTTGTCTTTTTTGTATAAGCATATAATTTGATTAGTCGCATCCCTGAAATCAGATATACCAATAATAATATCTGATTTGGAAATTTGCTTATCCATTCATTGATTCTACATACATATCTCATTATGTGGCATGTATTCTCCTGCTCAATTCTTTTACCTTTTTGTTTAATCGTGAGCAAAAAAAAAGACGAATTTTTGAAAGTAAACAATTCTATTGAAATTACTAGAAAACAATTTGAATTATATTTTGGGAAAAATTATATGTAACTACTATTGAGGATAATTAATTGGTAAGAAAAGGGATCTTAAGATATTGGTTATATGAAATTTAAGAAAAAAAGCTGTCATGCACAGCCTTTAGTAAAAATATTACCGTTGTTAGAAATAAAGGCTACAAATAGGACTCTTTTTGATTCTAAAGGTTACCTACATATATTAGTAAATGAAGCTACAGGAAGATTCTTTCTACCTTCTCCCTTTTGTTTTCGCTCACTCTCAGTATGAGTGATGAAAAAACATCCAATGCTTCTAAGAACGCGGTTTTTCTTGAAGCAAACGATTCAAATATGACATATAGCGCAGCAGTTAATTCAACTCTAAAGAAAGACACCCTCTCGTCATTCAATAATATAACTGATGGATCTGTAAATGATTCTAATGGATGGAAGAACTTTTGCTTGTTTGCTCAAAGGCTTGACAAGCGGGGACCTCTGAACAAAAATCAAATGCACCCTGGTAATTTGGCAGTGATAGCGACGGATATTCTTAAGCTGAATCCAGCTGAAGTTCATAGCATTAATTGGGACAGACCCCATCGCCCTCTCATTATTACGAGACAAAAAATACCCATGGAAAGAATTTCAAATGAAATTACTCTTCCTGTTGAAATGGACCTTAAAGACGAAGAAAATAACCCGTTCAAGATTATGCTTGATTGTCGTAAACTAATGTTAGCAAGGGATGGTGATCATGTTTTCGATGTGACTCTGAAATATGGGTACGGTAAAATATGTGAACAGGCTGTGAGATCTATGCTTGATCCTTTTTGTAAGGTGAACTCCTTTCGCGTGGGAAATGCTTCCCAGTCGGAAAAGTCCACGTTAAGAAAGTTTGCCATCTTTAATGATCCTAAATTTCAGCACTGGAACACAAAAGGATCTGACCTAGTCATAAATGTGACAGGTAATCCCAGAAATATTCCTTCATTGATTCCCTCAGGTGAGGAAATCGAAACTCTTGAGTTCCTCGGTCGGACACGACAATGTGGGAACTGCTTCATGTTTGGACACTTTCGTTCCTCTTGTAAAGAAAAAACAAGATCTGTTAGTTTTTACAAATCATGGATGCTTGCGAGACTAAAAAGATCGCTGAGAATGGGCAAAGGTTATTCACTATAATTGATGAAGCAACTCAAAGGGTTTCGACCTCAACTGGGGAAAATGAAGGAAACAAACAACAAGTTGGAGGGGATCAAGATGAGGTTCTCCAGGAACCAACTGGGGAAAATGAAGGGAACAAACAAGCTGGAGGGGATCAAGTTGAGGTTCGTAATGGACCTAACGATTCCACCGTTGAAAATATTGATACTCCGACAAGAAAATCTGACAATGGTACTCTGACATGTAACTTGGACCTTAACACGAATCTTGATACTGTGGAAAAGGATAAAGTAAAATCAAACCATATAGAGCAAGATGAAGGTAAAACTCCCCAAAAGCCTCCAATGACAGAAAAAGTTGCCTTACTTGTCAGAACTAGATCACAATCAGCTAATAAACGAAGCAGACGGGACTCGAATAATACTTCTGAAGTTAGTAAGGTCTCTTCAAATGAAAACAAGAAAACAAGAAATGATTCATAAATCAATGGAACAACAGTTAATTACAGACTTTTTTCCGCAAAGGATATCAAATGACATGGGAGCCAACATGGGTTTCTCCAAGATGCTGTCGTTGAACGTGAGAGGAGGAAAAGATCGGCGTGTAAGACATGGTCTTATGAAGCACTTGCTATCTCTTAGCCCTGATGTAATTTGTTTACAAGACGTCAAAACAAAGACTTCTACAACATGTGATGATAACTGTGGCGGATGCTTGCCAATTATGTTTCACAATTTCTACACGGGTACCGGCAAAAGGGGTGTCCTAACTCTCCTCTCAAAAAAAGCTCTCAAACCCTTATTCGTTAAGGAGCATACGAACGATAGCGATTGGCATAAATTAATTATCAACACTTCAGGATGTACTTTCTCCCTCATTAACGCATATGGCCCAAATATAAAATCATCTACCTTCTTTCAAACCATTATTGATTCCCAAAATAACGACAAGATTCCCTTCGTTTTGATTGGAGACCTGAATGTTGATCTTGACAAACCTTCAGGTCAATACCCAAATATAGCAAGTCTGAGGGATATAATGGGAAGGTTCAATCTAGTTGATGTGACAAAAAAATTCAGTCCTGATGATGTAATATCATGGAGTGGGGGAGGGAAAACCTCAAGAATAGATTTAGCTCTGATTTCATCCGTTTTAGTTAAAAATATTAAAAATGCTTTCTATAGACCGGAACCTTCGTCGGACCACAAAGCTATTGACATATCATTTCGCTCTATTCCTCGTAAACGCCAGTTCAAGGTTCCAAGATGGGTTTTAGGAGAAGACAAATTTAAAAAATCTCTTACTTTAAATTTGGTGAAAGGACGTTCTCTAATTTCTAAAAAAAGACCTTACACTCTTCTTTACGAAATTATTACAAAGACTGTCAATAAATTCATCGACTCAAATAAAAAGAAGTCTTCTGAACTCCAAAATCAAGTGGAAAATATTTTAAATAAGGCGCCTATCTTTATGAAGCAATATACCACGGACTTAGTCAACTCATATAGAATATTCGATATTGCAGAAACAGAAATGAAAAATAAAGTGGATCGTGAGTCTGACCCAACTATGAGAAATAAGTTGCTTCCACAAAAAAAAACAATTTACTGCTTCAACTTTACGAAAAATTGTTACTAATAATAAAATAATTAGGAAACCTTCTGCAATTCTCGGATACTTTCATGAGAGATTCTCGGAGATCCTTGGAGGGGAGAGACAACGCTTTCCAAAGAAGAGAAGATCTCATAAAGGGGAAGTCTACACCCTAGAAAATATAGTTAATTACATTAAAAAAGACTATAAAGACTCTAAAGCAGCTGGTCCAGATGGGATATGTGGAAGATTATTTTCGCTCGTTCCAGAGGAAGTTGCTCCGTTTGTTTTAGCGATTGGGAGGACTATGGAAAGACACGGAAAAATGCCGGACTCTCTCTCAAAAGGAAGGATTGCATTGATACCAAAAAAAGGGGATGGAACGAATTTTAATCACTGGAGGCCAATCACTGTCCTAAATGATACTTACAGGATACTGTCCGGAGTGCTTGCTAAGAAAATTGAGCCCATTTTAAATAAAAACATAAAAGACGAGCAAAAAGGTTTCCTTAAAAACCGAAAAATTACGGACATATCAAGAAACATTTTAACTGTTATAGAATCTTTTAGAGAAAACAAAAAATTTGGCGCCTTAATAGCCATAGATTTTAAAAAAGCCTTTGACTCTGTGAAACACTGTCAAATTTTAAGATCCATTAAAAAACTTTTACCCCGATCCGTTTTTAATCCCATAAGAGCTTTACTTGCCAACGGCTCATCAGTCATCTCATTGAATGGTGCTACAAGTCCACCTATTTTACTGAAGAAGAGCTGCAGACAGGGTTGTCCTGTCGCTCCCTTACTTTTTATATCAGCGATAGATGAACTAACGAGACTCATCACAAAAAAGTATCTTGGTTTTGGTGTATCTTTTGCCGATAAGAAACACCTAATTGACCTTTATGCAGATGATGTTACGTTAACGATTGAAGCCAATACAGAAACTCAGTTGGAACATCGCATCAAGATTGTTTTAGCATGTTTTGGTAAATTCGGATTTAGGTCTGGATTAGAAATGAACCACAAAAAGACTGCGATACTTCCATTAGGTTCCTGGCAACCTAATAGCTCAAAAGTAATTGAAGGGTGCCAAGTAGTTAAGCTCGTCAACATTTTGGGAATCGAGTGGACACGGGACGGTATCGCTACAAGTAATTGGCATCGGCTGAAAAGCATGGTGTATAACAACATTCGTCAAGGGCGTAATCTTTCTCTTCAAAAAAGAATAGATATATACAACACCCGAATTATCCCACTTATTCTTTACAAGGCCACTTCCATACCATTTATAGCGGAATCTGCTATGGCAGAAGAGGATAAATGGCTGAAATATCTGTTTCATTACAAATATCTCCCTTCTTTAAAACGTCCAAAAAATAGAATTGGCGGTGGTCTCAATCTTTTAGTAAACATTATTCCAAAATGTTACAAAAAAGTGGTAGAGGAACTAGGTGTTCTTCACGGAAAGGATTGGAGGAGGAGATTTACAACTCCAAAATACCTCAACTGGATGCACATGGGCACTCCATTGACGAATGATGAATTGGAAACTTCTTCTCCTTTTTTGGCTTCCATCCAGAGAATTATTTGGAGGGGTACACCGCGCTTTTCTTCCGATTCAACGATAGATATAGTTTATCAAAACAAAAATAAAAAGCCTTTCACGGATAAATTTGGGGATCCTAGTTCTTTAGAAAAGTTTGCTCTTCAGAATGAAATGTTTTCTCTGCATGACTTGGTATCCGAATCACTTTTTTCAAATGGAAGATTCCGGTTTCCCCTTGAGAGATCTCTCGTCAATTTTAGCCCAACCCGACCATGGCATACAAAACTTTTATATCCTTTGGAGCGGACAACGGATCCTAACTCCATAGTTTGTAAATATAAAAAATTACTTAATTTGCCTTCTTCATGGGACAGGAGAATTATGGGATCAACTTGTAGAATTGCGGACGGTAATAAATTCACAGCCCAGTTTCAAATTTCCTCGGACATTATAAGGTTTTACCATCCATGCAAGGACTGCGGTTTTATTTTTAATACCACAGTTCACGCTTTTGTGGATTGCCCACTTTTAAAAATTGTTAAGACATTTGTCCAACTAAATGTTGGCGTGGATGGGAACGGACTGCCAGGACAAATGAAGGCCATTATTCTTTTTGGAGCACACAAGAGGAGTCGTAACTCTTTACCGCATCACAAGGCGATTGAGTGTGCTTTATTGAATATTAAATCATTGATCGGGAAGAAATTAACAATGAACAGTCCCATACACGAAGAAGAGTTAAGATCCATCATGATAGGAGCAGCAGCGCGTTACTCGGCACTCGGAATCAAAATCCCTCAAGTGGCATCTTCCTCCTGGATTTGGGCTGGCGATATCATCAAATTCATACCATCAACTTCAGCACAATATCTAAGCCTGATTAAATCAATTGCTAGAAGATATAAACGTTTTATGTCAAGAACGGCCTCTTTGTGATAATTTTTAGCTTTTTCGTCTCATTGTCCCTTTATAAAAGGTTATTTTATTTCTAGGCAGTAATTATGAACTATAATGTTCATTTATGTATTGTTTTTTACGCAACTGCCTAGTTTTATATTTTATTTATTTATTATCGTATATCTTATGTGTATTTTATTTACACTGTTTGTTGATGATGGTAAATAAAAAATCTTAACCGAAAAAAAAAAAAAAAAAAAAAAACTAGCTACAGTTAACCATTAGTGAAAGGAATGGAATAGCCGTGTGAGTTAGACGTGTTTCAAGTCTCAATGTTAGGGGACAGGTCTATCCGAGAGGGATGGTAATTTTGGTCTATCTCATTAAGAAAATCTAGGTCAAGTGACTAATTTTAATGTTATAATGCTTATTTCTATCCTATCGGACGTAATTATATCGCAAACATATAGGCACAAAAAAAAAGAAAAAATATATATACATTTACCCAAAGCCTATAAAATATTAAATAAAAAGTATTCTGGCCTTGACTGTGATATGGAGAAAAAAGCGTGAATATATATATATATTAAGCGACGATTGATATCACTTTCAACACTTTTTTCCCAAAACCCTAACATACAAACTTAGGATTGGTCGAAAAGTGTAATAAAATGAAATAAAACCAAATATTACATAACACCTTGTAAACTCGGTCACACACATAGAGATAAAAAGATATAGAGAGCTTATTCCCTTCATCTGTATTCTGGGTCCACAATAAACAAAGTAATTTGATCTGCGTCATCGTAAGCTGATCATAGTAGATAGAATCTATCTCTATGATCAGCTTACGATGACGTACATCAAATTACTTTGTTTATAGTGGAAACACAGATACAAGCTGAACGATGTTTCTCTGCTATTGAAGGGAATCAGCTCTCTATATATTTATATCTCTATGGTTTTAACAACACCCAGCTTTTGACACTTCCAGTATTGTTTTCTTTTTGGGGGCCAATATGATAACAGCATCTATGAGTTTTAAAAAAACTCCATTCAGTCGAATTTAATACACATTCTCGCGGTAGTAGAATATGTTTTCGTACTAAGAACACTACTCTCGTACTTGTTTTCAAACTTTATCGATAGAAAGTTATTTTTATTGGTCTTTTAATTTGTCAATTTAATTAAAAATATGATGGGATAATAATAAAACTATTTGAAACCTCGTCCTTTTATCATAGCTATTCTAGTGAGAGCCTCAATGAATGGAGACATGAGGTTTTGTTCAACTCCTTGATGAGCATGAGCTTAAGCATCACATTTGGCCTCAATCAAACATTAGTATTACTATATTATAAAGCAATTTTGTGCTCTTACAAAAATGAATATGTTTGTTTACACATCATGACGATAAATATGTCCACACAGTATGACGAATATACCTCCAAAAAAAAGGATTTCTTGCACTAAAATGACGTTGTTTTAGTTTTGTTTGCCATATGTTCAATTTAAGTATTTTTGGGGGAAAAATTCCTTATTTTCAAAAGAAGAAAGTTTATGCCTCTTTTTCTTCACCGAAAGCTTTACAATTCTATATAGTTTGCCTTTAATTCGACCTGATTTCCTGCTTTCTATGTATAAACAGCTTAACATCATTAACTCATCACAATCGTCCACATAAAAGGATAAATGGTATTTTTGTTTTACTCATTTATTGAAGATAAATATACCTTCATTCACTGATCACGTCATCAAAAAAAGAAGGAAATAAAGGCTTCAACATAACAAGGTTGTTTTCTGTTCGTAGTCCCAACACTGGAACTTAAGCATGTATAAGTCGGAGCCGTATACCAATACGCATTTGCTTTGGGTCTAATCTTTATTATATATGAATGAGTACAAAATATTATCATTGAATATATAACTGATGGATCAAATGAATTAGTTTTCATCCAAATTATTGTCAAATATGGAAGTATTTAGTAACTTGCTGTGAGGTTATTCCACATACTTTGTGAAGCAACTCTTCATATTTGATCTATGCCTGAGGGTTTTTTAGATGTCATATACGCATAAAAAGAACTATACCTACTCTTCAAAAGAATAATAACTACAAAATTCATATTTTGGAAATATAAATATTATCTATAATGATAAGGACCACCTTCCGAGAAAGATATGCAATTGCAGTTTGACTGAGTCTTCTTAAAACTGAGGGCCATGCTCTTATGCTTCGTTCTTTGGTTGCTCATATCAAGATATGAGGAACGTTTATCGGATAGCGGTGTTGTTATTTATATTTTTCAAGAGCGAGTGAATTTTCATAGATATTCTTTGCTTACGCACCGTGGTGCCCATTAATATCAAATCGTTGGCTAACTAGACATTCCATGAAAATGGATAATTTAAGCTGTATTTGAATCGTAAATAATGAAATATTGGTATTTAAATTAATGCTCCACAATAATATCCGTTCATAATTATTTATCCTAATCAATAATACATTAGAATAAAAATATTACTTCCTTGTACAAATATATTTAAACTAACAATTAGTGTAATGATCCATAAATGTCTTAGTTAAAAAATACTCTAAATATGTTGAAAAAAATTAAGAACCTTTGTTAACATGACAGATTTCTACTTAAAAGTGCGTCAAGTAAAATTGCCTTAGTTTTTGATAAAAATAATTGTGGTCATTGGATCTTAAAGACATACATAATTATCTTGATATTTATCCGAAGGATTCGTGTTACTCGCCCCATTCAGATCAGAATCAGACATTCGTCTTTCTGTGCATATATACATTTATAAAGACTTTCTTGAGTATTTGGAAACAGCGAACGGGAAGGACTACTTCTCTTCAGAAACCTAGGCAGAGACAACGACGGACCAGCTTCTTAACTGATGGATACGTCAAAAATCTCATAATATATATATCATAAACTAAGAGTGTCAAGGATTTCTTTGCTTATAGGGTTATATATATACAATATATATAAATTAAGAAAATAATAAAACAGTTATCCCCTGTTTTGTATAAGATTAATCTAATTTACAACAGAAAACATGCCAATACGTTTACGGTTCAACCATTGGAAACAATATGTATAACAAACAGGCATTTTTACCTCCGCCGAAGGAGGTATGTTTTCACTGGCGTTTGTTGGTTTGTTGGTTTGTTAGTGTGTTGGTTTGTCAGCAGTATTAATCAAAAGTACTGAACGGATTTGGATGAATTTTGTGGGTGTTGGAAGTGACAAAAGGAAGAAGTGATTAATTTTGGCCATCTATGAGTCAGAATTAAGGAACCAAATGAAGCTAAATTTACTTTTAATTATTTTTCCAAGTTGCCTACTCTGCCAATAGATGTCGCTGTGAGGGGAAATTGGGTGCCGGGTGGGAGCGTGTTCTCTCGGAATTTACCGTCTAGGGAACCCTCCCCCGTCTCTCTACGCCTCCCCAGTCGTTTGAAAAATCCGCCTCGGAAGGCTCATGACGGCGGAGGTTTGCACTCTCTGAGTGTATATAGCCTCTAGTTTATTATATTTTGCATAATGAATGATTACAGCAGCATTCTTTTCGATAATCATTTTTGGGTTATTATAGTTCCATTGGATCGCACCGCAAGCCTCTTCATCTTCCAATTCTTAACTTCATTTTGAGCAGCTCAATAGTCTCAGTAAGCTTCTTCCGACAGATCTTCCTATCAAGAGATCTCTTAGGGGGAAAAGAAAAATGAACAAGAAGAATCAGTGACTCCAGTCACGGAGTCTCTCATTTTTTTTTCTTATAGAAGCGTTACTGCCCGTCTAACTTATATATACTCCTGTTTGAGAAATGGATTCTGCATAGTACCTTATTTTTATTGAAAGCGCCTCTACTACACCAAGGAGTTCTTCCGGTGGAGTTATTAACACTTTTATACGTTTTAGTGAGGGTCTTTAGACAGGTTAAGATGTAATGGTCCTGATTTAAGAGAGCACTCTGATGGAGGATTTTAGGATACTGCGATAAGGAGGGCAATTTAAATATTGGACGAAGAGACTCACGTGAAATTTACACGATCCAGCTAGGATAAGAGGAATTAATCATTATGGAAGGCTCATGGAGTTTTTTTACTATAGTTTTCCTTGTAGAATGGTAGGTACTGAAAATTGTATTGAACTCAGAAAAAACACTTCATGACAATTATGGTTTGAGGAACTCAATTATTATAATAATTGTACAATCTTTTTTCAGGGTATTCAAATTCATAATCTTATAACAATGCAAAGCCTCAATAATATATAAGACGCGAAAACAAAAAATCTCACTTTTTTCTTGGCTTTGTATTTCAACATCACAAGAGGTAAACTTCAGCCCCTAAATAGATTTAACGGGTTTAGTAGAATATGGTCTCACGTCACTTTAAAAAAGTGTAACTTATGTATTGATTATTGAACTTTACATTCTTGAAAAGTATTTTTTCACAGCAGAACAATTATGAAGGACAAATATAATAAAGGAATGGTTACTTATTTCATTTGTGGACACATGATTCTTTCTTGTTTAAAAAAAAACGAGATTTTATCGTAATATTTGATATTTTAACAATGTAAAGCCAAAATATATATTATCAAAGAATGAACTTAATCCTGTCATGGGCTCTTTTCAGCAATCAAATTCTATGCAAAACAAATGTCAAAAAAGAAGAATTTTTAGGCTTTAATGACCAGTCTTCCGAAAAGAAAGATATGGTCGATTTTGGGTGATAAGTTTTAATTGCACCTATAAACATATTTTTATAATATTTCTTGCAAGCACAAGTATAAATGGTATTTCTTATTTGTCGAATCTAGTTTTTCTATTTTTGCACCGATTGTATATAATACTCATGTATGAATTAGGTATCCCTTCTTCCACTATAAGATCTATAAATATGTCATGGACATATATCCAAAAGGAATTTCAAAGTGCCACTTGGATCAAGTGTAATTGTTTGGTTATCCTCTATGTTTTTTATTTGCTTTTTATTCCGTGTGAAGATTGAAAGCCTTCCAGCATTTAAAATATTCGCAGGCGTCTACAATTTTCCACCCTTTTTTTTCTCAAAAATCCTTAAGTAAAATAATGATAAAAAAGCAATAACAAGGATCATAAATTCCCCTTTGTTTTATCTCTCATCATGCTTTAACATACATCAGCTGCTCCGCTCGACCATAAAGTAATAAATTTATTAGCAAGTCTCGAAGGAGATAGATAAAAAAGGATGACCGCGTCGTTGCTGTGTTTGTTGTATAAAAGTACACATCTCTGCTCACATCTGTAGTGTTATACTATGTTGAGTATGTAGGAGTTGAAGAACCATGAGAGAAAGGTATTCATAGACTCACCACCTTATCAAAAAAAAAAACGACCGGTCAACAACCCACTGAGTCTTCCTCCTATCCAACTTCTTGACTGTCAACAATTCCTTGCCCAAAAATTGAAATGTCTTCATTATTTGTGGTGGTTATTAACATCCATATCTTTTCATTAAGGCACAATTTCTGGTAGACAACAACAAAAGAACTGAAACGCAGCAATATGGTTTTATATTGTGTAGAAATTAAGTCTCTTCCTTATCCTTAATTGAACAGTATCATATATATTATATATATATATATATATATATATATATATATATATATATATATATTATATATATATATATATATATATATATATATATATATATATATATGTGTGTGTGTGTGTGGCATTCTCGACGCATGGAGCTGGTATTGGATACCATCACTTCGGAGATCATCATGAACACATACTACTATGACCCGGCCTCGGCCTATGACCTCGAACCACACAACTCCAGCAAGGGTTGACATTGGGCAAATTAAAGTTTTTAAGAGTAAAGTAGTTAAAAGTAATCATCCATTGATGAATACATTGCCTAGAAACTCCTCCATTTTAAAAAAAGTAATACTTACTCTTTTTTTTATTCAACAGTCCAAAAAAGAAATAGACAAGCACAAAAAGTAAAGTATATAAAATGATATTAAGTGTAAAAAAAAATAATTAAACTTTTTAGTTTTTAAATTTAACATCACATATGAACAAAAACATAAAATATAATTATAATAAAAACAACTTGCCATAATAAAAACATATATGAATATTCCTTTTTATAACTTTAAATTACGTCAAGATTTTTTTGATTGATTTTTCATATGGAGGGAACATGAGGGGAAGTAACGAATTTCGTCGGTTGCCAAACTCACTTTCCATCGCTGACAAAGAGGATCTTGAGGTCCACGCGCATATCTAGGCACCGCCGCTAGGATGATTGTCCTTACCTCCACGGACAAATACAACTTTTTTTGTACTTTGTGTTACGCCAATGAATTGCAACCCCTAAAAAACCTTCCTATAATACCGTTTCAAAAATGAAAGTATTATGAATTTTGTTTGCTTTTATCTTATCAATGATAATAAACATTCCATTCTAAGCATTGAATACAAATAAAAAATGTAAAACTAATAATAAAAACGTAGTGTATTCTTATTTAACATTTACATTACAATAATTAAACACTAAATTGCAGTTAATATGATTTTATTTCTTTTTATGTATTTTACATAATAACGTTGGAATTTATTATTGGTGATAATTAAAAAAATGAAAGAAAAAACACATATTTAACATTACATTATAAAATTGTTAAAAATACATATCAATTAAACGATCGCTGGTATGATTTCTCCAAGGACTCAGTTTGAAATAGGTCATGAAAAGAAGCTATTGATCCTTTGTATTTCTCGAATCATTCTATGATTTACTATGGCCTCCGACGGCAATTTACAAAAGAAGTATATCAAAGAGGTTTTTATTGGTATAAAGTCTTACATGTATATTTGTTTTAAAGTGACCCTAATAACCCATGGGTCATTGAGCTTCATTATCCATATAGAGGCAACGGTCATCCATGATCAAAACATCCCCTGTATGTATCCTTTCTTTAAATAATGAACAAAACAATGTAATTCTAAGTAAAGTGTAGGAGGAAATTGGTTTTTGAAATCTTATTTTTTTTGGACTCATCACAGAAATATATATAAAAATGAATCACTTGGTCTTTTTGTCATTTCCAACCTCTAGCACTGGTCTCTTTAACTCTACATACTGCTCCTTATGTTTACACTCTAGAGGTACATGGAAAGAAAAAGAAACTGACGTCATCAAAGAGGAGAGCACAGCACAGTGACATCTATTGGCAGATAGGCTAACTTGAAATATTTGTTAGTATTTAGTTCATTTTGCATCTTAAAGAAGCACTCAGAGATGCCAAAATTTAATCACTTCTTTCTTTTGGCATTTCCAACAAAACTCCACAAAGGTTCATCCAAATCCTTTACGCACTTTTTGAGTTATCCTGCTGACAAACAAACCAAACCAACCAACGCCAGTGAAAACTAGAGGCATATATACACTCAGAGAGTGTGTACCTCCGCCGATCCCCCAACATTCCCATTCAACATTCTCCCTTTCACACGCCCGATTTTCTATCTTTAATCATTGTTTCTCTCTGTTAGCTCATTTTGCATATAAAAAGCACTCAGAGACGGGAAGAGGGAGAAGTAAGCTACGTCACTGGGTTAACATAGTCCTGAGCTGATATATGAAAATAATACGTCAATGAATATTTTTTTAGCGTTTGTTCTTGCCTACTCCCTGAATAGAGACCCCATTTCATTATATTATAGTAGTATTTGCTCATTTTGCATATTAAAAAAGCACTTAGAGATGCCAAATTTAATCACTTGTTTCTTTTGCATTTCCAACAACTCCACAAAGTTTCATTTGATCCGTTCAGTACTTTTTGAGTTATCCGCTGACAAACAAAACAAACCAACAAACGCCAGTGAAAACAATACCTCCTTCGGCGGAGGGTAATAATATATGCATTTCTAAAACGTCATATCCTTTATAAAAACATCTAAAGTTATTAAAATAATAACAAATCCTTTCGATTTATATGCACTTACCCCAACAACGTTACACTTCATTTTTCAGTTATATTTTTTTTTCGGTTAACATTGAAAATTTTATACAGTGTAAAAATAAAATACACTAAAATTATATACAGAAACAAAGAAAAAAACTATTCAGGGAAGTTGCAAAATACATAAATGAACCATTTTAGTTACTTTTAATGCCCTGAAGAATTATTAACTTTATATAAAGGACGTATCATTTATTAAATTGGTTTAAAAATTCACGATGTTTCTTAAAATCCTTTTGATAGCTTTTATGTAGAGCTTCGATCTTGCTAGAACATATTTAATTAGGTCGCCAGCCACTTCCACGCAATTCCATTAATTTGAAAGTTCAATAAGTTTGCTGAAGAATAATTATAGTTATGATCTCTTTATGGGACTTTTATGAATGAGTGTTATAATTATATATTTAAGCTTAAAAGCTTATGTGTAATTTTGTGCATTCAAATACATTTCTTATTTTTATTATATATATATATAACTATGATACTTATTAAATAAAGATCTAGTGAATTAAAGGAAAAATATTTTAATAAATATTGAGTATTTTAGTTTTTCATTGAATTAATTAATAAAGTTATATTTATAACAAATAGTAACAGTTGTCATTGTCGAGCCCCAATAGTTTAAAAAAAGTATGAATTATTTTCTCTAGGCTTTGATAAACTAAAAAATAATGTTTTAATATGAATAAACATTCCATTCATAGACAGACTTGATATTTAACCATTGACTTTACCATTATATTTAATATAAACACTAATTTATGTCCATATTTATTTACAGAAAACTTTAATAATAGTAATTTTGAATTATAATGTTAATTTATACTTAGTTTTTAACGCAAGTGTCTTCAGGTTGTATTTTTATAATCTCCTACTTTCTAGTGTATTGATATTTTTACACTGTATGGGTTTGTAGTATTAAATAAACATCTGAACCAAAAAAAAACATTAATAATTTAATATGTTGATTTTAATAACTTTGTTTGCTCAATGAATTTTATGCTGTAAATGCATGTTCATATGTATATAAAAACCCTTAATTTTCAATCATTTTAAATTCATGATTATAAACTACTCGAAAATATCCTTGCCGAATTCAAAAATGCTTTAGCAGACTCTTAAGGGAACCTAAAAAGTGACCGTTATGAGATAAGTGGTTGCCTTACACATATTATATTGGTACTTTAATTTTCCTCTATTGAGAATGTTTGGGTGGCCGCTTCTGGGCAAGTGTCCGCTATATACAGGTGACCAATAACACAGGTTAGCTTGAAAGCAATGAGTGTGGGCTCGTTCATCTGTAACTCTAGGTATATGTTCCCATTGTTTCAACGTCACATTAAATGGCATTCCTCATGAGAGGAAATAAATCTTGAGCTTAGTCTGGTTCTTACAGATTCTATGACTGTTTTGGCCGTGAAAAAGAGAGAGGGGTAAAGAGAGAGGATAGAAGGAAAGAGAGAGGGAGAGAGAGAGGAGGAAAGTGAGGGATAAAGAAAAAGTGAGAGGGAAACTTCTCTCTCTTTCCTTCTATCTCTCTCTTTACCCCTCTCTCTTTTTCACGGCCAAAAAACAGTCATAGAATCTGTAAGCGCACAGGCTAAGTTCCAGATTATATTCCTACTCATGATGAGTATTTATCATAATAAGAGACAGTTCGGTGTCCCTATTTACCAAATGAATTGGAGGAGCAACGATCGACGGTCCCATTCTGTGAGTGAACAAGGATCCCATTAACATATACATATGAAGAGGGAAAAATATTTTATATGGCATTCATCTTACGACAAGAAAAGAAAGGGCTTATTTTTATCCTTTAAGCGGGCAATGTTTAAATACTACTCTGTAACAAGTCTTAATGAAGAGAAAAACAGAAAAATATCCAGTGACGTCATTTTAAGTGATTTTTATGAAACTTTAAATGTAGATGAAACTAGAGGCATATACACTCAGGAGAGTGCAAACCTCCGCCGTCATGAGCCTTCCGAGGCGGATTTTTCACGACTGGGGAGGCGTAGAGAGACGGGGGAGGGTTCCCCTAGACGGAAATTCCGAGAGGAACACGCTCCCGGACCCAATTTCACAGCACAGCGACATCTATTGCAGCAGAGTAGGCTAACTTGGAAAATTTAGTAGTATTTAGCTCATTTGGGCCTTAATTCTGCACTCAGAATGCCAAAATTTAATACTTCTTCCTTTGGCACTTCCAACAACCCACAAAATTTCATCCAAATCCGTTCAGTACTTTTTGAGTTATCCTGCTGACAAACCAACAAACCAACAAAATAACAAACCAACAAAAACAACAAACTAACAAACCAACAAACCAACAAACACCAGTGAAAACAATACCTCCTTCGGCGGAGGTAATGAGTGGAATTTATTCTAGGATTAATTTTATTCCATCTCAGGATTATTAATTGTTTACTCAGCGGAGTTACCATTTAGGTGGATTACGTCACTAAATAACTTGAATTCAAATTTCTATTCTCTGTTGAGTATCCAGTTATTAGGTAGGTTGGTAGTAATCACTCTATCAGATAAATTAAATATTATCCTAGAAAGATTGGGAAAATAACACAAAAACTTACATCAAGTCTGATATCTCGTTAAATGGATCCATGCAATGAAATGGGTATCCAAATGTTGTTAAAAAGATAGAGGACAACAAACACAGTCATATCTAATGAATGAGGCATGACTCTTCATACAAATATAATGGGATTGAAGGAGTTATACAAGGTTTTCCGAAGAAGACATCTGCCCTTGCATAAATTTGAGCGTATAAGTAGTAGTTATAATATAACTTATAACACTGGTAATCAAATCTTTGCACACCTTACAAGAGAATATACTCTCCTCTCATTATTTTGTTTTCTTTCTTCAAACTCATAAAAGAGAGAATAAAAACAACATAGAACGAGGTCATTTTTATTAAATAAAAGGTAAAGACATAATATCTCTCAACTTCCAGTTTATATATATAAGTCATCCTCCGCTTTTCAAACATCCAAGGACTTTTTATAATAAAATATAAGTAAAACTTCGGAGAAAAGACAGATTAAGGTCAAAAATGAAATACTCTTCGTGGCTCTTCCTTTTTAAAGAAATCATTAAAAGAAAGAAATCGTAAATTTTCCCTCGTTTTTCAAACTTTCATGAACAATACTCTCATAAAAAAGCATCTCCTGATACATTTATCCTTCCCTACCCAGCATTCCTTTCATGTTCAAGGAATCAAAGGACTAATTGCCATGAGAAGAGGCCCAAAGAATAACTTCTTTAAGGACCCTTTAGGTTTAAACATCAATACAGGGAGAATCATCTTAAAAAACACAAATGATCTATTTTTCATTTCCTTCGATCCAAATCAATTATGTTTTTTTTAAATGGAATTCTCACATATTACTTAATAATTTTACTTTTATGTAGCGCTTGTCATTCTCTCAGGAAAGTAGTGAATGTTTATTTGACTGTTCGTACCTGACGATAAACGAAAAGGAGATGACGATAGAAAAACATATGCTTATCGTTGAGTTTATGAGAATACCGCTATGCTATCCCTAGTTACCCTTTACAAATCAGTTTGTATAGGATTTCAAGGAATTAAAGAGCTCTGTTGCTATAATAAATGATCCATTAAGCTTGTAGCAATAAGAATAATAATAATAACGAACGAAGAAGGAATTTATGTAGATCTTAATATGCATGCTTCTGCCTGGATATATTAATATAATAACTATTTTCGTGAATTTTGATTGATGCCCACTAATGTGAGGGGGAAATCGACAATTACATCTAATAGTGCTACGCAGAGAAGCGCTAAAAAAATCGTTACAACACTCCACTCTACATATAAAGTAGGGTAGTAAAAAACGCATGAAGATATTATTAAGCATTAAGATTTTTTTCAAGCGTCACGACTTTATTTTCTTCTCCCTCTTTTAAAAAAATAACAAGAGCTCTCTACTTTGTTGCTATATAATAATAATAATGAATAATAATGTATCTTATGTGGTTGTATATATATGATAAACCGTTTCTCCACCTTTGTTTTTTGAATAGGTAGAAACTTAGTGTACGGGAGGTCTGATAAGATCTATGGAAGATATTATTTTTTCTTGTTTATAATTAACTGCTCTCTCTGTGTTATATAAGGAAAAATGATTCTTAATGAAGAGCCTTGTTGATGATGTTTTTCTCCTTATCCACCCACTGCTCAGGATATATTCATTAATTACTAAGATAAATGAGCATAAAAACTTTGATTTGGGGATGGGCTCGGAGGGAGCGAGTCTTTTTTAGCAACGCTTTTAACGAATAAATAATAGTTTTAATAAGAATGAAGAAGATAATAATAAAATACTATTGGGAGTCTTGCCACCCCATATAATGTCGTAGACAGTGTGTATTCTATATCCTCATTACCACTGCTTGATTATAATAATATAATATAGGAGTTGAACAGTCTGTGTAATCTAATATCTCTTTGCAGAAATCCTTGTCTTAAAATAGATACCTGCTTTATGGAACTACGGCAGTTATATCTTGCATGAATGGAGATGGGTTGCTTCTTTATCAGTTCATTTCATCATGAATAGACACACGATTGAATGGCTCCTGACGAATTTAATCGGGTGTGTAAAGCGCTACTTCTGGATCTCAGTGCTTTTTGATGGTTGTCTTGTTAATGGGTAGATTAAGGATGGGAGGAATACATGGAGATCAATGACGTATATCCACAAAATCTTTTATTAAGTTGGGTTTAACGTTTC
>CP045904.1:8320880-8404831 GCA_013387185.1 Caligus rogercresseyi | reverse complement strand
TATATACACTCCGAGAGTGTGTACATCCGCCGATCCCCCAACATTCCTTTTTCAAACATTCCCCCTTCACACGCCCGATTTCTATCTCTATCATTGTTCCTCTCTGTTAGCTCATTTTGCATATTAAAAAAGCACTCAGACGGGAAGAGGAGAAGTTTAAGCTACGTCCTGGGTTAACATAGTCTGAGCTGATATATGAACAATATACGTCAATGAACATTTTTTTTAGCGTTGGTTCTTTCCTACTCCCTGAATAGAGACCCCATTTCATTTAGTATTTCGCTATTTAGCATATTAAAAAGCACTTAGAGATGCCAAAATTAATCACGTGTGTCTTTTGGCATTTCCAACAACTCCACAAAGTTTCATTCGAATCCGTTCAGTACTTTTTGAGTTATCCTTCTGACAAAAACAAACAAAAACGCCAGTGAAAACAATACCTCCTTCGGCGGAGGTAATAATATATACACTCAGAGAGTGGTACCTCCGCCGATCCCACAACATTCTATTCAACCATCTCCCTTCACACGCCCGATTTTCTATCTCTAATCATGTTTCCTCTCTGTTTAGCTCATTTTGCATTATAAAAAAGCACTCAGAGATGGGAAGACGAAGAAGTTTAAGCTACGTCACGGGTTAAACATAGTCCTGAGCTGATATATGGACAATAATGCGTCAAGAATATTTTTTTTAGCGTTTGTTCTTTCCTACTCCCTGAATAGAGACCCCATTTCATATTAGTATTAGTAGTAATTTTGCTCATTTTGCATATTAAAAAGCACTTAGAGATGCCAAAATGGTTCCTTTTAGCATTTCCAACAAACTCCACCAAAGTTTCATTCGAATCGTTAAGTACTTTTTGAGTTATCCTGCTGACAAACAAACCAACAAACGCCAGTGAAAACTAAAGGCATATATACACTCAGAGAGTGTGTACCTCCGCAGAAGATCCCAACTACATTCTCATTCAAACATTCTCCCTTTCACACGCCCGATGTTCTATCTCTCAATCATTATTCCTCTCTGTTAGTCTTTTGCATATTAAAAAAGCATTCTGAGAAGAGGAAGAGGAAGAAGTTTAAGCTAAATCACTGGGTAACATAGTCCTGAGCTGATATATGAACAATAATACGTCAATGAATATTTTTTAGCGTTTGTTCTTGCCTACTCCCTGAATAGGACCCCATTGCATTTAGTATTTTGCTCATTTTGCCATATTAAAAAAGAATTTAGAGATGCAAACTTTAATCACTTGTTTCTTTTGGAATTTTCAACAACTCCACAAAGTTTATTCGAATCCGTTCCGTACTTTTGAGTTATCCTTATGACAAACAAACCAACAAACGCCAGTGAAAACCATACCTCCTCGGCGGAGCTAACTAGAGGCATATATACACTCAGAAGAGTGCAAACCTCGCCGATCCCTACCTAATGAATCACTTAACAGAATTACAATCCAATCATATATGTCTACAGAAGTAGGTGAATAATGAGTGAGGAGAGAGCCATCCTAAAAAATATCACATTGACGTCATACTATTTATTAGTCAATTCAGAAATACGTCACTGAATGATTTAAACTCCTTTCTTTCTCCATCATGCTCTTAATATTAGCGTTATATTTTAATAATATTAATATTAGAGGAGAAGACGGGAGGATGAAAGAAGTTTAAGCCCCCAGTGACGTTGTCCTTAGCTGATAAAGGACAATATTACGTCAATGAATATTTTAAGCGTTTTTGTTCTTTCCTTCTCCCTGAATAGAGACCATTTATTCATTATTATTAGTAGTAGCAAGATACATAGAGATAAGGTATATCAGACAGAAGGAGTTCAGCCTGCTAGGACAGAATGGTGATTTTGACGTCACAGATATACTCTTATGTTATAAATTTGATAAGAATTACTAAATAAACTCATATTTTTACTTAGGTTATTTTTGGAAAAACACTAATATAAAACATATCGTAGAAATGCACAGGATCTTATTTAATGCAAACATATTTTATCTTAGAATTACTTAATTACAGGCAGGAATTGACATAACTCAAACGCAACCTCGTTAAATCATGAAGAATATTTCGGGATAACATTGACTTTTTTGTAATATTTGGGTCCCTTTCTAAAGAAATTTTTCTTTGAAATTTTTAAAATAAAATATTCAATTTTATATTAATTGGACAAATTCTTCAAAGTATGGTCTCAAGACTTTTTTAGAGACTCATTCAAGCCAGGGAGATAAATAATTCAAATTGATGAAATAATACACATGAATTATATAATGGAATAAGTTTTATATATTCTAGACAATATATTTATATAAAAATAGTATATATAATTAATATTTAAATGAATTTAATATTTTTCTTTAAATACGTGAGGAGGGCATATTTTTATTTTTGAAATCGAAAATTTTGTTTTTCAGTCCTTTATTATAATGAATGTCCTTAATATGGCAAACTTCAATATAATATCCGAAAGGAGCTTCATATAAACGTCTTCGTAATTTTTTTTTGAAGGACATCAATGAGCTTTTTTATCACATTGCTTATGCCATATTCTCCGTGAAATTGATTGAAGAGGGTATCCAGTTTCTTGATAGCTTGGACAAATTCTTCTGAAGGTTGTCTTAAGCCACATTCATGAATGTAGAATAAATATTGATTGCAATGTGAATTAATTATGATTTCACGCCATATAGGACATTATATTTAATTTTTGAAATAGCCAAGTGCGTTGCTCCTTTGATAATAAACAACACATTAAAAAGGAAAGAAAAATAAATATTTCATTCAACAGTGGCTATTTTGTGTGTGATTGTTTGATGAAGGACTGAATTAATATAAGTTTATCCTATCCGAAATATTCTTCATGGTTTGTATGATTTAACGAGGTTGCGTTGAATTTATGTCAATTCCTGCCTCTAATTAAGTAATTCTAAAGATAAAATATGTTGCATTAAAATAAGATCCTGTGAATTTCTACGATCTATGTTATATTAGTGTTTTTCAAAATAAATACTAAGTAAAAATATGAGTTTATTTAGTAATTATTATCAAAATTTATAACATAAGAGAATATCTGTGACGTCAAAATCACCATTCTGTCCTAGCAGGCTGAACTCCTTCTGTCTGATATACCTTATCTCTATGTATCTTGAGTAGTAGTATTTTGCTCATTTTGCATATTAAAATATATACACTCAGAGAGTGTGTACCTCCGCCGATCCCCACAACATTCCCATTCAAACATTCTCCCTTTCACACGCCCGATTTTCTATCTCAATCATTGTTCCTCTCTGTTAGCTCATTTTGCATATTAAAAAAAGCACTCAGAGACGGGAAGAGGAGAAGTTTAAGCTACGTCACTGGGTTAACATAGTCTGAGCTGATATATGAACAATAATACGTCAATGAATATTTTTTAGCGTTTGTTCTTTCCTACTCCCAGAATAGAGACCCCATTCATTATTATATTAGAAGTATTTTGCTCATTTTGCAAATTAAAAAGCACTTAGAGATGCCAAAATTTAATCACTTGTTACTTTGGCATTTCCAACAACTCCACAAAGTTTCATTTGAATCCGGTCAGTACTTTTTGAGTTATCCTGCTGACAAACAAATAAACAAACCAACAAACGCCACTGAAAACAATACCTCCTTCGGCGGATGGTAATATATCCTTATTTACTTCTTATAAGACTATGTTTTAGATTTCAAGATTAAATTTATATTTATATTTTTGAATGCATATAAGTAATTTATAATGTATTATATATATATTTATTATAATTATATATATATATATATATATCCAACTTATTTAATCTAATTAGTTTTAAAAATACAAAGATAGAAATTTAAAAACTACAAATTATTTACACTAGTATAAATATGCTTGGCAGTTATGGACTTTAATTTCTTCTATCTACTATTTCCTAGGAATAATAAAAACAAATGAACAAAACAATTAGAACTAAAAAATGTTATCTTCTACCCATAAAAATATATATTATGATTTATATAATTAATTCCATAGCAATGCATAATTATTTAATATTACTCTATACTGTATGAAATCATCTATGCATAACCTTATGTATAATTGGATATAAGTGTCTTTCTAAAATACTGAAGATTGTTTCAAGAACGGCTAAAAAAATAATTGCTGCTAGTATTAAAAAGAAAAATCTTCCATTTTATTTAGTGCTTGTAAAAATTACAATCAAAATATACACAAACTAAATATTTTTTTTATCGAGTTGATGTATTTATATGACATCAAGGCTTCAAATGGGAATATAAATTTTATTTATTTATAACCAGTTTAACAGATTATTAGCAGATATATACTTTTCTGCAACTTGTTTTGAGATAATCTTTGATTTTTTAACTCCCTATCCTAATGATAATAGTGAGCTTTTATAATCAGATACATTACGTTCATATTTTATTTGATAAAATAAAAAAATTGACATTTTAATTAAATTTAATTTGAAGCGAATTTAATACATAGCGTGCATCAATCATTTATATGTCATACCTTATGTCCTTGGTTTTCAATATTTTTAGCCACGGCACATTTTTAACATTGATTTATTTTTGTGAATCATCACTTAACAAAAATATAACAAATACTAATAACAGTTTAATTTTTTCTTTATGGTCTTTATTTAAAATTGTATTACATAGATTATACATAAAATACAACTATAAAAAGTTGGTAGAATTGCGTAAAAAATACATAAATAAACATTATAGTCTAAAATTAAGGAGGACTATCTTCTTCAGCAAGGTGAAAGGACAATCTTTTTCAGCAAGGTGATTTAATTTATCAATTTATTTAGACTTAATCCGTGTGAAATCTTGGCCTGTTTAAATTAATACAAAACCGATATGAAGAAAAACACAGAGGAAGCTCTTCCTCAACAACTGTCAGTCTCTCTCTCTCTTTCTGTTTTTAGTTTTTATAGCAGATAGGCTTGTAAAACATTGGACCTATGTTATTAAAAATCTTTTCAACCCCAATCCCACCCTGCTTCGAATATGCTTGGAGACATCGACCTGGCACTAATATTGAGGGATAACAAAAATAATAATATAAAGCAAGCTCACCAATATATTTTTTCATATAAAAACACTGATTTTTATTTATTTATAAATGCCCGATAATCATAGTAATGGCCCATTTATCGCCATAGTTGAGCAAATAAAATAAGCAATATTTTTCTTTGAATATGACTTGTTGCTTTATTCTATTAATATTAATAGATGGAAAAGAAGGAGGCGTCTCTTTAAATGAGGATTCGCCATGACGTCATTGATGTAGGCCACTGAAGAAGAGATGATTGGTATTTTCTTCTCTCTGAATTGCTAATGTTCCCTCATCAACAGTCACGAGTGAGGTTATAAAATGTAGAACAATGCATATTATTCCATTTCTATTCTTTCAATCAATCACATAAAAAACCAATTTTTTCTTCTTATCCTTTTAATACTGTAACCTAAACTCATATCACGCACGGAAATATCAGCTGTCCTTTCTTTACTCTTAAGTAAAAATACAATTTTTTCCTTATAGTCACTTCATTATATAATTTGCACTTGGCTATCGATTTTTTTAATGTGTAGCCTCTTGCCAATAAATATAAAGTCCGTCAGGGACATAAATCCCAATTTAAGATATGCATTTAATATTTTTTTGTTGCTCTTTTATCATTCCAATAAGTGCCATAAGGGTCTCAAAAGGGTTTTGTATATTTGTATAATTCGATAAATATCATTCTAAAGACATATAATATATTTATAAGATATATTAACTATTTTGTGAATGACATTTGTTTCAATTTTTCATCGGAATCTATAGAAACAGTGAATATCAACAAAATAAGTAAATACATAGTCTTTTGTAGTTCTTGCGATTGATACCTCTCTCTTAACTAAGCTCATATAATAAAATATAATTATATATATTAAAATAACGAATGCACCATTTACATGAAGATGATCTTTGGTGTCATAGGGATTTTTTGTCCTGAATTAATTGTAGACAAGTGAAGCCAATGAATAACTAAGCAATCGATTATCGAGAATATTGCTTTATAACTCTATAATAAAAGTTATACTCCTTTTTAGTGGCACAATAAAGCGATTTTACAAATTTATATATCTTCAATATATATTTATTATCAATATACTCATTATACAAGCGATATATTATAATGCAATTGTTTTAATAAAGCCGGACGCTCTCCAACGTGATGATGACGCCGCAACGACAGTTTACCAACTTTCAAACTGTCACTTCGTTCGTAAATCTACTCTTTTCCTCCAGATTCAGTATGATAGGATGTGCTGCAGGAGGAGAGGCCTTAGAGGCCTTAGAGCCCTTAGAGCCCTTCCCTTGCTTGTCGTCTTCCTCTTCCTCTGATCGACGGGACATCCATATTCAGAGGGAGAGGAGGTGGAGGTGGGGAAGATGATTTCCCGGGTGGAGATCCAAGATCCGTTTGAATGTTCTTATTCCTCTTTCGGAGCTTAGGATTAAAGTACTCGAAGCGCTTGCCGTACTCGGAGGAGGGAATGAGAACGCGGTTTTCCTCAGCCTTTAGCTCGCAGTCCTCTTCATCGCAGGAGGAATGATGGCTGCTGCAAATGGAGCAGGCGGATGAGCTGCAGCAAAAGCTGCAGTTACTGCTCACAGAGACACGAGATGATGATGCTTGAGAGCCAACTTGCTCAAGTGGAGAAGAGGAATCTACTCCCTCATGAGGAGGAGGACCATCACTCTTTTTACAACTCCCTGAACAGGAGGATGAGGACTCCTCTGGTGCTTTAGTTAATTCTCCCGCCACTTCTTCCTTTGTCTTCTCCTCTTTCGTAATTTCCCGCCTTTCTTCCTTTTCTTTGTCTCCTCCTCCTATCCGTGTGTTCTCCACCCCCACCTCATCTTCCTCTACTTCCTCTATGTCTGGCACGGCTTTGTGGTGGTCAGATGGCACGGTTTGCAGGCCTGGATGGGTTTTTGTTGAAGAAGGAGCTGCTAGGGCCAGGAGGGTGTTACTACTATTTGTATTAATAATACTATTATTTGTTGACTCCATACTCTTGAAAGCTTCGAATATGCGTTCTAGTTTTGAGCAAATGAAGGTGTTGGAGTGAGTAGTTCCTTCGTTGGCCCCCTTCGATCACGGATGACTTGAAGGAGTTGAAATATTCGCTCAAGCTCATGCTGAAAAAAATAAAATAAAAAAGTAATGAGTAAGTTAATAAGTTGTGAGCATGTTTTTTCGACATTATTATCAAAAAGGACGACTATTTGTTTACTGGATGACAAAGAATAAGATAGTAAATATCTCATTTGCTACACTTATTTCTTTTGTACATACATTAAAGAAGGGATAAACGTTACTTGTTGATCGTTTTTTGCCTTTTTTACAATGAGGTTTATTAATTTTGACATTCACTTCTATTGCATCGAACCTTCTCCTTTTATATTAATAATTATCGATAAGGCTTCCGCTGAGCTCATGTACTGTTTATTAAATTATTACACTGTCTTACTTATGTTTAAAAAATATAAGAGCAGAATAAAGCATCACCCCCGTATCTCTTACCCATTTATATATGTGAGTGCAAGTTGACCTGTCACAGTTTATAAATTTGTCTTTAAAATATATTAAATATACAGGAACAGAGGAGGGACAAAAACTATATTGTTTTCTCTGAATGACAGTCATAAGATGTCAGATAAGATCTGTTGATATGCTAGTGTTACCAACAGCAATAGTATTCATCGTCTACAGCTAAATAAATCATTCCACCGCTTTAGGAACCATTTGTGTGTTTTCTGAAGGTCTTTTATTATTATTCAAGAGTTAATATCAAAATATAAACCCCCTTTTATAGTTTGTTGTTTTGATAAAATTTCTCAAAAGATGTAAATTTTCAAGGAATAATATCTCTGTGCTCATTGCTTATGAAGCAAAATTGCTAGGAACATAAAAAGACATATTCTTCTTTTTCCTCAAGCGTTATTTTGAGAAAATACAAAAAAACATATTATAAACAAAACAAATGTATATTATTTAATACATTGAGTTTATAAAACAATAACATCGAAGTATTTTTTTTTTGCCTATATGGTTCGATAGAATTGCATCCGATAGGATATAATACGCATTATAGCATTAAAATTAGTCTATCAAACCTAGGATCTTATTAATGAGGTAGACCAAGAATGACCATCCCCTTTCGGGATTCGAACCTGCGCCCCCATCATTGAGAGTTGAACACGCCTTAACACGCACGGCTATCGAGCTCCCTTATATTTCTTTCAACCTGTATATTTATATATAATTGTACAACAGCTGTTTCCACATGGAAACTCATATCTAAAAGTAGTCGAGTATATACTGGCTGACTTCATTTTTCACCATGCCCTTATAACCTTCATATAATTAATCAACTATCAAAGACTTTGACCAGACTAAAATTCCTTCAAAGTAATATATAAAGGATCCTATACATTCTATGTTGAGCAAATAATGAACTCACAATGGAATGTCATTTATAAAACTATTTGTCTTTCACATAAAAATAAGTCAAAATAGACTGTCTATCATTTTGTATAAAAAATAGATTTCTTTTGAAGCGTGCTTTAGAAGCATTGGAATAACGACCTACTAATCTTTGAACACCTTTGAGTATCAAAACCTATTAGCTATTAACAAAACAATAAGATCGTCTACAGTTTTAGATCCCCTCTACAAGTACTTGTAAAATACATAAAAATTAATTATGAAACTATTTAGTTTAAAAAACCTAAGAATAATAAAAAATAACATATTTTACGAACTTGATATGAATGAAAACTATTCTACATATAGACAAATAAAAGAAATTAACAGGATGAAAATATATAATTTAAATTATCTACATTCATAGAATGATAGAAATATATGACCAAATTAAAATCATGCGGAAAATTAAAATCAATTTTGAAGCTCTACAATTTTCTTTTTTTTTTCTTTTTCATAAGCGTGGTCGCTTAAGACAAGCAGATGCGATTGAATAATTCATACGACCATAGCCCTTTATGGTGAAAAGTGCTCAGAACATTACTATAATATTTCTACATGTACAACATAATCCGAGCATGAAAAAACATTTTCTCACCAATGAAAGAAAATCCTAGATAACTAAAACCACATGCATTTTATAATTCCCTAGCTAAAAATGCATGCACTTTTTATTCCCTGAGCAACTTTGATCCCTACTAACAAAAGATGAAAGGCTTAATAACAAGGAAAATGTTTCATGAAATGATTTACATTTATTAAACGTAATGATAATGCGATAAGATAATTTATGAGAAATCCTCAAAAATCCATGCCTCCCTTATTTTTATTTAACAGCCCATAAAATATATAGAAGCAAAAAAAAATGCAAATAAATTAGGTTAATGCATTAAAAACATAATTAAACATTTTATTCCCTTTTTTAAATTTTTGTATATATTCAAATACTTCAGTTGCACTATTATTAGATTACAAATGAAACAATGATTGCATTTACATAAATAAAACTAAACTAACTGTTCAATCCTTGTTTTCAAAGATAAATCAAAACATAACAATGCGAAGTAATATATATACCAATACAAAGTTACAATAGCATAGAGTGATTGCTACAGGGATATTCCCAAATGTTTTTTAATAATTGCATCACCGAGGATATAGTTAATATATATAAATCCCGTATGTAAAGTCTAAGCAAAAACAGCTGCTCATAGGAAAAAATTGACGAGAATCGAAACCAAGGAGATCTAATGAAAATAAAAAAACTCATCACTTTTTAACAAATTAGATTGATTAAAAGAGTACCACAATATACCAATGCGTCATAACGATAAAGAAATCAGGGATATCAACACCATGCGGATTCTTTCAATATTTAAGAATGCCATTTGGTCTTGAAAATTCGACCACTACATATCAAAGGTTGATTGATGGTAATATAGATTTATAGTAATATAATTATTGGGTAATATGGATGGGTGCTTTGCCTATATGATGATATTTTTGCTTTTTATAAGAAACGAAAGGGAACATCACATTTTAATTTCAAAAGTTTTGCAAGCCTTAAAAACAGAATGGATTATATATAATATCGAAAAAAGTCAATTTTGCAGAAGGAACCTGAGTTTTTGGAACAAAAAAACAGCGGAAGGAATAAGTCCTGTAAACAAAATCTACGTAATTTTGTTGTTCCGCAAACCGTTAAAGATTTAAATAAACTCATAAGAATTGTAAATTATTATATGTAGACGCTTTATTCCACGTTTAGGCTCTTGACTACAACCTTTTTATAACTATATAAAAAATAAGAGAGAGAAAAAGCGAAAATATTGAATGGTCCTCTAACTGTTTAACTGAAGCCTTGAGAAGTTTAAAAAAGGGCTTAGACTCAGTCACGCACCTTGCAAAACACATTCCCGGACAGGACATAAGGTTATGTGTGACGCTTCAGATAAAGGAATTGGGCCCTATATCTATCTATCTATCTATCTATCTATCTAATCTATCTATCTATCTATCTATCTATCTATCTATCTATCTATCTATCTATTTATTATATCTATCTTCGATATATCTATCTATCTATCTATCTATCTATCTATATATCTATCATACTATCCTATCTATCTATTTATCAATCAGATCTAGCTATCTATCTATCTCTCTCTGTCAATCATCTCTCTCATATATATATTTATATATATGTATATATATATATATCTATAATATATATATATCAATATATATATATATTATATTTCGTATATATGAAATTGAACATGAAACTTTTCATACATAAAATCTCTATAGTAGGCACTATACATCAATAGAAATAAATATTATTTATAATAAGATGTTTGTCGTCGTAGCAGGTTAGACTATTATTAAATATGTGTAGCATGCCTCGAGTTTATTAATATAGCCCTCGATAAAAATAATAATGACAATCATTATACCCTTTATGAGCCATCACTTGCCCCCTTCTAAGATTAATGTCTACATGCAAACGTCAGGTCATTTTAAGCTTTTTCCTCCTCCCACAAATGATTCATTAATAATAATCAAGTCCTCAAGAGAGGAGAAGATGAGATGTGAATACGCATATCAAGAGTTGACAAATGAGTGCACTTAAGATGATGTCGTTGTGTGTTCTAAGAGCAATAGAACGAAGATAGTTCATTGTCATTTCATCTTCCTTTTTTCATCCTATTGTTACTAAGGGTATGATGAAAAAGAAATGACAAGGATGCAATTGTTTTTATTTATTAAATTTGATTATTTATTTAAATGATGGTCTCAAGATATTTATGGAGACTTATTGAAGACAGGGAGATACGGAATCTGGCCATTTCACAAGGGAGTTATAATTTAATAAAAAATGATTTTCATATAACCAATTTCAAAGAAAAAATATTTTAAAGGATCCCATGTATTATAAAAAGAGTAAATTAGTGACGTCACACTCCCCATTCTGTCCTAGCAGGCTGAACTCCTTCTCTCTGATATACCTAATCTCTATGTATCTTGCTTTTGATTATACTATGTAACAGGATTTTGCCCCTAGGCTGAAATTCCTAATTTGAGTCACATTTTTGACGTAGATTCCAAAAATGCCACTTAAAATTTTGTCCGAAAAAGGGTTTAGCCTTTATGATCTTTTTTTGAAAATCATTATTTTCATTATTTATAATGGTTCAGGCCCAGTTATCTTCGTGCAAAGTAAGAATAACCACAAATGTCAGTAGTATTTATTGTTTTACTATGTAAGTGCATTTCAAATCCGTTTTTATAATTTATATATATTTCGTACTAATCGAAAAAATTGGCTTCATATTTCAAAAAGTTAACTATATGTTAGTGTTCTATTTAATTAGCGATATATTTTTGTTTCGAGTCTATTGACTATAATCAATATATAATATATTTTTGTCAATGCATTTCAGAACAGTTTTCATAATTTCGATATTTGGCCTTCACTACGGCTTTGAATTCCTAATGGTGGAGGCAACACAGGCAGATATTTCTTCCTCAGATAAGGAAGCCCATGCCTGAAGCAGTTTCTTTTTTAGAATCTCCACTGATGGTCAGGACTTGCTAAACACCCTTCTCTCCAGAATGGATTATATTCCATAGTACATGGGGTTCAGATCTGGGGTGGATGGTGGCCACTAGTTCTTGGGCCAAAAGTCTGCAAATATATCACTACAGAAGCTTTGAACCAATCTTCTGGTGTGGGATGGATCCCCATCTTGCTGGAACACTAAAGGTGTCGTTGGATACTCTCTTTGTACCCATGGGACTACCACCTCGGAAAGAAGGTAAAAATAAACCGCTTGGTCGACCTTCACCCCCTCCTCGACGAAGATCAAAGGGGCAGTCTTCCTGTCCGAAGTCACGCCCACCCAGACCATGACGGAGGGTGGCTTCTGCCTTCTGAAAGCTGTCCTCAGCTCCATAGGGATGTCCTCCTTCTTTCAGGTCAAAATCCGGTCATTTTGACTGTTGTGGGTGGCCATGACCGTGAAAATCTTTTCATCTGTCCAGAGAACTGATGGCGACTTGTCTTTGGAGAGCTGTTGAATAATTTTCCTCCAACAGATAAGAGGCTTGTTCATTATGACCTGGGACAGAATCTGAGGTGGCTTCTTCTTATAAGGGAACATCCTCAGTTCTTTCCTGACCAATCTCCGCATGCTGGTGGTGCTCATGCACTCCTCTTTAGGCATCTGTCTCATGGATCAAGTTGGATTTGTCCTGAGTTTCTCCATAATCCTCTTCTTTACAGCCAGTGTCCTCACAATTTTTCCGGACCTGAACCTTCCTTGAAACCTTGTCTGACTCCTTAAAGGCTCTTACGGTCCTGTAGACCGTTGCTCCGCTCACTATGGCCTTAAATCTTCACAATTTCAATTGTAGATTTTCCATTACAAAATGAGGCCAAAATTTTACGTTTATCCTGTTCAGAAGCAACTTTCTATTGGAAGCAGGGCTATCTCATACAGTTTTTTAATGCAAGTTGTAGCTGATATGTCTATCAATAACAAAAAAATAAAAATGGAAGGAATATAAAATTGGGGAAACGTAGGAGTGACTAAAGTGAGAGTCTCAATTCTAGTGAATCAGGCTGTATATATATATATATATATTCGTTCTCCAGTGACGTCATTGATTAGTTACACTGCTAGGATTACATGTTTGTTTTGGTATTGTCAAGACCTTATCATACAGACCTTGGTATAAATATCCCAGATATTTGTATTTTTGAGGTTGAAGGATAAAGAATATCACTGGACTTTTTATTTTTGTTATTAATAAATATTAAATGTTAATACATTTCTTTGTTTTAATACTTTAAAATAGTTGGTGTATTATTTTTATTAAATAAAGATCGTGCTTGAAGCCAATTATGACATATACCTATTATATGATTACATATAAAAATAAGTTGCAAAATGTCTAGTGACATCAATGTATTTGTTTTATATCATTAAAAAATAGTTATGAAATGTGACAACATCTTTGAATGATTATTTTTATCTTCTTCGTAGTCTATTCCTTAGAGTTTTTAGATATAGTATTTATTGCTCACCAGTGAATTAAAGAGTGTAGATTAATGGGAGTACAATTGTAGGGGGATCCTATAATATCATTTATGTTATTAATTACTCTGTATTTCATACAATACTAACACTGTCGATGACTTCAATGAATATTTGCTATTATTTCAATTTATTATTTTGATGTATGTTTGAAAAAATATATGACTGAAAACATCTTAAAACCCTTTGTTTATTGGGGCTTTCTTTTCAGGTGTTTAGTGTTTCTTGATGGGCCCAGAGCCTTATAAGTAGAGTTACGTCGTAAGAACTGTCTGTGTAGCAGCTGACTAAAAAAAGTCAGGCTCAAAAAGTTCATAATTATCGAGGGAGTTGTAAATAAACAGTCTTATGAGATAATTTATTCAAAGTATAAAAACAATAAAGATCTATTAAAAACACAACTATTCCTGCTTGTAGTGCTGTGGATTGTACAAATCGCTCAGGAGCCCCAGGATTTTCTCTCTTTATTTTCCATGGAACAATCACCCAATACATGAAAGGTTTTATAGACATATATCTTTGTCATAGATTCCGATTTATTTATCCTAACAATAACATAGGAACAATAATCATTATTTTCATTTCATGTATTGTTTTGAGTCGAATTTTTTTTTCACCAGGTGACGCTCCAATCTATTGTCGTAACTCTTCTTATAGGGCTCTGGGTGAGCCAAATTTACTTTTGTCAAAATATTTTATCTTATTTAAGGAAATAATCTCCTTACATATTTATATCTTTATGGTTTGTACATAACTAAACGAAATATATACAAGAATTTTTAAACCTATTCAAGCAGCCTGTGTAAATATGAGATATATTATTCAAATTTCCTTTTTTTTACAATTATTTTACGATAGTTGGTGTATTATTTTTTATTCGATAAAGACCGTGCTTATGCGAAGAATAAAAAAATGTATGGAGGGGTGCTAAAAATGAAATGGAAAGTTGTGAGAACTCATTGTATGTATATGTGTTTCTTATTAAATGGATAAATCAAATTCATTTAAATATATTCGACGGAAATCAGAATATAAATGAGCATTAATTAGGCACATCTACATGCATCCTCGAATGTATTTAGCACACTAATACGAGTCGAACAAATAATTAACATATATGAATAACATTTTTTTCATTTTTAAAAAGAGTACTTTCTTTTGACTTTCGAATAAATAGCAGAACACGATGGATAGTAATGGTTTTATGTTTCGAAAAGGATTTTTTTTTGTTTGGTGTCATTCGGCATGCCAGAACACAACTTTTAGTCAATTGTATTGTAATGTGACAACTTTCATATAAGAACTGATATCCCCATTGCACACACCAAGTGTTTTTCTTTTATAGTAATTTAACCTGGTGTAAACAATTGAAATAAATACAGTTATAAAAAAATATATTTAACATCAAAAAAAGAAAAGATACAAAAATTAAGGTGTAGATTCTACGGAGAGGTACTACATATTACTCGACAAAATCAACTATAAAACGGTTAATGTCAAATAGAGTTCTTCTTCACTGGTAGAGACATAGAATATATATATCGAAGTAACGTATGGTAGCGCTGAATATCAGAGTATTTGTTACCTCTACATCGTTGAGGGAAGGACAGAAAAAACTAAAGAAATCTCATACTTTGTATTTTGAAATGGGGATTTATGTGACTTCATCGCACTCCTTAGTTCATGGAGTAAAATATATTATAACAGTATATATATGGAGACTCATTCTCTTTACTTCCTTCTGTCGCTGTCTTTCCACCAACAATGGAACGCCAAGAAAATAACCCGATATTCAGCGTTGCCATATGTTATTTCAGCAATCTATATTCTCTATTGATAGTATACTGTATAATGTTTTGAGTAGAAAAGTGCCTTAGAGTAGGAGAGTCTGGACGCTTGAGAGCTGATTCATAACATAGAGTCCATGACGAAAGCTCATAACAAACAGATTTAATATCATGAATGTGCTTTGATTTAATATGAAATCAGATATATATTTTAAAATCAAAGGGAATATATTTTAGTATAAAAAGACGGTAATTGAGTTTGATATGGATTGTACTATTTTTTTAAGTTTATGACACTATTTTCTGCAAAAAAAGGAACATTATTACGTTGCATGGCAATATATTTATTGCATTTCTGATTCTATTCGTAATGTGGGCAGTCTTTCATCCATCAAGGGACCCTTTTTTAAATCTCTGGAATCAATCAGTTTGGGTTTGCACAAACATTTTTGTGGATGTAGCGGTTCAAGAGGTGAATGAGGCACCTGCCATTAGTATTAATGAGGCTACAAATTATGATTCAGTTAATAATTCAGCTTACTACTTAGAAAGAAGATATTGATAAGATCCTAGTTTTGAGTGACTAATTTTAATAATACTTATTTATATCCTGTCAGGTGCAATTCTATCGAACCATATAGGCAAACAAAAATTAATTGTTAGGAATGGATCCATATTGGACAGCTTGTGGGTCAAGACTGCGATCGCCGGGTTTGATTGTCAGGGATTTTATGATCTAATCATAACTTCATTTTTTGTGTATTTATTCCAAGTCGTACTATTGCTATTGCAAGTTTGAGCATATCACGAGTTTATTTATACATATTTAAATTTGGGCCCTCACCGTAATTTCGTTCTCAGTCAATTTGTTGGCGTCAATGGAGGAGGAATGGTTTCGGATGTAGGAGGTAGCACCGGGCTGGACCAGGGGTTGGCCGCCAGTATTGTTGGAGTGCTGGGACATGGAGATGGTAGCAGCCTTGGTCTTGGTGGCCACAAACTTCCCTGGACCGTTTTTCGAACTCCAACCCACTTCCTCGTTTTTACCGTGGCCCTTCATCACTAAATAAAACTGACATGGGAAATAAAGTGGGAGTCATCAAGATTGGGTGACTTATATATATATATATATATATATATATATATTTATTACCTTGCTTGCAAAAATGAGGCATAGGAGAATGGTTATTGTGAGTTGGCTATGGCAGAAGAATATGATATAAAGTAGGTCTGGGTTGGCTGGATGCTGGAGGAAAAACCTATAATACAAATATATTATAACATTATTAAAATATTCCCTATAAGGCAAAGTCTATGATGTATATAAATTTCCTTTCCTTTTTTATGATAAAAGTAAAGTATTCAAGAAGTATATTCTAATCAGATTCCAAGTCAACACTTTGAAGCTGCCACAACTTCCCCCCCCCCCCCTTTCAAGTGGAAGATCATTTCAATTTCCTTGGTAAACATGTCTTTAAAGAATATACATAAATACTTCAGAGGAAATTAAAGGAGAAGGTTACTCTACAATGGAAAAAGTGTTCGACAATTCTATAGGCAATTTTATATCATTGACGTTAGACGTGTTTGTTATACCTCTAAGTAAAATTTGAGCTTTTTATATTTTGATATGTGAATATATCATAGTTCTTATCAAAGAACACGTATATGGTTGTATGTACTTTTCGTATTTGATATACAAATTGTAGTGTTAAGAATCCATTAAAATGTGACACATTTTACTATCAAGTTGTGATCATTTGAGTCTTGAGTAAGATAAATACAAAATTGTTTATTATATAAGGATATAAATCTGATTTTTATAGTAAACTAAGAAATTGTGATTTCTATTTTAACTTCCATATCTTTTTTCGAAAGTTTTTTTTTAAGTTTTTAAGAGTACAATTTTAAGTATATCTAAAAAACGTTCCAAATATATGTTACATCCAATGTAATTAGAGTATTAGGGATAATTATAATATTGAATAGTATTTCAAACTATATTTTCGATGGATGCCAGGCCTGGCAACAGGCCCAGGCTGTTGGGGGGCCTTACAGTTGTTATGGGGGGGGGCACAGTTGGTACATTCTTTTAAAAATCGGGCCCACGTCACTCAGTGGGTGGGCGGGCGTGGCCCTCCCAGGCCCGCCCATCCCGCCGGGCCTGATGGGTGCTTATGGTATACCCCAGGCCTTTCTTTTATATTCCTCTATTTTTTGCATTCTTGCTATTGTCCAATAACTAATAAATAATTTATCTACGCCTTCAAATATATTCTTTAAAAAATACACACTTGTTGTGGCATGTTGTGATTCTAAAAAAGCGTGTGGTTTGAATTTATGTGGGAGAAGGAATATTTTCATTCCAGGTTAAAAAATGAAAAAGCAAAAAAATATATTTGTAAATACGTGGCAAATTATATGCAGTCCATATTTTAATAAATATTATGTTGTCTTATTGATTAAATTGGTACCGAATAAATACTTCAATAAAGATTACTGGTTTTCTACATTCCGTTTATGAATTTAGGTTAAATTGATAAAAACTTTTATAGAACTTTTAGGAGCAAAAATGGATAAAAGGGTCAATCCTCCACCAATCAAAGAAATATCTCTTATGAAAAAGAGTTGAGAACACTAATTGTTCCTATTCAGTGACCTTTTCTGCTATCAAGGGAGAAGCTGTTGCAATATACTAGGGACAACCTGAGTACTGTTTGAATCAATCCTCTTTTGTAAAGTAATTTTTTTCCATACAGCAATTTGATTTGGAATTGAAGAGAACATTACTCTCCAGTTATGAGTATTGATCCCTTCCGGTCCCCAGTCAACTCCTAAAATAAATAATTTTCTTCTTACCGGGCAACCTATATACTTTGCCCTTCCTTTGCGTCCCATTTGTACATAGGAAGAACAAATGTCTTCGATCGATTTAACTATAATCCTGACCTCTTCTGGAATTTCTCAAAATAGAGTATTTCAACTCTTTTGATGACTTGAGTCTTCGTATTGCCGTCAACCGTAAAGAGTTACGTCGTCAGCATATAAATCAATGAGATGCGTGTTATCTGTCATATTCACCCCAAATCCATTATATATCTTTTTTAGAAGAAGGACTAACGAACTTTTTTAGCCTCTTCAACGGTAGACATAGTTCGACAATTTTTTTTTAAACCTTTTTATTTTAAAAATCTCGCTGGACCAGGGGAACTGGAATGGAAAGTATTGTTTTAGGAAATTATTTCTATTCACGACCTCAAACGAGAGACCGTGTTGAACTGTGGAAGATTTTTATATCCATTAAAAAGAGCTGCTTCGAATCATCTTCCTCCAATACCATGGCATTTGAAGATGTCTTATGCAACAAACATTAAAGGAAGCAAATGAAATTTGTGATACATATTTAAGAGGGGTGAAACTTCTTGTCTCTTGGAAGAAGATAATTTTTTCTTCCATTGCCAAGATTAAGGACGAGAAAAGATTCACCGCTCAACTCCAGATTTCGGCGAGATGCTTGTTTTTTAACACACCTTGTAAAGACTGTGGACAAGTGTTTAATACAGTTTTTCATGCTTTTGCCAATTGTCCGATGCTCCTCATAGTAAGGGAGTTTGTAAAAATAAACTTGGGAGTAGTTAATGGTAAAATAATAACGGCAGTACTTTTGTTCGGACTGTCCATTAATCTACAAAGGGCACCATCAAAAACTCGAACTCTGGACATAACTTTGTCCAGTATTTGTAGTTATCTCGCTAAAAGATGGCTGATAATCAATTGATCAAAAACGAAGACATCAAGGCAATTATAATTTCTACGGCAGCACGATACAACGCTTTCTCAATTAGGATTCCTGGTACCAACAAAATTCCTTGGAAGTATGCAGGAGATCTGTGCGTTTTTACCCCTCCAGTTCCAAGGGACATCTACAATTTCTTCAACGAATTTTACAGGCTTACAAAAAATTAACAAGACACCAAAGTGAACTCTCTTTCTATAAAATAATCATATAGGTATTGTTAACTGAATATTTCTTACTATCCCTACACGTTTTTACAATATTTGTGGAAATTAATGTTATTTATAGATATGTTCCGTTATATAATAGTTGATGTGACTTTAGATTAGAGATATAATTTAAACTAAAATCTTTATTTATATATTGTTATATGTAATATCTCTAACTCAATAAAGTCTTTAAAAAAAATAAAGAATACTAACTATTCCATTGCTAAAACAAATAAAAGAGGTGCAGATCCCTGCCTTCAGCTTTACTTCAGTTCAATTGATTTTCCCTGTAAACCTCCAAAAGAGATCATAGATGACCCATTAAGTAGGAGTGTTTAGACTGGATTGAAGAATTGTATGGGTTAAAAAAACCGTTTTACAGCTCGAAGAATGTGGATATATAAAATCGAGTCTACGGCTTTTTTAAAGTCGATTCCTATGATTGCTCCGAATTTATTCCGCCGGTCGACAGACTCGACAATAGCCTGGTCGCTTCGCGAAAGATCAGAAATTTATCTTAATAAAAAAACATTTTTGTGAGATATTAATCCTATTATTCAGCTCCGGCTTCATCTCTTGGGCCACTATACCAGAAACAATCCTGTAATAGTTGTTAAGTACAGTAATCCAGAGATTGATGTCCGTGCCATTTCCTTTTTTTGGAATCAAATTATTATTTCACTTTGTAATACACATGAAGTTATTAAAATCAAAGAATACTTAAAAGCAATTAAGTATTAAAGAAACATTAAATACAATCATAATATGTTTGGGTGTCTCTTTGGTACTCTAAATGAAAATATTATATATTATACTTTAATCTCTTCGCTAAGATTTTTTTCCCCTTATTATTGAATGAGTTGTGTTTCCTTTTATATTCAAGGGCGTTTGTTCTTGAATTGTGTGCCTGGTGATGAGCTTTAATTCTGTTTTAGACACTTGGTAAATTAGTTTTCAGGATTTTGAAGGAGAAGGAAATGATAGGCTGAAGTGTTCTTTTATGTTGTGTCCATATAAATAATACTTCGTACATATTTCTATAATTATAATGTTTTATATGATTCTGGGTTATAAATATATATACCTATAGTTTTCCATTTTCATAATTACTTATACATCATATAAATATATGTTGGTAATATAAAGATAATTTAAGAAGTGTGAGATAACGACATAAAATTATACCAAGAAAAATTAGGAGAGATCCCTCAAGTTGCATCTTCCTCCTGGATTTATGCTGGCGAGATCATACAATTCATTCCATCAACTTCCGCACAATATCTTAGCCTGATTAAATCAATTGCTAGAAGATATATCAACGTTTTTTGTCAAGAACGGCCTTATTGTGATTATTTTTAGCTTTGAAATTCGTGTTATTGTCCCCCTATAAAAGGTTATTTTATTTCTAGGCAGTAATTATGAACTATAATGTTCATTTATGTATTGTTTTGACGCAACTGCCTAGTTTTATGTTTTTATTTATACTCGTATTGTGATATGTGTATTTTATCATCACTGTTGGTTGATGATGATAAATAAAAAGTCTTAATAAAAAAAATAGTAGACTCTTTTAGTTGTAGGCCAATATAAATTTGTTGATTGGAGCACACGAAAAAAAATATTAATCATTTCTTAAAAGATTGTGTTTTATTTGTTTCCTAAGTTAGACTTAATCAGTTAAATTACAAAACCAACGACTACTTAAACATATATTTTGAACCATTTAAAAAAGTAAAATAACGGAAAAATACTAAGTATTTAAAATTTGGCAATGCTTATCTATATAAAAAAATGTTTCGAATTAATAAAATTAAAACATTTGTTTTAAAATATAAATTATGAGATAAAATGTAATCTTGAGAATATATTAAAACATATCAAGATTTTTTTAAATAAGTAAAACTATAACTCTGAGTATATTATAATACAAAGCATTTACCTAAATATTTGCATTATTCTTTCATTATTTAATCTAAGTGATCTAGGCACAAGAACTGTAACGCTTCATATGATTTTAAAATATTACAAATGTTCATTCACTATTAGTTTCACCCCGTTGATCCGAAACCAAAATAATTTATAACTCTTATATGCGAATCGAAGACCTTAGAGCAATTAGGATATGGGCAGCGGCTCGCTATTCAGCCCTTTCAATAAAAATTTCCAATTCATTTGCGACATCATGAACACGGGCCGGGTATTCGATAAAGGCTATTCCTTCAAATTCTCTCGAATACCTCAAACTCATCAAATCGATAATATGACGACATTAACGTTAAAAATTGAATAAGAAATTATTTTTAATAACTCATTTATAGTATGGTTTATTCTTTAGACAGACATTTTGAATTATAATGTTCATTTATGTTTGGTTTTTAACGTAACTGTCTAATGATTGGGTCTTTAATCTCCTACTTTCTAGTGTATTTTGTTTTTTTACACTGTATGGATTTTAGCTAACCAAAAAAAATTATTTCAAAATAAAGTAAATAAATTGTTTATTAATATTTATACCTATGGAGGTAGAGTTTGGGAGTTTATGAGCATATTTTAAAGATATTCCATAGAAGTAACAAATTACTCAAATCTACTAAAAAAATATTAAAAAAATATGATTTTTATTTGTTGACTTATTAAACATTTAAATCATTTGTTTAGTACTTACATGGAAACATTTAAGAAGATGGATAAAAGGAATTCGTTGTAGATCGTCATTGATATGAACTTGCTTTCATTAAATTCGGATGGGGCCTTTCGAACCATTATACATAGACGGATTCCCCACAGGAGAAAAAGAAACTCCACTGAAAAACGAGGGTGAAAATAATGGATTATTTTTTAAGCTCAAAATACATAAAAAGTGAAAAAATACTTTCTTAATACTAAAATATTATGCTTACATATTGTAAAGGAGTGGTCCCACCAGTCTGACTGGCACAGGAATGCCTTCAGATTGTCCGCCGTTCGACCTATAAAAAATATACCTATTTAATGTGGTTCTCATAAATGCTAATAATAAGTTAATTTGAACATTTGTTAAATAAGACAATATTAAAGCTGCGTCAAACCGAATGTAAATCTGTATTCGATACTACCGACGGTAGATTTCAAATACCGTAACGATTATACGATATTCGGTAGAAGCTACCAAATACCGTACCGATTGATAATTAAAGTACATATACAATTTAAATAAGATAAGTATGTATTAAATTTCAAATAATATCTAATAAATTATAACAAATTACGTACTTAATTGTCATTTGTTATAAATTGTCCGATATTAAATGCATATGAAGAAGTCACAGAGCAGATATATAAATAAATTTCTCTCTCTCTCTTATCTACCGTACCAAATATCGATCGATACTATTGATATACAATAAAATCTACCGAATACCGATATCTATCGGTAGAAGGTATATACCGAATACCGAAACGGCGGTAGATTTTTCTGCCGAATCCCAGTTCTCTAAAATATATATGAATCTATATTTGATAATGTCAAGACATGTGAATGTTTATTTATAAGCGATTATCTTGTGGTGATTTTGAAGTGTAAAAAATCAATAGATTAAAATCAAATAATCAATAAAAACCCTTTTGTCCCTCTACCCCCAAAAAAGAAAACACTGAATGATTCTTTGTTTAAACACTAAAAACAATATTAGCCTTGTGATTTGGCACATTTTTTCGCATTATGGACTAAATAAAAAATAATATTCATATGCGTGTAAAGTTAATTATTTAAATGAACATCAGGATTACAAGGCATTTTTGTATTTACATGGGGAAGATATTCTTTGATAAGAAGGGTTTTTATATTTAAAGATAAGTTTTAAAGTACTATTAAATTGAATCATTGTAACACTCAAGTTAATTTTTTACAATATGAACATATTGTATATAATGTTTTGCTCGTGAAATTGATTAATTTAAATTAACATCAGGTTTACAAGGCATTTTTGTATTTACATGGGGAAGATATTCTTTGATAGGAAGGGTTTTTATATTTAAAGATAAGTATTAAGATAATAATAATTGAATCTTTGTAGGCCTTAAGTTAATTTTTTACAACAAGGTCCAATTAACAAATAATAAGTGGGATTCATCCTTTGTTAACGTATATAAATTCGTTTACAATAATAAACATAATTAGAGGCATATATACACTCAGAGAGTGCAAACCTCCGCCGTCACGGGGTCCTTATGAACCTTCCGAGGCGGATTTTTCACGACTGGGGCGGCGTAGAGGGACGGGGGAGGGTTCCCCTCGACGGAAATTCCGAGAGGAAGACGCTCCTGGCACCCAATTTTGCAGCACAGCGATATCTATTGCCAGAGTAGGCTAATTTGAAATATTTATTAGTATTTAGTTCATTTTCATCTTAATTCTGCACTTATAGATGCCAAAAATTATCACTTGTTTCTTTTTGGCATTTGCAACAACTACACAAAGTTTCATCCGAATCCGTTCCGTACTTTTTGAGTTATCCTGCTGACAAACAAACAAACCAACGCCAGTGAAAACAATACCTCCTTCGGCGGAGATAATAATTGAAAAATCCTTTTAAGTTCTGCTCCTAAGTAATATATCCAGAAGACTTGGAAAGACGTCCATGGAAAAGATGGACTTGATAGAAACGAACAAAATAGGAAAAAACGGTCAAATATATGGAGGGATAAGTATTTGAGTTGAGGAGGAAATGGAAATCACTTTTTTATTGAACAAACTAGAGTTTGACACTTACTCGTTATAGCTGATAAATATTATTTGAACTGTATTTAAGTACAAGTATTATACAAAAATACTTTTGCTATGAATGTATTTGGTCCGTTTTACGTATTTACTAACAGTAATCAAGTACATCTGTAATACAAAAATATTTTTGCTATGAATGTATTTGGTCTCTTTTACGTATTTACTTATTTGCTTCTTCCTGACCATTATTGCAAATATACTTTTTTTCAAGGACTTATTTTCCTTTAGCCCTTTTTCTCCTTTACCCTTTTTCTTAATATACTTAACTATACCTTTTCAAAACATGATCGAAAGTTACTTACCACACAGCAAATAATATAAAGGTTTTTAATAAAATATTACTAAACATTGCCTTCTAGGCAAACATATACATACAATCTAAATTTTTCGAGAATCCCAAATATGACATTAAACTCTACATGGAGAGTAAACAACGAAATGTATCCAAGATGGATGTCATTTATTTGACACCTATCAAGGGAAAAATATCAAGTTGGAATGAAGAAAAAAGTAAGCACATATATATTTGATATATTTATATATGTGTCATACAAAAACACTAATTTTCTAAGACAAGTCATCAAACTTTGTTATGCAATATATATTTCATGTTCTATTAGATAACCTCTTAGTCTGAGATGCTTCATAATTATTTTTAAAAATTAGGACATAAATATTTTTTTAAGATATGAAAAAAAGATTTTGGTTTATGACATTTTAAATAGACTTTTATGGCCATCAATCAAACATTAAAATGTTTTAAATGCTTTCTTGGTTTGCAACAATAAATAAACGTACATTAAAGATGATTTCTTTCCATTGTAGGAGTTATACAGCATATTAATATGAGGATGACTCAAATTTCATCTTGTATATGTCATGTATATTTGTCTGGCATCAACTTACAATTATATATATATATATTATTATTATCATTATTGATAAAACCATCATATTTCTATCATTTCAAATATCAATTCATGTAATACTTTTTGAGATTGATTTTTTTACTGTGTTGGTTATGTTGGCTTCCTATTTTTTTGCGGATTTTGTGGATCTATACTAACTGAATTGATATAAATGGATGAAACCTATTTATTTTCATGGATATCAATTAAATTACTTAATATTTGAATTACATAACAAATCTCCTTATTATTAAAGACAAAAAAATGAATTAAATCATTGCAGCACATATTAAAAATAACTACTTACCGAGAAAGTATCTCAAGGTTGATTATCTTTTTTTTGTATCGACTATAGACGATAATTTTCCTGCAGTGAAGGTCTATATATATATATATATATATATTCATACATGCAAGTATATTATTAATTATTTCATATTGAAAATCGATTCATTGCTATTTGCATCCTTTATATCGATACAGCCAAGGAGAAAAGTAGTACTTGCTCATCATTTGGTCCACTTGAAAGTAATTAGACAGACATATTGTGTGTTGCACTATTCGCTACGCAAGTCATGAAAGGGACTAATTAGCTTAAGCCCCTGCACAAATCTGAACGCTCTGTAACGTTAAGAGAAAAGACGTGGATAAAAATAAAGTTTAATAACATAAAATAACATATTATATGATATAAAAGGTTAATTTACCTAGCCAAAATTGTGTAAAACACCAGCTCTTTCTCATGAACCAATAGTAAATACTTTACATTGGTCCTTTTTTTAAACGCCCTTTGACTTTTATGATATCTGTTGATTTTCAAACGATGTATTTACAAAGACAATTTAAAGTCATCTGTAGTCGAGATTGGAAGAAACAATGCAAAATATAGAAAACAATGAAAAATTGCTAGCAGAGGAAATTAAATAATATTATTCCTTTGTTGATTTAAATGAAAACGTATATCTTTTATAATAAGAGCACAGATTTATTATTATTATTTTATATATATTAAGAGAGACTCAAAATAAATCATTTAACGAGTGATATTTCATTTATAATGAAATATCATTGGAAAAATATTAAAACGAATTTAAATACTTTATTATAAAATTGATTAATGTCATTTTTTTGCAACTATTTCCAATTATTCCTTTTAACATTCGTACGCACTGAGTTATAGCTTTGTCTGTAATGATCATTTGTCCACTACCAACATAATATTAATCTGATCATAATATCAAACGAAAATAATATACATCTACTTCAAACTTAACTTATTGATCTCAAACTTCTATTCATTCATTGAAAGTTTTTTCTACGAACATTGCTAATGATATGAAATAGAAAAAAATGATTGAATATGTTTATAAACAGCTTAGAGGCCCCCTTCTTATGCTTATATCATATCTGATTTACACACTTTATAACCTTGAAGCTGTGTATGATTGAATTAATGTATAACCAAGAGCTTATGATCATTCTTAGAAAAAAAAAACATCGAGGAGAATTGCACTTAAATGTTGGCACTTTTATGGATACCTGGTATGGTTTTATAGCAATATGCTTTAGTCTTATTGAGGACAACAAAAATTAATCACCTATATGTGAAGAGTAATTGCAAGGAAAGTTCAAGCTTACCTGGAACTATCATAACTATTTTCGATAGGTACATAAATTAAGTAATTGGAAATTATGAAATAATACTTAGTCATGCTTTAAGGAAAATGCTTTCCAAAATATATGACCAAAATGAAAGCTACAAAATACATATACATTTTAAAAGGATATAAAAAACTTAATTTTGTTCATATATTTTTTTGGGATAACGTCATCATCCCATAAAAATAAGTTGTTTAAAAAATAATGATGAACATACGGAGTTGATATATCTAACCCAGCGATGCTCAACCCGCGACTCTTTTAAGTCCTCCTGAAAATTTATTACATTATTACATGGAAACGACCGGGTATTTTTGTCTAAAAATCACCGTGACGGGACTTTAATATTTTCGTTCGTTCGTCACTCTGAAAGTGACGATGTTTTTTTAAAGAAAATAACATCATCACTTTCTTTTATAAAATATTTTGAAATCTAAAAAAATTAATAGGAAAAATTATTTTCAAAAAAAAAAAATTCAGAGAGCCGTAAGAACTATATATATGAAAAATTTAAGATCTGGCCCGGCTACCCACGAAAAAAAGTGTCCTGGTCGTTTCCTGATCATTACATAATGCGGTGTAATTACATAATGTGGTGCTAAATGGCTCTTGCCCAAATATTTTTTCGTCAATGTGACTCCTGATTAGGACCAGGTTGAGACTCGCTTATCTACCCTAAAGGAACTTTGAAATCGCAATGAAAGCTTGCAGAAAAAGCACCTAAAATACTACCCCTCCTTTGTGAGAATGCCAAGAAAAAACCATCTTTTTACAATTGAATAAGGCTTCAATTTATATTATAAATTAACGTTTATGTATCACCAATTTTTTATTGTATTTTATAAGATATCCTAAGTTTGCCTTAAATACAATATGCATCTTAAAATGATTGGAAACATGAATAATGTTTAACCCATTAGAACCAAAAATTAAATAATGACTGTAGAACAATGAAAATTTTATCGCTATTTTATCTTGACAAATTGAACATTTGTTCAAAATTTCAACCAAGTTGAACTAGTCACTGCTGGGAAATTCGAACGTTGAAAAATCGACGCTCAGGCTTTACAGGGTTTATTAGAAATAAAATAGTTTTTTTCTAGAAATTAAGATTCTAAATTCGATATAATATGTAAACAACATTAACGAATAATGCTTAATAAATAATTTAATCACCCATATTACTTATTGAAAGTACTTGACAACAAAGAAAAATAACAAAGAAAAACCTTGGCGTGGATATTTTTGAGGTACGTCAGTCGCTGTAAAACTCTTTGTCTAGACTGACAAAAAAATGCCACAAACATAAACAATGGATATTTACCAAGTTAAATACTCTTAAAACGATATCCATTTTCATACAGTGTCATTTTTGCATATATTCCGACTTTTTTCTTAACTTATAAGCACGTCGAAAAATCGACAATCAGGATCTAATGGGTTAAATGACTTTATCGTGTTATTATTTTAACTAAATTATGCATTTTTTATACAAATGTAATCACAAGCTTAATAAATCCACAAAAACATTGGGCTGTTTATGTGCAAATTAGCTTAGTTAATCGATATGTTGAAGTGCTTTAAGCCTTTCAGCTCTGTACTACTGGTACACTTTTTACATATATGAATATTCTCTGAGTTTAAAAAATGTCTGAAAGAATTCATTAACTCAGAACGCAGAGATTAATATTTTGACCCAGGAACTAATTTTGCTATAACATAATGTAAATGAAAAGAAAGCCAAATATTTGAAGGGATATGAAAAGTTATATATTTGTGATTAAAAAAAACACATATGTCTAAATAGTTGCTAGAAGAAAATGACAATTATCTCAACAGCATCATTCAAAATATCATTTTTATAAAAAACATAATATAAAGGCTGACCTTTCAACGGATTAGCTACCTGATTTAGTTGTAAATGTTTTATTATTAGGTATGTGTGCTTTGGATACCATAACAAAAGACAACACTCATAGATACTTAAAATACAAAGAAAAACAATTAAAGATAATGAGGTACCAAAGCCTTTAGCAAATAAAGAATACAAAAAATTCTAATGTTCATAAAATACATTAAAAAATGACAATGCAGTTATCAAAGATATTTATTAATAGTTTTATGGTGTGAGGTCTTGAACTATTGAGTACCATAAGGGATGGTAGAATACATAAAATATAATAATATATAAAAATACAAATATACAAGATGTAATATTCCTTTTATTATATTCATATTAATATATATAATTTATGGATTGTCTTTAACGTAAGATGGTTGTAATACATATTCCATCTTTAAAATTATATGATTGAATATAGTTCATTAACCCTTCATTTTCTCGTTTGTTTTCGTGAAATTTTACATGAATTTATTGTAATTTTGAACTTACAGTTATTTACAACTTTATTTATCTTAAACTTATCAATATTTAAAACTTGCTATAGCTTTTAGTTAAAGTATTTTTAAACAATAAAGTTGATGTTTCCATTTAATTGTTCATATTTTATTTAGATAGTTTTGAATTATTTTCAATGTAAAACTATATTTCCTTTAAAATGACATAAAAACATGGTTTTCAATAAGAGAAAAAAGCGCATAATAACTCACCCACTATGACTACTGGCGGTGAGACAAGGGTCCGTACAAACAGAAATAGGACGAATACTCCAACAATCACTCCGAGACGCTTTATCAAGTCTACGTCAGTGATTTTGATGGCCTTTGCCGAGCGAACTCGGAATATGACGGATATTCTGAAAATAAAAATCGAAAAGTTAATATACAGTAATTTTAATAAAGTAAAAAAAGCTGCTTGCATATATTCTGTAGTGCATTTTTTCACGTATTATGGAAAATATTGAAAAACACTTACAAGGGTCGAGAGACGATGTGGGTTCCTAAATAATTAGGTGGACTTTCCCCCGCTGTGTCCAATGATTATTATGAGAAAACCTTCAACAGACTCTCATACTTCTTATATCGTCTCGCCAGATCTTCCTTATTTGTAAGCAATCCCATGTTAACCTACTTGGAGGATTGGGAGTCTTGGACGTCCAAATTTTATGGAAGTCTTTCAATGCTTTTGGATTTGAAAGGTATGGGACAACATCCACTATTGGTCTTGTTATGTTAAGCAATATTTAAAAAAATAATGGAATCGACTATAATGAATCCCCCTGTCACGGGCTATCAAAAGTTTTACTCACTATCTCTATGTTGTCTGGAAGAATGAGAGGATTTTGTAATAGCTCAATAGACTGCCTCAAAAAATATAAAATGTTCTTAGCTTGGGAAATGCCTCTTCTAAATTGTCTAAGTGTATCCATCTCCAAAACTTTGAATGCTCACATTGCAAGCGATGTTATTCATTCATTAGAAATTTTTAAACAGACTTGCACATAAATATTTTATTATTGTTTTCGGGAAGCCTTTTACAGTGTATCGAACATTTTTGCCCTTCAGGATCAAGATCTCCATTTTATCAACAAAGATTTTACGCAATGCTTGTACAGTCTCAACAATAGTACCTTTTGAAGTCTACTTAAAGAGTCGTGGAATACAAAAAAGAAGTATAAGAGACTGTGTTGCTCCTGTGAATAATATATTTCTTACATCCTCAAAAAAATGTTTCAGATTTGAGTTTGAACGGTTCACTGGAGGTGACAAATAATTTTTTTAAAGAAAGTCGAAAGAACTGTTTCTTCTGTACAATACACTCAGAATCAACAGATCATCTCCTTTGGAACTGTCCCGTATGAACAGAAACTTACCAGGCCCTCCAAATCTCCTTAGAAGACCTCTTCAAGATCAAAACATCTATGGAATATTTTCTGGCGCTCACAAGGAATGCCAAATGTGACGCCATTATAACCAAAGTCCAAAACATATCATCCAAAATGCGAACAGTTCAAAACGAAGACCTTTTTTATCTTTATTTTCAAAAGTTTATTAAAATGTGAATTTTTATTTATATGCTCTTAGTGCCTTTATAAAAATGATTAGGGAGTGCGATCGCCGTGTGCAATAAGGCGTGTTCAACGGGGATGGCCATTTTTGGTCTACCTCATGGATAATATCCTTGGTTAAATAGACTAATTTTAATGCTGTAATACTTATTCATATCCTGTCGGATGCAATTCTATTGGACCATATAGACACAAAAAAGAGATTGTTTCCATATTATAAATAGAGGTTATGGACACGGACTGACTCAGTCTTTCGGTCTTACAGTACAGATAGAATTTAAGATTATATAAAGACAACAACTTTTCGCATATCCTTCTAGGCATTATGTTGTTTATAAAATACAAAAATGCTTATATTTTAAGCTATAATGCTTAATTTTAATTTTTACTATTATTATCGATTATATATATATATATATATATATATATATTATTTATTCTATTAATGTATATTTTTGAATTGTGAACAAAAAAATTAAAAAATGAGGCATACATATTTGAAAACTCTAAATTTTTTTTTGTACTGCAGTATATTTTTTCTAGACATCTAAATGAATGAACGATTAAAACTCTCATTTTTCCTCATTCGTTATTTCACAATCCGCTTCATTTAAATTTACCACATGTTTAAGTAGGCCAAACGCTTTAAGAAAAACTAGAGCAATATCACTTCAAGTCTGATGCATAAGCTCTCTTTCTTCAAGTTAAATTGATGAGAGCATACAAATGAACTAAATCATATGGAAAGAAGGCATCTCACTTCATCGTTGCACAACTTACTACAAAACTTCCTTGGATATATTATTTTTAGTAGTCGCTATGGTAAAAAATATATGGACACGTGGCACTGAAGAGTTAGTAGATAATTCGAAGTGTTGCAAAAAGCACAAAATAAATCACTTTAATTTATAGGTCAAAAACCTTAGATAAAATATGTTGCAGATAGATATCCCGTAAAGATTCTCTTGATAAGAGAGTTTAAAATCGTTATATCTAACAGGATATTCAACGACTCTGTCGGAAGAGATCAGGATCTCTTCTGGTGGGGAGATACGACCTAGATATAGAGGTGATATACTACGATGTCTTATTAGTATTTTTCTATATTTTGATAAAATTATTTCAGTTTTTGTGTTCGAGGAGGCAAATATTTATTTTCATAGCCTAGAGGGCTAAAACGAATTTAAATCAACCCATTCAACAACTGTAAAGCATATTCATGGCAAATTATAAAAGTATTATTAATAAAGGATTCACATCATATTATAAATTCAAAGTTAGGCTCTTTCAAGCTCATAATATGTAATAAAAATAGTATTATAGAATTTAAAAGACGGCTTAACCCTTGTGTGGTGTTCGGGTCTGTGGGACCCGTTTTCTTTTTTGTCTCAAAGAAAAGTAATACGAATTTTTTTATTTCAAACTCAGATTCATTGGCCTTGGCTCATTTTCTGTGAAGAACATATATCACAACACGTTTTCAGTAACCACACACCATACACCCCCCTACACATTTACATTACATAGAGGGTGTTCGGGTCTGCTGGACCCGGGGTCAATGAAAGTGGGAATTTTAGGTCTTGTGCACCATCCACCCAACCTACAGAACCACCACCTACAAAGCCTGAAGTAAGTGTGATAAAATGCAGTTGATCTGACACTCAAATCTTGTGTGTGAGAGAGAGAGAGTTAGAAAAATTTCTGATATTTTCATTATTCTAGGCTGTAGCCAGTAACAACAAAAAGAAGTGATGTTTTATTTATAAATGTGACCTAATAAAGGTAAAAGACAAATATTTATCATTTATGTTGTTTATATTGCTTGTAATTGAGATAAGGAAAAGATCATTTGAGTATTTTAACATAAATAGTTTTATTGTGTTTAGCTGAGAACCCCAAAATGCAGCGGGTCCACCCTGACCCGCGAACAGTGGCTGAGTTACAAAATATGAACACCACACAAGGGTTAAAATGATATATTTCCCATTTCAAAAGTGATTACATACAACACTCATGTATATTAACAAGGCATCCTTTATTTGATTATACCTACATAGATGATATGACTTGATATAATTAAGTGTGTACATATCAACAAATTAAACTGTATTTAATTGCCTACAAAAATTTATGTTTACCACTTATACATAGATGCCTTGGTTCATTAATCTTTGCTGGAGGCCCTCGCCTAACATTCTTCATGTTCCTATTCCTTTTTACTTAATGAATGGGATGAAGTGTTTTTCATTTTCAGTAAGAGGGGGGAGGAGGTTTAAAAATATGACACCTAATTTAATTATCTTGCCTGTCTTTATTTCTTGTATATGTCAACAAACTACATGAATGCAGAGACAAGTTTTTGTGAAAGAACATTTATATATGTATGTATATAAACTTCACTGTCTTCATTCGAAGAAAGAAAAGGAATAGTAAATAAGTGGGGAAAAGTTAGTTTGTATGCTTGTGATTTGGATAGAAAAACTCACCAAAGGAACATATGGTGTCTCTGTGTCCAAATTTCTAAGATTTAGTTCTCTAATCTTTTTTTATTATGCCTAATTGGTTCCATGGAATTGCCGCTTCCGACAGGATATGAATAAGCATTATAGCATGTAAATTAGACGATCAAACCTAGGATCTTATCAATGAGGTAGCGGACCAAAAATATATAATTCAGATTTTGATGTTTTAATGATGTGATGGGTCTTGCTTCAGAGGATTAATTTTAAACTACAATGTTTATTTATGATTTACTATCACAACCCCTCTTGCTCTTTTTATTTATTATTGTATATATTATATTATGTGTGATTTTTAAATAAATGACCCATTAAAGAAAAAAAATGGCCATCCCCTTTAAGGAGTATTCGAACCTGGTCCCCCAACATTTAGAGTTGAACACGACTTAAGGCACACGGCTATCACACTCCCTTAATCATCTTCTGCCATATTTTGTAATATTAAAAATATTAAATCATGCAGGAAAGGAAATCAGATCTCCAATAGTTTATAAAAATATATGTTTATTTATTTAACAAAATTAAGTAAAAAAAGGAGTTCTGTCAGAGAACCGATGTATAATATAAACTCCTTAATGAACATTGGATAATAAGATAATTTTACTTTTATGTTTTTTCATGATTTGTCTCAGGTTAAGTATTTGATTTATCTTATATACTTGTTCAAATATTATAAATTTGGAAAAATAGATTTAAGAAAACAACAACTTAAAAAAATACTTTTATTTACAGTCTCATATACAGATACTGTTGGCAAATTTAACAAACTATGTAGAGTCAAATTTGGGTTATAGGTTACCTGTATTTAGCACCCTATTGCCATATAGCGGGCACCTGTTTTTTTTAATGGGTCATTTTTTTAAGTCGTCCAAAACATGATATATACAATAATGAATAAAAAGAGCAAGAGGGGTTGTGATAATAAAATAATAAATAAACAAACCTGTATTTAGCGACCTCTTGCCAATAGCGGGTACTCAAATTTCCTCACTGAAGAAAACATAAGGTCACAAGCTTTTTGTGTATAGCATCCGCCTTAGGGGGTATTATAGAAACCTAATATTAAGATATCAAAATTTATCCCCCCGCGAAAGTTGCGTCATAAGAAACTAAATGATCGTAGAAAAATGGATTTTGGTTTGACCCCCCCCTTACCCCCCCCCAAATTGCGTTCAAAGGTTTCGTTATGAAGCAAAACTTTTTTGTTATTACTTATTTTGAAAAAATAAGTTTAACAAAGTTTAGCTATGATCAATTTATGAGTTTGTTATTTTTGCAAATTTTCGTTAAATAATATTTAGTGCCAATAAATGAACAAAATGCTGACGCACCAACCATTCTTTAAATAACGGCTCTACTAGAGTTATTTTATAGTTTCAAGAAGGAAAAAGAAAAAGAGGGTACTCATGTTGATGTTTTTAAGTTATTTTTTAAATACGTTTGCTTAGAGGATTTCACTTGGTTTGAAACCATATAGAGCGTAAAATTTAGTAAATTTTTTACAAGTTTTATGTGATACTCACATGGACTTTTTTTGTGAAATATAGGTTCTTACAGTTCTGTTGGCTTTGGTAAGACATTTTGCCTCATGTAATGCTCCTGGAGACCTGTAGCAAAAGCTTGAATTCGAAAATTTTCCTGTTTTATTTCTAATGGAATTTCGTATATATATTTTTTTATCTGAGCTTAAAGAATACAGTAAACTTTGATTTAAGTATTTCACTTTTCCTACAAGTATTTAAAACTTTTTATTGATTTTTTGGTAAAGTCTGTATTAATTAATTTTCCTATGGTACCGAGGTCCTTTTTGTGCGCCATCTAATGTTTAACAACTTCTTTAAAAGGTAACTCATTCATGTGTAGAAGACAAATAATCCACTAAAATGGTCTTTTAAGACATAACTCGAGTCGTTTTATTACTCCTTACCATATTCTGACATTGGTGTTGCATCTGTAACACACAACATTGACCAAAGTGTCAAGTCATTAATGTTCTTCGACTACTGAAAGTAGTTATTTCGCTTGATCTTCCGCTATGCCACTTTTTAGTAATATATTCATGGTGGAGTTCTAAAAATATTTTTTTCGTCATTATATTATTATCTGCAAAAGTTTATGGATATAATCAAACGTCATAGATTTATATTCTCAACCATGTGAGGGAGTTACTATATGAAAATTAAGATGTTAAAGCAAACGTATTTAAAAAATTACTTAAAACCATCAACATGAGTACCCACTTTTTCTTTTTCTTTCTTGAAACTATAAAAGTACCCTAGTAGGAGTCGTTATTTAAAAAATGGTTGGTGCGTCAGCACTTTTGTTCATTTATTGTAAAAACTTGTAAAAAATTTACTAAATTTTTACGCTCCTATATGGTTTCAAACCAAGTTAAATCCTCTTAAGCAAACGTATTTAAAAAATTACTTAAAACCATCAACATGAGTACCCACTTTTTTTTTCTTTCTTGAAACTATAAAAGTACCCTAGTAGGAGTCGTTATTTAAAAAATGGTTGGTGCGTCAGCACTTTTGTTCTTTATTGGCACTAAATATTATTTGACGAGTTTTTTTTTAACATAACAAAGTCATAAATTGATCATAGCTAAATTTGTAAAACTTATTTTTTTCAAAATAAGTAATAACAAAAAAGTTTTGCTTCATAACGAAACCTTTGAACGCAATTTGGGGGAGTAAGGGGGGGGTCAAACCAAATCCATTTTTCTACGATCATTTATTTTCATATGACGCAACTTTCGCGGGGGGATAAATTTTGATATCTTAATATTAGGTTTCTATAATACCCCCTAATCCGCCTGTCTCTAAGTGTAAATTGATTGCATTCCCTTTAGTTGCACGAATATGTAGACCTCTCGACAATATCTACAAACTGTAAGCCAATCACTTACCTCCATGTTTTAAGCATAAGAGCTCCATAGGATAATGCGAATCCGATTTCTCTCAGCCATATGCGTAGCGTGCAAGTGATGATGTTTGGATTTGGGTACAAAATAATGGTCTGAAAGAAAAAAAAATGCATACTTAAATATATTTCTTAATAATAATTCTTAACGAGAGGAAGACGCTCCCGGCACCCAATTTCACAGCACAGTGACATTTATTGGCAGAGTAGGCTAACTTGAAATATTTATTAGTATTTAGCTCATTTGGCATCTTAATTCTGCACTCAGAGATGCAAAAATTTGATCGCTTGTTCCTTTTGGCATTTCCAACAACTCCACAAAGTTTAATCCGAATCCGTTCGGCACTTTTTGAGTTATCCTGCTGACAAACAAACCAACTACCAACAAACCAACGCCTGTGAAAACAATACCTCCTTCGGTGGAGGTAATAATAATTTTCTTAATATATAAATATATTTCTTATATAACCCATGGTTTTATTAAACTACCTTAAGTTTTGTTTATTTATCAATCAATGAAACCATTCTTTGGGAACATAAAACTACAACTTTAACATGAGTCTTATAATAGTCTAAAAGCGGGCATTTCTTCTTTTAATTTAACTTTTACACATTTTAATGAACCATTTTGCTAAACTAGGCTCTTCAAAAATGTATTCCACCATGATTCAAAAACCTTATTCCCTTTGTTGTATATTCAAAATGAAAAAAATGGCTTCTTTTCATGAATATTTGATGATGAAAAATATATATACATATTACATACCTTTTTAATATGAATTTCGTTCATCAAAAAAATTGTAATACTTCCCATATTTTCAACTTAATATTTCCACTCATGAATATATAATCAAATTATATAGTATTTGAATTATATCCAAGGACTAAAAATTAATTAAATTGCCTCAGAAATACAATGAGGACTAACTTTAATTATCAAAAGTCTGAAATTTTCTTAGAGCCAAGGATGACGTAGAATATAATGGCGGTATTTAGAGGGGTCGTCTTATTTTGCTAACATCAAATATAGAAAGGTCATTGCAGAGGCCCCTTAACTATATAGAAATCCTCTTGTAACTGCAATCAACTAGAGTTATATTCTATTTATTTTGTAGTCATGCGCAGTTGTTCACAAACAAAATATCTATACTAATAAAAAAAATCCGTTCGTTCGTTTGTTCGTTCGTTTCCCTGTATCTCCCGAACAGTTGATTTGATCTTGACGAAATAATTAGTAAATAGTTTTGAGAAATCAGGGAGTGTTTTAATGGGGTGCCAACTCCCGGAAAATTCGTCATCGTCATGCTTATTTTATTCACCAAAACGTTTTGTCGATTTTTTAAAAATGCTAAGTTAGATTTTTACCAACTCTTCTGTGGATGAGACAGAGGTAGAAAGACGTGTTTTTGTTTGTTCAATTATTTAGTGGAAAATTCGTTTTCCATATGATTATTAAAAATAAGTTTTTTTGTCCCTGCCTTTCCCCCAAATTTAAAGTTTGTGGAAAATAACAACTTTTTTATACGCAACATCGCGCTAATAAAATTTTAATAATACCTAGAGATGGAGAGTGATGTATATCAACCTGAACTTTTCTTGATTAGATATGAAGTTGTATTCCCATTTAAGTTTTTTCTTTTGCTGTTTTCCTCCATCAACGGAGATCAAACTAATACTCTGAAATTCAGCTCTACCGTAAATATCTTTTATGTTCTGTATGAAATGAATATAAAAAATACGATGTTGAAATACCCAGCCTTAAGGAATACAAAACGGAAAAAATGGCAATGAAGACCCAATGACGTCTTTTTGAGGAACTGATTTTAATATAAAAATCACATGCGTTAACATCATTAAAATTATTTGTGTGATTTTTTCCATTCCAGACTATTGTCAAGTTGAAAAACCCTGGTCAGCGCCGGGTAAAATTTGCTAGTAATAGATATATGAGAGGGACAAACCCAATGTTTTGTGGCGTAACTTTCTACAGGTCTAACCAACTGTGTTCTATTTTTTATATAACTTTCTAAAGGGCTGACTTCTTGTTTTTCAAAACACTTTTTATATCCTAAGTTTAAAACATGGATATCATTTAAAACGATATCTAAGGAAAATATCAAAATTAAACATTGTTATAAGTAAATAATCTGAATTTTTTTGAAGTAACATACTATACTAGATATTATATATATATATATATATATATATATATATATATATATATATATAATTATATATATATATATATATATATATATATATATATATATATATATAGATATATATATATATATGTATACCTATATATATATATATCCTTTTTCTATCCTTTTTTGATACAGAGAATTAAAATTATTTTACTTTATCCTCCCTAGAAAGCTTATTTCCCTAGTGCATAGTCATATGTTGTAAGCCTCTTCTAAGAATACCGTGTATTATTTATTTAAGCATTGTATGTATTCTTTGCTTAAGCCGAATTCATTGATTTCAAAGCTTTGACGTCAGCCAGTAAGTAGAGAATGCTCTCTCATAAACATATATAAAATCAATGGACATACTTTTATAACATATTTGAATAAGGTTGATATCATATATATATTTTATATATAATATATATATATATATATATATATAAATATATAAATATAGATATATATATATATATATATATAGATATATATATAGATATATATATATATATATATATATATATGTATTATGATATTAATTCGTTAAATCTATAATTTTAAAAGGTGTCAAAACTTAGAAGAGATATAATTAAAGAAACTAACATGATTATATTATGAATGTCAAAATCTATTGTTTGTAATTTATGCATCATAAATATCGGTGTTCTACGTGTCAAATAAATGTCATTTTTTATTTAAGAATAATTCAATAGTTGCTGTAGAAATATCGACATTTGATCAACCAAAACAAAAAATCGGGACATTTTCACTGTTTTATATATGTGTATAAATTGTTTGGATCTGTCTTTTAATGACTGTCACTGAAAATTGAAGACATGTTTTTTAATGATTTGTCAATGTTTAGTTGAATGTCTCTTCTCAGTTGAGTATCTTGTTATAAGGTGGGTTTCTACTGTCTATACCCTGTAATTCAGATATTAATTAAAAGTCCTAAATACTTCTTATGCCAATCTTATGTCATAAACATTAAATACGGTGAAGTTGAAATCTCAAAATGGAAAAATGATATATTTATTTAACATAGAAGCATAGCAAAATACCAAATTAATATATACCAGATCATTTACTGTGGAAATGCCCGTCTTAATTGAAACATATCGGACCCTTCCAGATATCAGCATGGATCACTTCAATGAAAAGCCATCAGAGACAGTAGACTTTCCCAACTTCTCGTTCAATCACAGATGTGATGCAGTTTTAACAAAAGTTAACTACGTAGTAAAAAAAAAGAACAATAAAAGATCTCTAAAATGATGTCCATTGCTTCCCTTTATTCCAAAGTTCTCCAACAATTAATACCTGAATAATGACTTTAGAAACTCAAATAATTTATTTAAAAGCCAGTGCTGTAGCGTGTTTATTATTATTAATATGGTATTGTTATTTAATTTTATATAGGTAATTCTAACGTTACCCCTTTTGAGATTTGATGTTTGCCGTTGTGTATTCGCTATTGTTTCAATACAACATACTTAAATATTAAGATTAATTTTATTGTTAATGTATAATTAATACATGACGGTTGAAAGTGTCAATTGAATATAAATATAGAATACATGCGGATGCTACAAGGCGTTGCCCGAGATTTTCCTGGATATATATATATAAGAGCTACGACTACCGAATGTAAATCGGTATTCGATACTACCGACGGTAGATTGCTATGCATTGAATACTAGAGTAGCTGAAAGTGTATTTAATATCGGACAATAAAAGACTGTAAATGAAAAAAAAAAATTATAGCTTCAATTTCCAATAAAATCCAAGTACAATAAAATTTAAATTAGATTAGTATGTATTAATTTCAAATAATCTATAATAAATTATATCAATGATGTATTTAATTGTCCTTTGTTATAAATTGTCCGATATTAAATGCATATGAAGAAGTAAGAGCAGATACATTAGAAAAATTTCTCTCTCTTTCTTATCTACCTTACCGAATATCGATATATATAAAATCTACCGAATACCGATATCGATCGGTAGAAGGTATTTACCGAATATCGAACCGGCGGTACATTTTTCTACCGAATCCCAGCTCTGATATATATATATATATATATATATAGACCATCTCAACTTGAAGTAATGTTATACATTTATATTATATTATCTATTTTCATTTAATTACTGCTATGAACGGTGAAATATGGATGAATGAGCCACCATTTTCCTTATTCTCTTTCTTTTTCCACTTCATCTATATGAATTTTTTCGTTATTAACTATGAAACAATGAATTTATCCTTAGTCATTAAAGGGGAAGAAAGCAGCAGCAGCACCACCAAATCTTTGTCTGTTTTGAATGACTTTTTTTTCTTCTTATTTTCATATTATTTTATGATTATGTAAGTTAATAATAATAATAATATTGTGAAAGAAGGAGGGGGGGGGGGGGGTGTCTTAAGAAGATAGACGTAATCCAAGACTTTTTCTTGGCTTTCTCAATATTTATGATGATGATGATGAAAAACCACTCTATCAATGGAAGCATACCAAGGATAATTTAAAATAATAATCTTTGTAAGTTTATTTAAAGTGCATGTTATTTGTAAGTTGTGCGTATAATTTATAACTATGAACATACCAAAATACTTAAAGACAAAATAAAATTGGAGTGCGATAGCCGTGCGTGTTAAGGCATGTTCAACTCTTAATGTTGGGGGCACAGGTTCGAATACTCCTGAGAGGGGTGGTCATTTTTGGTCTACCTCATTGATAAGATCCTAGTTGGTGGAACAAATTAATCTTTTAAATATATGTAATATATCGGGAGAGAGAAAATCTTATCCCCATTATTATATCCCTAATTGGTTGTTGCACTTGTTTACTTACCCTTAATAAATCAAGCAATTTAAAATAAATGGAGAACTGTTTTTCTTACGATTACAATTCACTTAATTTGTTCTTAATCCCTTATTAATGAGATATCCTCTTGTTTTTTATCCTAGGCAAGATTAAGGGTAGAAATTATAATATTATTATCATTGTTATTGCATTTGATGGTGATCGTGGGAACAATAACTCAGTAAATAATAATATTTATTTTTATCATCCGTTGCTTCAGTGAAACTCTCTGCCTAATAATGATCTTTTTTTTTGTTCTTGATTCTCAACACGTACTTCACAACGCAATGAATGATTTAAACAAAATATTGCTTTAATTAAGGGGAGAAATGAAGGACTATACATATATTAGGGTTGTTCTTATTTTTCAAATGCTTGAAATGTTAGCAACATTGTGGATTTTCTGTTTCTTGGTGATAAAAGAAGACGACATACAGAGTTTGAACGAAATCAGTCAACATTTCGGGGTTGCACAACGAGGTCAAAGTTTTAAAAAATTTGTAAAAATATTTTTTCCCGCAAATTCCTTGAAAATGGTGGGCGTTACAGACTTCAATAATAATTAATAATTTAAAGCAAATCTAATTTACTACCAGACGTATTTTTATGTTTTTTTTTACTAAAACAAAGTTTTCTGCAAAAACATAGGAAAAAAAGTAGTGTGTAATGTTAGCATATTTCATAGCTTTTTGTATCAATTAACTTCACTCGCCTGTAGAAGATGACTTGTTTGCTTCAGGGTAAAATAGTATTTTTAAGTTTAGTAAAACTGTAGATGACAAATCCAAAAATTACCTTGGTTGCATTCTATCAATTCAGAATTCAGTACAAAATCTGAGTAAACATCATATCTGATTCAGAGCCTGTATTGACTTATAAGAAATCGATTATAAAAAATAATAATGTGTTTTTTAGATTTGCGTCAAGGTATCCTCTTAAAATTTTACTTTGTCTCTGACGCATTTATAATCCATTAAATACGTCATTTTGTACGCAAGATATGTTTTTTAATGTATATATAACTCTCCACTTATTAAATTGACATGATTTAGTATACCAAAATATTAAAGCTGGTGTAACGAGCATTCATTTGATATGTTTGGTGTTCTAAAAATCGCTATACTTTAAGAGAAATAAGCAAATACATTTTGCACGTACTCTCCCATAAAAATTGATCCCTTGATATGATAATATACAATTACCGCTTGGTAACCACTGTTACCTGGATAAAAGAGAAAGAAAAAAGAGAAGCGAGAGAGTATTTTGCTTCACTTCTCTCGCTTCTCTTTTTTCTTTCTCTTTCTATCCGGTAACAGTGGTTACCAAGCGGTAATTGTATATTCTCATATCAAAACAATAACTTTTGGTGAACATAAAGAACGACGAACCAAATATTTTGCGAATGACAACCAAAACTGATAAATAATATATATATATATATATATATATATATATATATAATATATATGTATATATATATATATTATCTATCTATATATATATATAATCTATATACATATATTTATAATCTATATTTATAATCTATATTTATAATCTATCTCTATCTCTCTCTTTCTTATCCGGAAGCGATTGAGGACGAATTTCTTCTCCATACACTTCTTGGGCCAGAGATATGCCTGAGTCAGTCCAAGGTGTCGTGTGCAGATCCAGAAGCACTCTATGAAGTGCTTTAATCCATTCCTCGGAGTTTTCTGTTAGGCGGGCCCTTAAGGCCTATTTAAGGGTCATGTGGGCCCTTTCTACGAGCCCATTAGCCTGAGGGTTGTAAGGCGTTGTAAATTTTGAGTTTATCCCCAAAATGTCAAACATGTGTTTCCACAACTCCGATACCAATTGACTCCCGAGATCCGAAGTTATTACGGGACGGAACACCAAGCCGCAATATCCACTCCCCTTGGAATGCTTCCACATTCACAGAAATTGTTGTTTTTGTGAGTAATATTGCTTCCAGCCATCACTTTCTCCTATCAATCATGGTAAGGACATACCTCATTCCATTGACTGGAGGGAATGGGCCAACCAAATCGCTGTGAACGTGGTAGAACTTCTTCTCAGGCACATCAATTAAAGTTGGCTTCTTATTAACATGAGTGGTGACCTTGGTTTTGGCACATGTACCATATATATATATATATATATATATATATATATATATATATATATATATATATATATGACTAATGGATTTGTCATTCATTGTAATCGTTTTTAAACCCTTTTTATAGTGTCCATTAATGTTGTGATCTTGCTAGCACATATTAAATTATGTCACCAACCCATTTTATCGTTTGCAATCCTATATATAGGAAGTATTTCTACCAATCATATATTTATGAAAAATATATCTCATTCCCTCAAGTCTTGTATTAATTATTGATATGAAAAAGTTGATGATTTTTTTTTTTTTTGTGTGTGTGTGTTTGAAAGCCTGCACTGCTTTCATGCTCTATTCTTAACTGAGATATATTATATGACGATGATGCACTCTTAACTACCTCCAGGCCTTTCAATTATTAGATGTTAATATACAAAGCGTTGAATGGATAATATAAAACCCCTCAAGGTATTGATATAGATATTCGTCAATACAAAAACTAAGAGAGGTTTTTGAAGCTGTCTTATAGCTTCCTTTGTGCCTTTGAATACTTTTTACATTAATGGAAGGGAATTGGGCTTTGCATTGAATAAGAATTAATCTTTTGTCTTTAGGATGTGGTCGTTTCAAAATGAGTCCCATGATCTAGCAAGTATTTTGATTATTATTAAGTTTACTCATTGATACTTCAAAGCTACACAGTTTATATATATATATATATATATATATATTATATATATATATATAATTTATTATCGTATATTGTATAAACTAAAGAGTTATTTAAGATTTGGATGAAGTTAATTTTTTTAAAATTCCATTTCGTGGAATTTTCTTTCATTTTATGTTAATTAGAAATTTGATTTTTTTTGCCCATATGGTTCAATTGAATCGCTTCCGCATAGCTATGATTTAACATTAAGGTTCTATTTAGTCCATAAGACCTAAAATATTTCTATGAAGTTGATCAGCATTGACAATTTCCCCCTCTTGGGAGTGGAGCTTCCACCTTCAATAGCAAAAGTCGAGCACGTTTCTTCCATTGATTTAGGTGTAAAGCGTTCTATATTATATTTTTGACAAAACCTGACGTTACGAAATGCATACTTTCTTAGATATCATCAGTCATTGTCGAACAAATTTATCATTCATGAGTGTCGTTTTGTCAGCAGAGTGATGAGACGTCATATTACATGCTGGCTGAGTGTGGGTTCTTGTGTCTTAAGAGAATGATGGCTCAAAATGCTTCAACCAACATCCTCCAGAGCTGAAGCAGATCCCAGCAATTCTTAGGAATTCTAACATTGGTTACTACCTGTTTGGTTTCCCGAGGTAAAATGAGTAATAAACACGGTTAAAGTGTTTGTGTGTTCTAGGGAATGGGCTAAGATCGTAATTCGATTCCTCCCTGGATTCAAGATTTAACTTCAATTCGTACTCTTGGATCCTACCCTCATACAAACAAACATACTTGAGCACATGTTATTATCAACTTCTATAAGATATATGATTATATAGCAAAAAATATATCTTATTTTGGCTATTGACGAGTGGACATTGAAATATATAGTTTTTTTTTTTTTTAACAATGGGTCATTTATTTAAAAATCGTACATAAAATAATATATACAATAATAAAATGTGATAAAAAAATCATAAATAAACATTGTAGTTTAAAATTAACCCTCTGAGGCAAGACCCATCACATCATTAAAACATCATAATCTGCATTATACTATATATCTGCTCGTATATATAGTGGAAGTGAGTACACGAAATACAGGAAGAAAAAATTGTAAATAGTATATAAGCACATCCTTTATTGCACGGCTCCCTCGATGATGTCATTTGAAGTCCTCTTATATCTTCTTACAATGAGTCTCAAGCGAGAGTAAAAATGACAGGACCACTGAGGAAAAACTTTGACGATATCCGCGGCGAAGTCCCATAACGTCACTTTCTTAGAATGTGGAATCTTGAGGGCAAAGGCTCCATATCTTGCAGCCGCAGAAATAAATATTTTTTTAAACGACTCATTACGAATGAGTGTATTGGAGGTTAAACACTCAGCGATGTGAGCTTTAGCGCTAGCAAGTGCAAAACTCAGAGCCTTGGACTCAGGAGATGCAGTCGCTGCCCCCAGAGGATTACCAAATAGGATATAGGCCGATAAAAACTTAGCCTCATTTTCAGAGCTGTATAAATGACTTATGTTATGGGTGACGAAAGCACGAAGATATGACAGGGCATGGCAATCAGCGAAAGCGTGAATGATCGAATTATAGACTTTTCCGCAGTCCTTACAAGGAAAGTTGAAAAAGATGCAACCCGTAGAGATTTGAAATTGTGAGGTGAATTTTTTGCTATCCTTAACGTTGGTTGATTCCATAATTATTTTTTCCCATCTTTGCGGAAGATTTAGGTCTTGAATAAAAACCCGGCAGATTTTCTTAGCGTCCTCGTCGGGTCCGGGCGTTGTACTTAATTTAATATGCCAAGGAGTAGGGGATGTATGAAGCCTAGCTGCTCTAAGAAGTGGGAAGTAAAACTTTCCGCTCTAAGACCACAGTCTACATCTTTTTTAAATCGTGGATGGTGAAAGTTTCTGTTCTAAAGGCGTCTAATTCCAAGCTCTGGGGAGTTGCATGTTGCCCAAAAAAGGCCCTTTTCTTGGAGTTATAATGAATAATGTCTACAGTAGAGGAAAAGTCGTAGGTTGGCGTAAGACTCCATAATATTCTTTGACATGAAGCCCATATCGGAGAATTTTTTAATAGCACATTGGAGGCTAGGGTACCCATCATTAAAATGGAGTAAATGTGGCTATTAGAGACTGTTGACCTCCACTCCTGCTCTGGGTTGCACGAAAGATCGATAAAATTTTCTTGTAGATTTTTGGCAACACTTTGGAAAGTTGCACCAAGCCTCCTCCGAGTTGTTTTTTAGATCTCTTCAGGGATGGAAGATAACTTTTGTGGAAGAGTTTCTGGAGCCAAGAGTCCTCTTCCTCTATCACCCAAAGGGCAATTTTGGGTAAAGCGTTTGCGAAGTAGAGAACTGAGGGAACTAATTTAACATTGTAAAAATCAATTCTTGTTTGAAGATTGTATTTTCTCCACTCCATTAGACTTGTTCTAATTAAGTTGGCCAAAATATTTTTATTTGAATCCGAATTTCCACTGCGTTTCCACTCAATACCGAGTATGTTTAGACTGTTCCTCACTGGGCAACCCATAATATGTGTATTGTCTTTCGGGCACCACTGTCCCAAAGGGAGGATAGCAGTTTTCTTGCAGTTGATTTCCAGTCCAGAGTGTTTCTTAAATCTTTTAAAAAAGGAGATTAGAATGGCCACTCTATTACACACCTGAAGCTCCGAGTTTCCTTCCACATAAAGTGTGACATCATCTGCGTAAATGTCAAGAAGATGCTTGAATTTTCCGAAATTGATTCCAAAGCCCGAATATTTGTATTTCAATCTCTGAGCAAATTCTTCAATTGCAGCCACGAACAGAAGAGGGGCTAAGGGACATCCCTGTCTACAACCGCGCTTAAGATGGATTGGCGGACTCTCGAGACCCTCCAAAGTAATGGTAGAAGTTCCATTAAGTAAAAGAGCTCGGACTGGGTTGAAGAAACGGGAAGGAAGTAATCGCTTTATTGCACGAAGAATACACCGATGATAGAGAGTATCGAAAGCCTTTCTAAAGTCAATGGCTATAATTGCGCCAAATCTTTTATTCGAGTCCACCAAATCTATTGCGCACTGTAAGTTCCGAGCTATATCGGAGATTTTGCGCTGCTTCAAAAAGCCTTTCTGGTGACATCCATTTTTTTATTAAGCAGAGGCTCCATTTGCTTAGCAATTACTCCAGCCAGAATCCTGTACGATTAATTTAAAACCGTGATAGGCCTCCAGTCCCCAATCTCAATTGCCTTCACTGTTTTGGGAATCAAAACTATACGACCCTTAGACACATCTTTTGGTATTTCACCCACTTTTTCCATTTCTCTGCCCACTTTTAAAAGAAAAGGTATACACTCTTCTCCAAATATTTTAAAGAACTGACCACTTAAAATACTTAAAAATATACTCATGTACATTATCCTTTGTAAAGAGTGCACAGTAGGTTCCCTTCTTTCTACCGGGAAGTCTGGGGCCTCTGACTCCGACAAGGGACTGAAACGATTCATTAAAAGCTTGAAGGATATCTTTAGTGTTGGTTAAAATCTTGCCATTGTATAAAATATTTTTCAGTTTTAGAGTTTTGTCATCGTCCTTCTTTATACGTTTCAGGCGTTGGACATGACTGTTTTCTTTTAAAACTTTACTTCTCATGTCCTCCTCGCAAACTTCGGCCAATCTTAAGTGTTAATTACATCAGAGGTGTAGCTCCTTAAAAAGATAGAACCATTATCTAAAACGTCGTCCACATCCCTTTGGAACTTTTCACGAGCAGATTTTGAGTCGAAGGCAAATTTTTTAGTGGTTAAAATAATCATACTGTTAAATGCCTCATGACTTTTGAGGCTGAGTTTTTTTTTTGCTTATATGGTTCGATAAATTGCCTCCGACTGGACATAAGCATTATAGATTTAAATTAGTCACTCGAACCACGGTTCTTATCAATGGGGTTAACCAAAATGACTTTCCTCTCTAGGGAGTATTCGAACCTGGTCCCCCAACACGCCTTAACGCACTGAGCTATCGCACTTCCTTAAGTTTGTTTTTCCTTTCTCGCCTCCATCCATCGAAAAACTACCTCAAACTATATTTATAAAATATAAACTGCTAAAAATCCGATTGACTTGGATTATAACAGAGTTTTTTTTAATTAATTTATTTTTTTTGCTGAATCAATATCCTTTTTTCAATAAAATAATAATAATCAACTTCAGCTCCTAAGAACAAAATTTAGATTATTGTGTTTGTTCATACATCATATTTGTGTTTTTAGTATGATTTTAGCTGTACTAACACTTAAACGTATAAGTGAAAATGAATCTCGTATTGAGAATTTGAACATTCACACAATAAGTATTTTTGGCCTTCAATGGTTAATTATAAAATAATTATGTTCTCCTCAGGCTTTTTGAAGGTCATTCCTCGTTATATGGAATGGCCTACGATTTAATTCCGCTGAACTTTTAATTTTATGGTATGATAATCATTAATTTCACTTATTCAACGGAAGTACAAATAACAGCATATTATATACGATACACTATAATACAGAAATGCTACACGGACAAAATATGTCGCTGCAAAAAAAACCTACTTCCTTATTTATAATATGTATTGATCAAATATCAACAATTTTTATTCAGATATAGAACAGCTATCTAATCAATGTATTCGCTACCTGCGACACCAAAACCTACTCAATAGGCTACAAAACCGAAAACAGGCCTTTTTGATCTACGCTGATACTGAATTTCTTTTTTTGTACTGGTGATAAGAGATTATTTGGTGCTATTGGAGGAGGGGTAGGTCATGTTCTCCACGTAAGACGAGACAAAGTAGTCCAACAGGTTCAAATGCGATGATGAGGAAGGCCAAGAGGAGAAGGAAGCGAACTCAAAAACATTGTTTTTCGGTCATTCATGCGTCTGCTTAGCTTTGTGAGCTGAAGCCGAGTCCTGTTGCCACATCCACGTCCCTCTGCTGACAACAGACTTGATCCACGACAATACAACCTCTTCTAGGATCTACAGATGGATGTTTGTGACCGGAAACTTGTTTCGATGACTCCTCCAGCCTGTTCTACAGACTTATGACCGTTATAACCGGCATTGACAGAATGTTAAGGATGTCAGCAATGTTTAATTTCATGTACTCGCTAAACATAATCTGAATAGCTGTGCATCTATATTTCTCTCATTGAATATAATGACATTTCTTGGGACCTTAAAATGATGATATCGCTACAAGGATAAACAATAACTGAAGCCTATTCCCCTGGAAATCATTAATACATTAGCTGATTGACTAATGTTGTCTTTAAAATGAGGCAGATTTTGTCAACGCACCCTTCACGTCCAATTCACAAAAACTATCTTTTTACGCATGTCGTAAACACAAATATTTTAGTAATCCGCCAATTTCTAACTATATTTTTTTAATAAGTCAAACAGTTATACATGCATTTGAATTTTATTCCCATTTTAGTTGACTTTTTAATTTATTCATAATTATATGTATTTATCATTTATATTTCAGGTAGAATTAATCGCTTTTAACAATAAAACGATTGATTTGTGGAAAGAAGCATGAAAAATCACATGTAACAAACACTGTTTAATTATTCACATAAGGTGCTTCTCGTTTCCATTAATCAAATTGGGTGTTACTAAGTGATTATCGATCACGTGTTGGCTGTTTTGTTCACTTAATGGTACTGCTATATACATGTGCAAATACCTGTATATTGAACAAATGTGTTCGCTCACTTTTCCATGGGAAAATAATTCACGTGTTTAATTATAATTTCCTCTTTTTTTAAGCAGCAGCTTTTTTCGTGTAAGAAGTGGGAAATCCCCCGTCACACAAGAAAGATTTGAGATGATATTGAATGAAAATCCAATTGAGATTAGGCTTTGACAAAATACAACTCTAGAACTGACCAAATAAAGATTTATGAACACATATCCGCTAGCCTAGACGATGATTTATATATTTGGCCCAACAAGTTTTTTTCTTATTTGGATTTCATTTTAAAATAATAATTTCCACTTTTTTCTTTTTAGCACTAAAATTAGCTAAATCAGTTTGCAAAACTAATTATATACTCAACGGTTATAAAGAAAAGTGCATTTAAAATCAAATAAATAAAATATTTTATATATATATATATACATAAACGCCGCCAAATAGTCACCTTGGTCAAATAATAAGTCCCGATAATGTATTTTACAAATTATCACAATTGTCAAAACCTGCCACCATTACTTGCTTATAACTAAGTTTGTTCTTTATTTTCACATTTAGTAATCATTTCACATTCATTTTAGTGATGAAATATACGTTCATTTGTCTATTTTTATATGTTTATTATGGTATTTATAGCTATATATAAAGTATATAACTACTCACGATCTTATAACTTTGGATCAAATATTTATTATATCCTAAAAAATTATATTCTCTTTTTTTAATATTTTAATTTATATTTTTACAGTTGTAGCTTATAATCCTTCTTGGGAATTGTTGAATAAAAGTATGAAATAATTTACTGCGTAATAACAAAAACTTTAAGGTATCAATAGGAAGGTAGTGATGCATATCCCTCATATAAATATATATTCAATGCAAATATATTTGAATAATAAATTATTTCTGGTTCTTACTCAGTATATCAATAACATATTTCCTTTTCTAAAAGATGTGATCCCATTATGAGCTCTTTATTAATGAGGAACAGCTTTCTAAGAGAAGGGAGCATATTGAGGTCATATGCACATATATATATATATATATATATATATCTACCTTTGTTGTCAACTTACAACTATTATTATAGGGTTATAATCACTGAAGAAAACTACTCATATTTAAGGCTTTTTATGTTATAAGAAGAAAAAATATCTATAAAAAGATACAACTAGATTAAAGTCTCAAGAACTTCTTTGTGATGTATAATCCATTCATTTATTTCACCTTAATCCCTGATATATTTTGTGATGAATGAAACGTATTTTTATCTTTCTCTCTTAAAAAAATATTTTCACCTTTTCATTCGCTGTAAAAATGGAATTTTTTAAGGAGGAGATCGTTGCGAAATAATAATTCATTTTCATGAGTAGCAAATAAAGTGGAATAAGAAAAATGATATAAATTTAATGCAACAATCTGTAGGAATCTAAATGTTCAACAAGAAATGCTCATGCCGAAGAAATTACATGCTCTCTCCATAAGGAAGTTGTTAAGGTGAAATGCAACAAGTATACTGATTAATGATGCTAACATGAATTATATTATACGAGACGTTTAGCAATCTCATGAGAGATAAAAGTATCATTTTGAAGAAAATTTCATATGAGGATATTTGCGAATCCCTGAGGTAGTCACATTACGTGCAAATCGTCACTTAATACCAGAGTCACTGGTGTATTTGTCGATCAAGATATTAGGCTTTGGACAAATCAGGTTGTTGGTAGTTAATACATTTGAGCTTCGTATTTGGTTATATTACCATTTTGTATATTATATAAACGATTGCCGAGGATACAATACATGTTAAACTATGAGTCTTGTGTCTTTCTCCATGTCAGATATAGGGTATTAAACACGAGTTTATTGCATTACGACGACCTTTCAAAGCCAAATACGATTTTTTTAGTCTGGACTATCTATGCTATTTTTTCGTGAAGAGATAACTGGCATAGAATAGATGACTTGCAGTTGTCGAAGAAGATAAGGGGCGAAACGAACTTCAACCATCCATATTTATTTCTATGATAATTTGTCAAAACAGATGTTTTTTCTCCATATCTTGGTTATAACCATAATATATATCTTTTTCAATAGATTTATTCGAAGCAAGATAGTAAATCATTATTTTATAATATCATTGTTTGTCTTAAAATATCCACCAGATGACCAACTCTCCTCAGTTAAGAATGCGCTTCACTTAAGCCTGCTCTGCAATGGAAGAATCTCAAGTCTCAGTTCCAAAAGGAGATTTGTAAGCATTTGAATATTTAGAATATTTAAAAAAGCTAAGATACGTTATGATTAATAGGAAATTGCTAAGCTAAATCACGTTTTAACAAGCAGTAATGCCTTTTTGTTTTTGTCAATACAATATATCTTGTTTTGCAGATGAAATAGATAAGGAAAGCAATATTTATTTCCTCAGAATATATTTTTGGTACTCTACGATAAACAAATGGAGAACTTCAATATTTTATTTAAAGCCATTGTTATCGACTAATGAACACTTTACGTATAGACACAATAAGTAACTAATTATTTAGCAACCAAGGTTTTTTAGGCCCATTTTCTATTACCTGAATATTTTATTTGCTACATACATGATCAAGCTATAGAAATTATAGGGAAAAATCCTTTTCTTCCTGAGAGAAGAAGTGAATAAGAAATTGGTTACTGTCGTTGTCTATATTCTTCTTATTTTTGTTCTCGTTGTTATGGATAACATAAATATTTGAGTTTCTATATTCAATGTAAACATCATTTAGATGGTATTTTTTTCGTAAATATTTGACTTAAAGACGTGGAGGAAAAAGAAAAGGGTAGGCATGAAGTGAAACTAATCCAAATACATATATACGAAGCGAATCAAATATTGAATAAAACATAAGTATACAAAAGATTAAAAGAAAGAGAGAGAGCGGGAGTACTTCAAATATGAATAAAATTGTAATGCTTTCTTCTATCAAGTTAACTTTTTGCTTATTTGGTTTGATGGAATGCCATCCTTGAGAATATTAATAAGCTTTTAAATTTGTTAACAAAACTAATATATTTTTCAATGAATTGATCTATTTTGGCATTTAGGAACTCGTAAGTTGTCGTACCTGCGTCTTGGATATTCAGAGTCAAGTATGCTTCCATTTTTTTGTTGCCTATATGGCTCGATAGAATTGCATATATATATATATATATATATATATATATATATATATATATATAACCGTCACCGTCAAAGTTACAGAAAGACGAATGAACGAAAATATTGAAGTCCCGGCCCGGTAATTTTTAGATACCGAGCCGGGTACCCGGTCGTTTCCTGATTTAAAAAAAAAGATATATATATATATATATATATATATATATATATATATATATATATATATATATATATATATATATATATATATATATATATATATATATATATATATATATATATACTATTGTCTTTAGTTGCCACAACAAAAAAAGCATTGTTCTAGACGCTAATATTTTCCATGTAATAGGGCCTCCTGATGTTAACCTTCAAATGATATAATTTGGTAATAGTAAAACCCTTCTATGTAAAAAAAAATATTTATAACAGAAATGATAACAATATGAAATTTAGGTGAATGAAAAACATTACCCTCAGAAAATAATGATGAAATCCTATTGTTCTCGTTTATTATCTTATAGTTGTTGAACTTTAGTGCAAGTAATTCCTGTGAGTCTAAGGAATAAAAAACGCTTTATACATTTTTTCATGCCCCCTGAACTCATATTAGTTCAGTTCAATATTTAATCCATGAGTGGGTCAAATTTGATGTATTTGCACTTTTAAAAGCAGAAAAACCTATTCAATGTCATTTTAAGCCTATAAATTCTGTGACTTTTTCCAAAGTGTCCCCATCTATAAAATGATTTAATAAACAATTAGATATCAAGCCACATAAAGGCTGTACAAAAAAGGTTACACTGGTCGTCTTAAGATCAATTTTGACCCACCCCAAAAAAATAATTATATTCTAACTCAGCCTTTTATGTTTTCTGTGATATTTCTTTAAAATAATATTTTTGACAAAAAATAAACAAAAGCTGATTAAAATTAATACAAAGGTAGTGGGTCAATTTTGACACGTAGGACGAACAGTTTGACCAAAAGGGTTGAACAGCTTGTTGTAGTATATATCTAATATAAGTAATGACAAACAAATGAACTAAGAAAACTAGAACAATACGTCATAATATTATTTCCAAAGAGTTAATGATTGCTATAATTATTTAATATCAAATATTTTTGTTCAATCCATAGTGTTTTATATGTTAAAGCTTGCTAATATTAGAGAGTTTTTTTTATTAGGTTATGGTCTTGATATATCAATAATATCAACATGTGTACATTAAAGTTCCGATATTTTCAAAAAATAATGCATGAACATAGATGTTTGTAACAGAAAATTAAAATATTGCGTTTACTTTATTCATAGCGTAATATTTTGATATTTTATTGGGTCAAAATTCTTGATATGAGAATTAGTCAAATGGTGGATTATAAATATTTTTTTAAAGGTCTTTACTTAAAATTGTATTAAATAAAATAAAATTATGCAAACAGAATAAAATTTAGATGATTTAATGGCATAAACTTTCACGTGACTACTATTTTTGTATATCTACTATTAAATTACCATTGAGAGAGGTATGCACGTTTTCAAGTGTTTGTAGGGTGACAAAGAATATTATTGGGTTGTTTAGATCCTTCTCGTGCCTTAAGCGTCAATTAATTCTAAGAAAATATATTTTTTTCCTATAAATAATTCATGATTATCATATTATTTCTTGATATATATATATATATATAGCCATGAAGGCTAGACTTATATTAGCTCCGAAATAAATCATACAACAACTATGTGTTAAAGTAGTTATTATACAAATAGTGATGTTTCTTGGCATAGGTGATGGGGAGATGCTTCGTTTTGAGGGGGGGGGGGGGGCAGCATTCAATTAGCCCGAATTTTAACAAGAACTCTTAAATCTGTGAAAAAATCGAATAAAAAAGCTATGTAGATTAATATCTTCTTTATTGTAAATACAAACTTTTCATTAAAATATATTCATTTCAGGAAAAACCTAAAAAAATGTTGTTCCTTCCTTTTTATCTCCCAAATTCATCTATTGTAGTATCGATATCCACTTTATTTACAAAATACCTTTCGATGCAAAAGAAGTCCTAGAGCATAGAATCTTTCCTAGCTCATGGTGGAGGTAGGTTTTGAGTCTTCTCAAACAAGAACATGCTGTTACTGGCATTGATGCTCAGGTCTTTGAAATATCAATGAAGTTTGGCAAAGTTACAAAGAGTGAGTTTTTAGTAGAGGTTCTTCACTATCGCATCTGTTGCTTTGATATGTGCACCTCCTGAATTATGGAATATTGCAGCTTCAGCCATCGGGAAGTCTTTATCTACATATTAAAAGTTTGACACCAGCTTTAAGCTCTTCTAGTCTCCTTCTCACAGCACAATCTCAGCAAGTGACATAAAGATGTTATTGTCTTCACTTGCAAATTTTATTTTTCAATTATTAAAGAATACTTTAATCAGCCTCTCTGGACATCGGTATAAGAGAAAGAGATGATCTATTCTTCAGAAATCTTTCCTACCAGGGCTTGCACTCTTTTAGATGGATTTTTCTTTATTCTTGATGTCTTGTCGTCATCACTTTTTGCAGCCATTTCCCAAATTATGTTTGCCGAGTTTTTAGCTTTTCCCAAAACCAGAGAATACATTTCTTCATTTCAACACCCAGATAGAGTCTTCATGGGGACATCACATGTAGCTTTGGCGGTCATCACGTCCACTTCATGACCCTGCAAGTACCGAGCCAAGGAGTTGGTGTTTGATAAGTTTAAGTGTGTGGAGGTACAGGAGGAACTGGACCTCCAGCATTGCCTTCACCAGTTCCCGAACATCCACTCAGGTTTGGTATCTTTATCATTCAACATCCTTCCACAGAGTAATTATAATTCTTTCAGGTTGCTGATCAAAGGCTTTAGCAGTCTTCCATCCGTAAGACCAGCGAGTTTGACTGAGAGATTTCAGCTTCATGTATGGTATAGCTTCCAGGTCAACTGGCATTTGCACAGAACGCAGAGTATTTTCACACTTTGGCGAATTGAAGAAACTGTGAAATGACCGGATGACACCTGAAGTTGAAAGTAGCATTTTATTTACCCTATTGAGCGTTACTTTTCTTCAGAAGGGGAAAGACGTGCAATTAAAATTTGAATTGAAGTCACATAAAGGATGAAAGGAGCTTTCTTCCTCCTCTTGGCTATAATTCAAATCTGGTTGCTTTCATAATTTCAAATATTTCTTCAATTTAAGTCAACCAATTTGCCCGAATTTGAGAACACACCTTTTGTCTCCTACGCCTATGTTCCTGGAGGATATCTTTTGTCCTTCATTCGATGTTTGGACATTATCACTTTCCAATTACTTTAATTAAAAAAATACTAAGAAATGATCATTTTCAAATGTAAAAATCTTCTGTTTTTTTTCTTCTATGCATTTGATTTCATATCAATCAGTGGCTCAACAACTTTTTATATACATAAATTTTCTTCTAAAAGATCAATAAAGAATTACTCATTCTAGGGGGAGGATTAAGTCATTTTTTATACAGATATATGTGTGTATAAATGCTTTCCGCTGACAAGACTTTTCTTTAGTTTCAATAGTATGTATTACACAAAGAAGGAATATATCTTATTCGTAAAAATGATGAAACTGCAATATTCGTTTTATCACTCTCTTTAATGTTTGAGCTATGTGATGTATATTTTAAAGTGTATGAAAAAGGGATCAAAATTTATTTATTTTGCTTTATATAATTCAATCTTTTTTGTATGTTGCTTGTCTATATATGATTATATTTTCTGCTTTTAAACTGTCAAAGACAAAAGGCGCATAGGCATAGTAGTGCCCGTTTCTTCATTGACATGCCGGATGTCAAAGACGTTTCAATATCATCTGCTACACGAATTCTTCTTCTTCTTGGGAGAATACATAAGACGTATATATATATATATATTTATATATATATATATAATTATATATATTTATATATAATATATATATATACCTATATATATAATCAGGAAACGATTGGGACACCTATTTTCGCCAGGACCTAATATATATTTTCGTTCCTTTGACATTCTGCAGTAACGACGTTTTTTTTTTCAGAAAAGAATTTCCCAAATAATAAGTGTGGACGTTCTTTTAAGAAAAGAATTTCCAAAAAAAGTGATGACGTTTTTTTAAGAAAAGAATCTCCAAAAAAAGATAAAAAAATCTTTAGAAAAGAATCTCCAAACAAATCGACGACGTTTTTTTTTTTAAATCTCCAAAAAAGTAGTATTTTTTTTGGAATAGATTATTTCAAAAAAATCCATTCTAAAACATATTTTTGAATGACTAACGAAATATTGATGTCCCGGCCCGGTGTATAAAAAACAGGGACACCAGGCCGGGCCGAGTACCCGGTCGTTTCCTTATATATATATATATATATATATATATATATATATATATATATATATATATATATATATATACATATAAATATATATATTAGGGTGACTAACCTGGACAGAACATCTCAAAGAAAAGGCAGCAAAGTGTGCTCGTATATGGAACATGTCTAAGGCAATCATAGGCCAAAAATGGGGCTTAACTCCGTATAAAGTCCTATGGTTATATGAAGCAATGGTCAGACCAGTCATCACATATGGGTGCCTTACTTGGGGACGTTATATTACTTCAAAGAAAAACGGGATTAAAATCCTAAATTCAGTTCAAAGAAAAGCACTTCTGTCAATAACTCATACACTTCGCTCAACACCGACTGCAGGGATGGAAGCAGTACTGGGTATAACTCCTCTAGATATACATATATGTCCAAGCGCAAGCAACACAATCAAGATGGAGAACAAGACATTTTCTGCGGAACACCTGGGATGGTATTGGCATCCTTCCAACACGTCGTGGACATAGGTTCTTTAGCGACAAAATTTTGGAGGAAGCCATCACAAACCATGAAAGTGACTTCATTAAAAGAACATGGACAACCTTGAAATCCCCAATCCCGATACAATTATCTACACGGATGGTTCAAAAGATGATAAAAGTAATACTGGGTCTGGATGGGCAATTACTAGGGGTGACATATCATTACACCACTCAATGGTATCGTTGAACACAGATGCATCAGTATTTCAAGCAGAAGTTGTGGCAATTACAAGATCTGTAGAAGATCTCCTTAATCAAGAAAAATTCTTCAAAAATATTATAATTAGATCAGACTCCCAATCAGCGATTTCAGCTCTTCTCAACCCACTTACAACTAGCGAGGTAGTGAAGAACTGTAAGAAGGTCCTGATTGAAGGGAAAAAGAAGAAAAATATTCATATTGAATGGTACAAAGGTCATAATGACATAACAGGAAATGAATTTGCGGATCATCTAGCAAAAAATGGAAGTGTGAGCGAAATCCGGAAAAATGTCGGTGTTCCTCCAAGTTATATAAAGAAAACACTTAACGATTTCTTTTACAACAAATGGTGTCACCGATATAGAAATGACCAAAAGATGAAGCATACACGCTCCATGCTTAAAACCCCGAAGCCAAAACCCATCAAACACCGACATAAAGATGCCCAACTTCTTGTCCAAGCCTATACCGGACATGGACCATTTCTCTCTCATTTGAGTAAATGGAAAAACACGAGTGAAATATGTGATCTCTGTTTGGAAGAACCACAGACTGCTCATCATTTAATCTACAAATGCCCCGCTTTGTCCTACGAAAGGCACCTAGTTTCGCAAGAGGAGGATGAGGAAACAAAAATAATCAAGTTTTTAAAATGTACAAAGATGAAAAATGTTATTATGAAAAACTTTAATATATAAATATGATTACTTTACTTTTACTGTCGTAACACAGATACCCCAATGTGTGGTTGTGTTCTTTACTTTAGTTTATGTATATCTGTATATGGTTGTCTATTGTAAATAGTAATAAATTTCTAACTAACGTATAATATATTAATATTAGGGTGATTCTTATTTCACTTATTTCAGGTTTGAAAGTCTAGGGGGAGCCCCCCCTAGGATTTTACTTTAGTTCATAGAGATCATCTTGGGAAATTTAGAACGAAATCGAATAATGGGATTTGTCCGCTGAACGGACCCAAAAGTTATGTTGTAAACTTATGTAATAAATATTTTTTCACCATTCGATCGCCTCTAATGTCCTCATTAATAATGCTATTTTCAAACTGTTGCAAAATATGATAGCAAGGATTTCAAATTAGTGTTTATATTTTATGTACTTCCAAAATTAAACGAGATAAAAAAGTTTTTAAAATTGCCGTTTTATGAAAAATACCCCAAAAATGACTATTTTAAAACCTTAAAGTCTCGCTCAATTTTGGATATACATAAAAACTAATACAAATTGAAAATCCTTGCATTCATACCTACATTTTGCAGCAAATTGTTTGAAAATAGCAATCATATTAAGAACATATCTAGTGTTGTCCTTCACGGAAAAATTTGAACTATTTTATTGGGAATAAAACAATTGTTACACAATTCATTGTATGGAAGGAATACGTGCTTGTCTCGTTCATCTAATCCCTTAGATGGGATTTCAGTATAAGGACCAATGATGAAAATAATTTAAACATAATCCCCATAATATATACATGGCTTTACACGGCTATTTCATGGCCTTCCCTATGCTGATAAGGCCTCTTTTTTATCACAGCAATGAGGAAAAATAGTAGTATTATTTTCAGTTAAGCCATTAAACTTTGAAGGGTTTCATGCTAATAGTATATCTGCTACCATGTGCCATTTTTCTCAATTGATAAACTAATAAAATGATTACTGCAAAAGTTGTAATAATTAATAGTCTAGAGAATTTAGGGTATCCTATTTTATAATAAAGTATTAAAAACGGTTTTATAGATTCGATTTGCAAATTTTAAACTCAAGGTGTCAAATATTTTTCCATTTAAAGTATTTTGATATATTTGATTCTAACATAAAAACCAACGCACACACAAACACAGATATATATATATATATATATATATATATATATATATATATATATATATATATATATATATATCAGTAAACGACCAGGTACCCGGCCGGGTCCCGGCTGTGTTTTGTTTCGTTAGTTTTTCATTCTGGAAGTGTCGACTTTCTTTTTTTAGAAATAAAAATTTAAAATAATATTTCAAAACTTTTTTTTCCAGAATTTATTTTGAGGAAATTATTTTCTAAAAAAGCGTCGTCACTTTTTTTTAGGGAATTATTTTCTTAAAAAACGTCGTCACTTTCAGAATGACAAAGGAATATACAATTCTCATATCAAAGATCAATTTTTTGGGGAGAGTACGCGCTTTTTACGCGATTATTTTTAATAATCGATTTCTTATAGGTCAATACAGGCTCTGAATCAAATGATGTAAACGCAGATTCTACTGAATTCTGAATTGATAGAATGCAACCAAGGTCATTTTTGGATTTATCATTCAAAGGGTTACTAAATTTAAAATTACTATTTTACTCTGAAGCGAACAAGTCATCTTCTACAGGCGAGTGAAGTTAATTGATACAAAAAACTATGAAATATGCTAACATTACAAACTCAAATTTTTCTTTGTTTTTACAGAAAACTATGTTTTAGTAAAAACATCAAAAATACGTCTGGTAGTAAATTAGATTTCCTTTCAATTAATAATTTTTATGAAGTCTGTAACGACCGCCATTTTCAAGAAATTGCGGAAAACTGTATTTTTAAAACTTTGACCTGGTCGAGCAACCCCGTAATGTTGACCGATTTTGTTCAAACTTTATATGTCGTCTTCTTTTATCACCAAGAAAACAGAAAATCCACAATGGTCTTAATATTTCGAACATTTGATAATATATATATATATATATATATGTACATGTGCATTCAAAAACTATTGTTTAGAATATGATATTACAAAATACCTGTAATATAAAGGATAAAACTAATTCTCAGCACTTTAAACGCGGCTCCGTGAATTGTTATCCGATTTTCTTCAAATTTGAAATATAATCATCTTTTTACTTATTTGAAAGTACCCAAACGAAATTTAGATGACTAAATTCTAAATCTTGTTTGTGGTATGTTCCCATTTGGGAACATTTGCGCTTCTAGTTCTACAATTTTGTACATATAATATTATTCTTATTCCTTTATATATATATATATATATATATATATTATATATATATATATATATTATATATATATAATATATATATATATATATATATATATATATATATATATTTCAATATTTTTATCGACAATGGAGCTTTTAATTGTTGTAATAAATAGGACTACATGCCTAGTGCAATCTTTAATACACTTTGTACATTGGATTGTAGTATTTTTCTGATATAAGACACACCTTTCTTGAGTACATGATTACAAAAAAAAAATATTCTGTCAAGTCTTATAACTCTGGTGGACTTAGAAGTACGACCAAATCTCACTGACTTGTTCCTCATATAATGTTTTGCACGTAGTAATCCACGATATGGGATCATGGATCTTTCTTAAAATCCACCACACTGGAAACCATTTTCTTTTAACATGTCAAGGGTAAGATTTCAAAACATATATTTGTCTAATTGGGAGTTGCCATATAATTGTCAATGTCTTCAGTTACTTCAACAAGAATGGAGCCTTGATGCTGATATTTGTTGTCATTTTCTTCGTCACTAGGTATATCCCGCTCACTATTCGTTAGAAATACCTAGAACCACAATCTCGATTTCCTTACTTTTGATGTTTCGATCTCCTCTATAGCACAACTGAGGAAGTCATGGGGGATATTTTAATAGATTCTCTAAATCATTTGAATCATAAAATTAATAGAAATAAATTATAATATTAATAACTTACTATTCAACTCTGTCATCCATTATAATAATAATTATAACACACATTTTTTTTTAGTTATACGAACTTATATGTACTAACGTACGTAAACTGAAAGGAAACAAAGAATTATACGCAAACACGTAGAACATGAAAATGAGTACCAATAGGCGCCAACTTTCCCCTTTTGGGAACATCATTTTAAAAGTCGATTTTAGTCTACATACTAAAATATTAATATTATTTTAAAAAATTGTTCAATGTAAATCTTTAGTATATTTGCTTCTCAAAATAGTTATGAAATAGGAATAATACCAGTTTTTACTCCTATTTTTGTTATCATCAAAAGATAAGTAAAAACATGTTAAACTCGTTTTTTTCAAAACCCTCAAAGTAGTATTAAAATCAGTTTCCCGTTTATTCACAAATAAAATATTTTATTTCTAAGCCTTAATTTATAATATAAAACCATTCAATTTTATTTTTATTGAATATGACGCGATGCAGAACACTTGAAAAGTATGTTCCCAAAATGGGAACGTTGGCGTGTAAAGGGTTAAGACTACTTGTTTCTTTATTATTCTTGTCTGGGTATAATAATAATAATATAATACTTCAATAACTTACTGTACTATATACGAAGAAAGCTCCCAATATGATTATCCGGAGGATGACTGGGCTAGCAGCTCGTACAACCTGAAAAAAATGAGTGGAAAGATAATTACATTGAATACAGGATATTAACACATTTAATATTATTAAAATATTCAACTTTTTCCAATTTGGTCCCCTTCTGAGTACCGCCTCACATTTTTTTAAAAATAAAGTCTTTATTTCAATTGTAACAGGTATACAAAGTATACAAAGCCTTTTATATATAAATAAATAAATATATATATATATATATATATATATGTATATATATATTAAGGGGATTCGTGTCTGCCCTGGATTTAAAAATATCATTATTATTGATCTTAATAAGGAAATGGACATTGGAATTAGCTTGTCTCATGTAAAAGATGAATTCATCATTCGAAGATCAGAAGGAAAATTTAAAGGACTTAAGGGTTCAGTTAGAGGGCTCAAGGCCCAACGTAAAGATGAAAATGGGAATCCCATTATTTTTGAACGAAATATAATCATCCATTCCCCACACGAGGATATTACAATGGAAGATATGGAGAGTACTGTGAAAAACTACGGGGATATTGTAGTTCCTATAAAGGAATGTTGCTTTAAGGAAGGAAAGCTGAAAGGAATTTCAAATGGAAACTTTATGATGAAGGCAACTTTGAAGAGTGAAATACCTGGGTTCCTTCCAATCAAAGGGTTTAAAACAAGGATAAGCCATGCTGGTCAAAATATTACCTGTGCCAAGTGCTTCAATATTGGGCATTTCGCAAGGGATTGTCCAAATAAAGCTGTGAAATGGAGCAATCAAATTATCAAGATGAATGAATGTTCAACGGTAGAAGCGATTGGAATAAAGGAAAATAAACAGAATGATGAAAAACCAAATGAAACCCCCATTAAAGATATTACTGAATGTACGGGAGAGGATTCCAAAACTAAAGGAACTCCAATTGACAACAATATATTGGCAAATTTGAATGGCGTCATTGCGAACGGAGGCAGTCAGAAAAATATTCGTGAAAAATTCAGCGGAGAACAAAGCTTAATCAATTCAAATACAGAGAAAGAATGCAATTCAAATAATGAACTTATTTTGGAAGCCGTGGAAATAACAAGTGGAAATAAATTCAATACACAAAAGGCAAAGAAATCGAATACTATGGATAATTTCATATTATTTTCTCGAACTAGATCTGGTTCTACATCAAAAAGAACGTCTCCAGATTCCGGATTATCCCCAGACAGTAAAGAGACACCATCTAAAGCACTTAAAAATTAAGCAGGCATGGCATCTCACTCCCAACATTTATTGATAAATAAAATAAATTGTGTGCAGATAATCTTGGAAAGAGGAGTCTTGCAGGACATGAAATAGTCAAGCTAATCGATGAACAGTCTACTCATATTGTTTTGGTTACTGAGCCTCCATTAACAAATAATGCTCTTAATCAAATTAATGGCACCTACGATATTTTTACTCCAAAACTTATTGCTGGAAGTAATGCTAGAGTGGGCGTTGTTGTGTCAAAAGATCTAGAGGCTGCCGAACTATTTGAATATTCAAGTAGGGACATGATAGCAATTACTATACGAGTTCAAGAAAAGCAGGTAGTAATTGTATCTTTCTATGCAGATATCACTTTCCCGTGTGTTTTTCCGGAATTAGAAAAGTTGACGACGGAGTGCAAAAAAAGAAAATACCTTTACTGATTGGAATGGATACCAATGCTCACAGTACTTTATGGGGCTCGGATACCACAAATAAAAGAGGAGAACAAATTGAAGAAATGTGTGCTTCCCATCAGATGAATGTTTGTAATGAGGGGAAGAGATTTACATTTGTTGGTGGAGTGGGATCATCAGTGATAGATGTAACCTTCGCAAACGACTTAATGCTCCCTTATGTAACACTCTGGAGAGTATCACAAAAACCTACCATGTCTGATCATAAATATATTATGTTTCGAATAGACCTGCACATGCAACCAACTTTGTTGAGAAATTTGAGGAGAGTGAAATGGTCTGAATTCCGATATGTTCTGCGTCCTCTAAGCAATACAACGCTGAAGGGAAATGAAAGTGAAGTTTACCTAAGTGAAATAGAAAGACTAGCCTATGACCTCACTCAATGCATAAAGGACGCGCTCGACGTAGTGGCACCATTGAGGGAGAAAAAGCATAGAAGAGTAGTTCCCTGGTGGACAAAAGAGTTGAGTGGCTTAAGAAAGATGGTTAAAAGAGCTGAAAGACGGTTAAAAAAGACCCAAAGTGTCGCTGATAAGGAGACTTATTATTTCAACAAGAGAGAATATAGGAGAGTAATTGAACTCGAGAGACGACAACATTGGAGAAAGAGATGTACTGAGTTGGACTCCCAGCAAGCCGTGATTGCAGCAATTCAGAGACAAAAAGAAAAAAAGAAATCTGGATTAGGATTATTTCCAAACAACACCGGAAACTTCTCAATCAGTGACAATCTTACAAGGATGATTTTAACGCATTTTAATAACGCCACTATCTATGGATCTGGTGAGGATGTTCTGCATGAAGAATGTAAGAAGAAGGAAAGCGGCAACTTACCGTGGGAAAACAAAATCGACAGCTCATTTATTAAAGAAGTTTTTAACTCTTTTAAGAATTTTAAAAAACCAGGGCCGGATGGTCTGGCTCCAATTGTTTTAAAAAAATTATCAATGGAGTACTATGAACGAATAGCTTTTTATATATATTATCTCTAAGGTTTTCTTACGTTCCAAGGATATGGAGTGAAGCAAGAGTACTGTTTTTACCGAAACCAAATAAAGACGACTACATAAACCCTAAATCATACCGTCCAATAACACTCGCAAACACTTTAGTAAAAGGACTAGAAAGAGTAGTTTACTGGCATATAGAATCTTTAGAGCTAAAAGTTCCCATGGAAAACCAGTTTGGGTTCCAGATTGGGAAATGTGCTGATACAGCTATTGCAAAGCTGGTAGACAGAGCTGAAAGTGCCGTCCTCACAAAAAAACATGCTATTATCGTGTTCTTCGACATTGAAGGGGCGTTTGACAATCTTCCGTTCGATGTAATTGAAGAATACTTGAAGAAAAATGGAGTAGATTCGTGCTCAGTTCATTGGTATAGACACTTCCTACAGAGTCGAAAAATAGTCTGTACACAACAAGGGGAAAATATATATTTCACTCCCACCAAGGGCTGTCCGCAGGGAGGAATTCTTTCCCCATTTGTATGGAATTGTGCAATTCAACATATAATAGCCCCCAAACCAGGACCGTTACTCACTATAGGTTTTGCTGATGATATAGCCGTAATTATCACAGGCATTGACCTGACTTCGATGGCAGATATCATTCAACGAAGAGTGGATGAAATGAACACCAGTGTGTCCAAAATTGGGCTAAAGTTTAGTGCATCAAAAACCAAAGGAATGTTATGCACTTGGGCATGCAAAGTGGACCTTCCCATGATTAAAATCAACGATACACGTATTGAATGGGTTAATCAGTATAAGTATCTTGGGGTCATAATTGATCGAAAACTTCAATGGGGAGCCCATATCGATTATATTGTCAAAAAAGCCAAAGGACTTCTATTTTCTGTGCGGAATTTGATCGGAAGTAATTGGGGGTTGCGGCCTTTTTATACGCAATGGATTAGGAAGGCCTGCTTGGAACCAATCATTTGTTACGGGGCAAGCATTTGGGCGCCTAGGAGTATGAATCTGAAAAAATACCATGTTAAATTAAGGCGAATTAATAGGCTGGCATGTCTATTAATGTGCAGAGCCATGAGATCCACTCCGACGAAAGCCATGGAAGTTATGTTCAATATAGAACCACTACACATAAGCATAAAAAGGTGGGCACTAAGGTCAAGGTTAAGAGTCATGCATAATGTACCGATAAAATGGCTGACTCATTCTCGATCAAAAGGTGGAGGAAGTATCATCCAAAAAGAATTAGACGTTCTACTGAAAAAATATGGTACTGCATTGGAAAAAAATGTCCACAAATCATATTCCATGCCTCCATTTGAAATTACCAAGAAGTTAATTGGGGATCCCAAATGCCTGAATATTTTTACGGATGGGTCGAAGATGAGCGATGGAGTTGGTTTTGGCTGGTGCATTACCTTTGGAGAGCAGTCCATTCAAGAAGGATGCGGAAATCTTAACTGGTACAACACGGTATTTCAAGCAGAGTTGGAAGGAATTCTACAGGCAGTACGAGCTTTGAATGTGATGGAAAAATACCACGACTCCCCAGTGACATTCCATGTGGACAGTATGGCTGCCATTGAATCTTTATCAAAGAGAAGAGGCTTATTTACAAAACAACAAAATGCAATATTGGATGAAATGAGCAGGTCGAAGAGGACTATATATATGAAATGGATTAAGGGCCATGACGACAACACTGGCAATGAATTTGTGGATGCCTTAGCTAAGATGGGATGTAGTATGATATCTCCATCTAGCGTCGAAGTCCCTCAAATAACAATAATAAGAGAAATCGAAAACAAGACTCGATCGTTATGGCTGAAAGAATGGCATGGTGAACAAAGTTGCCGCCAAACAAAATTCTTCTTTCCTGATCTGAAACAAAGATGGAAGTTGCACACTCACACGAGAATTTCAATTCATAATATTGTAAGTTTTGTGTCTGGCCATATTCGTATGAAAAAACATCTCAAGGAAATGGGATTGGCGGATGAGGACTCTTGTAGGCTTTGTGGAGAGGAACGAGAGTCTCCCATTCACTTTGTCAACAGCTGTGATGCCCTTGCTGGTGTAAGGAGGAACCTTACCGAGGATCGTGGGGACTATCGTTGGAGTAAGGGTGATGTTTCCCACTTCATCAGGGCTCTCATCAACACGCGCCAGTTCGTGGATGTCTTCTTCGATGACCAAATTCTTCAATGATTTTTTAAACAACAGTTGTAATTTTATTTGAAACAAGTATATGTGCTTTTAAACGTTTTTAGTATGTATTTTAGTATGTTATATTAGATTGTTTGTTGTTGTTCACCGTTTGTATATAAATGAAATATACCTATTTATATATTATGCTGCATTAAATCATGTCCGTTTCCTAAGAAGACCGCATTTACGTCCAATACTATAAAACATTATTGTTTTGCAACCTATTCATTTATTATTTTGCTAGATGAGTAATGTCAAAAATTCTGCAATTTAAAAAAAAATCGTTTGATGAAGATAATTCCTTATTTACACATATTACATTACTATCTAATAATTTGGTTTATCTCCTATTTGTTAAATCATATTGAAATAAAAACAATAAGTAGCCATTATAACTAAATTAGTATCAGTATTATATAAATTTCATGTCAAAACGAAAGAAAATCTAAATTAATTTTTTGGTAACAATTTACCTAAGAGTAAAAATAATTTGATATTCAAAAATGTATTAAAGATTGGAATAGCAAGACAAAAAATTAAAGATAAACGTCCTTCCATTTCAGCTCACTGAAATCAAGAAAATATATTTAACAAATTATATGTGTGTAGCCAGTTGAGTACATTTTATCTTCTATACAAATAATGGGTGAATCAAATGTGTCATTATTACAATTTATCATGAGTACCTAGTTAATGATCGTGCTAAAACTTAAGTTATTTGAGGATGATATATGAAATACTCAGAAGTGACAAAAGAAACATGATTGACATAATTGTCACATCTAATGATGGGCGTGTGTCAATCCTATATCCCTTTTGACAACTACAATTATTTTCTAAGTATGGAAGGAAATAAAATGATTTGATTTGCTTACTCAGTCTCTACTATGAGTGGTTGCCTTGTTTTCAATACAAATTAAAGGAGAGATCATATTATATTCCCCCCATTTTTATTAGATATCAGATTCTTTCTTCTCAATTTGACATTTTCTTTTTTGGTTAAGATGTTTATTTATTAGCTACAAATACATACAGTATAAAAAATAACAACACACTAAAAGTACAAGATTAAAAAATACAATCTGAAGACAGTTACGTTAAAAACAAAACAGAAGGGAACATAATAATTCAAAATGTCTGTCTAAAGATAAAACCATGATATAAAATGATAAAAATGCTCAATATAAAACGTTGATGTCGTCTTATTGTCGATATAATGAGTTTGAGGTATCATGATGATTTGAAGGAATACACTTTATCAACTCTATGGCCCATGACGTCGTAGATGAATTGGGAATTTTTATTGAGAGGACTGAATACTCTTGTAGAATCACTTTAAAAAAAATCTTTTAAAACTTCAACCGGACAAACTATGTGACCTTAATTAGTATCCATTTGAGGTGGTATAAGACTTTTACATACCCCAGTATAAATAGGCATTCACAATCAGTGACTGTGAAGCGAATGAGGGAGGATTCTGCAAAAGTGTATGGACATAATCAACGTCATAGATATATATTATCAACCATGACGTAAAGAATATATATATATATATATACTAAGGTGCTTATATCAGATAAATGAACAGGTAACAGTTCACTACTCAGGAAAAAAGTGCACATCAGTATAAAAACTGGAGCTCTAAATAATAAATATAAAGAAATCACGTTGACAAAGTATTTTTCACAACACTGTGTTTCATGGTTATATTTAACCATCTTCAGGTTCAAATACAAATATAATGATGGAGTAATACTTTGACAATTAAATTAAAGAAATAAATGAAAAAATGAAAAAATAATAAACAATAACAAAAAGAAACAAAACAAAAGAAACGAAAGAAACAAAGAAACAAAAGAAACAATTTTGAAGCGTAAACTTTGAACTAAGTTATACAATTTAGATTCAAAATTCCCAATGTTCCCCATAATTTTTTGACGAAAGTGATGGAGGAGTCCTTTTACTTTTGAAGCCATAATATTCCTTTTCTTGATTTTTTTGATTTACATCGTGAGGACACAAGATATGCCAAGCCCTCCAGCGGAAGTTCCAAATGAATTTTGAAGCATAATATTTTCTTGATTTTTTGATTTACATCGTGAGGACACAAGATATGCCAAGCCCTCCAGCGGAAGTTCCAAATGAAATCGTGAGGACACAAGATATGCCAAGCCCTCCAGCGGAAGTTTCCAAATGAATTTTGAAGCCATAATATTCCTTTTCTTGATTTTTTGATTTACATCGTGAGGACACAATATATGCCAAGCCCTCAGCGGAAGTTCCAAATGAACTGTGACAAACGAGATACAAACAAAATTTCATATTCCTTTTGTGTACAAATAGGTATATTCTTCAAGCCATAGTCAAAATTATACTTCTCCATTATGCGTACAACGTAATCACAGTGAGATTTGAACGGTAAAAGTGCCCTCCAATGTTCAAAAACGTAGGGCTATTATCAGATAAATGAACAGGGTAACAGTTCACTACTCAGGAAAAAAGTGCACATCAGTATAAAAAACTGGAACTCTAAATATAAAATATAAAGAAATCACGTTGACAAAGTATTTTTCACAACACTGTGTTTTAAGGTGCTTATATATTTACATCTTATTAAAAAATAATATTTAGAAATGGAAAAATATCCTCGTCCAACTACTAAGAGCAATTAAAAAATAAATAATGGTGAAAGTGAAAGTAAAAGAGGAAGTGGCCAAAAGCATTTGATAATCACGTTTTTCCTCATATACGTTCATCACATTTTCTGAGTCTAATATTTAATTTTACGGTTATGGCTCTAATATCACTTTGGCATGATATAAATTAGTGTCTACCATCATGGGCAGTGTGTTATTTATGAATGATATATATATCTTTTAATACTTTATTATAAAAGCCCTAAGCTAACTCGACCAATGCCAAATCGGAAGCAATAAGGCATTAACTTATTCTTTTAGGTGATTTTATTGTTTGCACAGTTTCTTAAATAGAAGAAGTGATATCAGTTAACATTATATGGTCTATCTATATTTTATCATATCCCAACATGACTTTACCCTCAAAAATATAAATAAGAAACATTTTTTTCTAAAAAAGTGAGTGATGCATCATGTTTTACTGTAGTGAATATTTCTTAATCTTTCCCTCAATAAGGACAAACAGTTCAAATACAACCCACTTTTTGAGCAATTATTTTTCAATCAACCATTAATTGAGGACGATGAATCTAAAAAATAACGTCTAATTATTCCTTATTTAATTCTTAATCTTCCTTTCTAGTGACTATAAACTTTGTCGTTTAGATTAAACTTTCGAGTTCTCAAAATAACAAAATAAAAAAGTATACTTAAATTCTCTCAATATGTAGTTATTTAGTATTTAAAAAATGTTTGATAACTAATAATTTTATATTAAACATGTACATAAGTATCTTTGGTAAAAAAAATTACCATATCTTCTGTTTTTTTAATGACCAAAAATCGCCATTTTGTCAAAATCCTTCAATTTTATCAGCATAAATACAAATGACTATTTTATGAAAATAAGGTCAACTGAAAGTGCATTCACTTACGTATCAAAAAGTATTATTATCATATAATTGATCATTATCATAATAGTAAAATATATTTTTTGTTTACCCCAGATCTTATGAAACTCTATCATTTGAGTATGCTTTAAATTATCAAAGGTAGTTCCTTGCGCGCTTAATTTATCTATTAGCGTGGTTTAGAAGACTGAGAGATTACTTATATTTTTAGAAAAAAAAGTCTAATACTAAAAAATCTAAATGGAACTCAAAATCAACTAATTTAAATAATTTTAAAAATGGTAAACTTATTTTTTTTCATTACTTTTAATACAAAAGTATGATTTTTGGTTTAATATAAGGTCTTTTAGATAACTGGTTCTTAGCCATGTATAAGCATTTATACAAAAAGGGCATTGAAGAGGAGATTATCATTACAAATTTTAGATCTTTTGAATTTAAAACTTAAAGTCTAACAGTGTTAAGCATTTCTTTAAAACAAGGAAAGTAATGAAAATCCGAATATATAACATGTTTTATTGCTCTCAGTCAACTTTAAATATAGAAAAAAGCATCACCCACAACTATAAAGAAGTATATCTTTTAAAAAGGAGCTCTTACGTAGTGTAATTACATTTTGTATTTATTACATAATACAATTTAATAACATGATTATACTCATATCAATAAATAAATATTAGTTATATTTATATATGTTATATTGGAAAGAATGTCTTTGATATCACGTATCATTGAACGCAAGAGAGTTTTTATTCATTGAAGCACAATGAACAGAACTGACGAATAAAATAGGCTTTCAATGATTTCCAACATACATTGTGCTTGTTATAATATATTTTGCAAAAAAAAACAACTCTGGGGAAACCCATATATTAAAGTTTCTTTGTTTAAGAAATACAATAATGATATTACGTAAATTTCCAAGAGGAATAATAATTAGATTTGCTCGCTTAATCTCCCTGCAACAAAACAATATCGGATCCTTATGATAAAAAATATGAAATTAGGGACATTGGAACATATTCTTCGATCTTGTAAAAAGTTATCCAAGATATATCGGAAGACAAAGGTTATACTTAATTTGCTATTAACAAAATAGGACATTAATACAGTAAAACTTAGTTAATGTCTTCTATTCTACACCAATGGAGATTCAAAACTAATAGAGAAGGTTTTATTGCTTTTTCAGGAGAAAAGAAGAGAGTAAAATAAACATGATCATGACCAAAAATCAAATTTTATCAACTAAATTAAGTCGAAAATGACATTTGATACGATTAAGCGATCACAATTAGAATCAGTTTGTTTCAAACAAATAGATTTAAAAAAAATCCATAGTCGATAGTCAGAATATATTTGACTAATAGACTCTATCTAAAGAAAAATATTTTTCATACATTTTACTTTTTATTTTTATACTCCTTATTCAACTATAAAGAGTTTAAAAAATACCCTTAAACTCATTTTAAAGGATGGACTCCCTTTATGTTCAAAGAGTTTGAAACCAATATTTGGATTCTCTTGGAGGCGTGAGTAAGAATTGATTTTTTTATAATATGTAAATTGAGATGGTTCGATTTCAACTTTCTACTTCAAATTCTATATTGTTTATATATATATATATTGAGAATACTGTTTTCCTTATATTGTTTGAGTATTATATAAAGTATTTACTGGTAATAAGGCCGAATGAAAATTTATACACAATTGTAATATCATGCAAATTTATTATTTTTACACAAGTGTTCTAAAGAACTGTTACACACTTAAAAAAAGAGAAAATACATTAAAAATGTTCTTGTATAATGTCTAACGTTTATTGCAAAATAAAAACGTAATGCCAATGACGTCACTGGTTGTATTTGTGGGAAAATATCGATTTCTTTAAAGTACCTTGTTATTTTGGCCGTAAGATACATTTTAGTATAAAAGACATTGTGACTAGTGCTACCAGGGGCGGAGTGGCCACCGGGAGTATCGGTACTATTCCGGTGGGCCGCTGGCTTCAAGAAACATAAACGGCCGTTGACAGTCTCCTAATGGCATATTAGGGCCTGTATAAGGCCGGTGAAGGCATAATTGTCCTGGTGGATAAATTCTTCCCACTCCGTTCCTGAGTGCTACCATATGTTAATTAAGTTTAATATTTTATATATATATATATATATATATATACAGGCTTGCGAGCGATCAGGAAAAAAATAGCGATCCGATCAAAATAGCGATCAGAAATTCTTTGCGATATAGAGATATAACGATCAGGGATTTTTCCGATCAGCGATCCGATCAATTTAATTGCGATCAACAAAAAAATTACCTAAGTAATACTAATTCTAAGTAAAAATTTCAATGTATACACAGTTAAACCTTTAAAAGTATTCAACTTTATATGACAATGAAATGATTGTTGCCCATAGCCTATGAGCTCCAAAATAACGACTTCTCCATAGGCACCTGTCGGTATATTTTATGACAAAAATATCAAAATGATTGTTTCTCATAGCTATGACAGTGGTTCCCAAACTTTTTCTCCGGGGCCCCCTTTGGTACATAAGAAATTTTTGCGCCCCCCCCCCCCCAAAAAAAAAAGGACATACACACAATTGGTTCTTATAGTCCATTGCAGTTTATTTCATACATTGTAATTAATACAAAACTCAACCTTTTTTTGTTTTTTGTCCAATTTCTAGCCGTGTTATTTAGTGTAAAGTATTTATATTTTCATTCATTCGTTTTTCCCGCACCCCCCTGCAATTGCTCTGTGCCCCCCCCCCCCTCTAGGGGTCGCACCCCCCACTTTGGGAACCACTGGCCTATGAGCTCCAACACTCTGGCTCCACAATTTACATATGTTTGCATATTTTAAGACAGGAGATGCCAGAATAAATGTTTCGATAGATGAGCCAATGACTTCTACATAGTCGCGTGTCTGTATATTTTTGGACAAAAAATATATCAGGATTGCACACACTGGCTTTATCCATTAGTATTATTCTGTATTTTGTGTTTTCTAAACAAATATTAGTTATAACAGGCTTGTGAACGGAACGCAAAATTGAACGGCGTTCAGCTGAACGCACGTTCAATGAACGGAACGCTGAACGTAACGTAACTTTTTCTTAACGCTGAACGTTGAACGCAAAAAAAGAGTTTGCGTTCAGCGTTCAATTTTTCTTAACATTTCTTGGACTTTATTTTGGAAATTCTTTTCTAAAAAAAACGTCATCACTTTTTTCGGACATTATTTTCTCAAAATATCCGTCATCACTTTTTTGGGAAATTAAAAAAAAATTGTCATCACTTTTTTGGGGATTTTTTTCCTAAAACAAAAACGTCATCACTTTTTTCGGAAATTTGAACGCTGAACGGAAAAACATTGAACGGAACGCTATTTTTTTTAACACTGAACGGAACGCTGAACGCTTACAAGCCTGGCTATAAACAATGGATTTTGGTCAATGTGACAGCTAGTTAAGTTTTACGAAATGTAGGGTATGTCTCAAAAATCCTTATTACAAACATTTTTCTTTTTTAGTTATTTTATACAAATTGATCGGATCGCTATTTTTTAGTGATTTTCTTACGATCAAAAGATATAAAGATCAGGACCTTTTGCGATACTGCGATCAGCGATCAAATATCGCTATATCGCTATTGATCGCCGATCAGAAAAAACTCCGATCAACAAGCCGCTATATATAATATATATATATATATAGTATTATATATATATATATATATATATATATTTATATATATAATATACCATGCTACATTTATTAACATGTCAAACTATTGATAAAGCCATCATGTAGAGATGGGTCATGAAAGAAATATTAAAGTTGGTTTACTCATGTATAAGCGTCCTTAAACCGTTTGTATTCTTCCCTCCTCATGCTTCAATATATCCAACAAACTCTCAAAGTTTTTCTAACTTTTCTGACAACTTATTCATGGTCTTAAAATTATTTTGGTTGAATGATCACGCATGAAAAAGTGTTCTGCCTGCCTCATCAACAAGAATATAAAAGGGAGAAATTGCCATTTATATCTAAATAAAATCTCAGCAAAATATATTTATATACATATATTGATAACCATACATATATAAACCTCTTTATAGCAACCCTCAATACAAAAAAAACTTTATTTTCTTCTTCCAATAGATTTTTTAAAATCTATATCTTATAAAACTTTATTTCCACATATAAAACCGCTTATCCCTGACTGAAAGGCATTCAATATTAGAATTAAAGGCTATAATCTTCTATCCATTCCCATGTGATCAATCAACCAAGAAAATGTTTATTTTTTGAAGAGAATAAGAGGGAAACTTAAGTAGGAAAAGAAAAAAATTTTTTCAACCAAAAGAGGAAAATTATATTTTTTGGAAATTGTGATGGAGAAATTATCTTGCTCAATTTATTCCTTTTTTATATTTACAAGTATATAAGTGTATTCATATAATTTCCCCCCGACTTATTGGAGAGATAGTATATTTTATATGAAGGTATGTCAGTGTCTGCATCATAGAGAATATAGAGTAGCAAAGAACGTTGGTAGCGGAGGGTTACTTATTAAGCAGAAAGAGAGGGAAAGAAAGAACATAAACAGAGGGTGATACTTCCTATTTTCTCACTCTTGCAATGGAGAGTGAATGGTCATCTTCAAACTTCTCATCTCATGGAGAAAAATAGATTTACATAACTCAGTCTCACTCTGTTTGTCTTCTTTCTGACCTTCCCCATTTATGGAAAGCTGTTAAATAAATGATATTCAGCGCTACCAAACATGACTTTCGCACTCCTCCTGAATGGTCTGTTGATATAATTATTTTAGCTACATGTATTAAAGGGATTCGCTAGTACATATATCTATAGGTATTGGAAATTTTAATTTTGAACATGTGAATATAATTATTCATTAGATTATTTTGTTTTGGTGGTGTTTATTTATACTCTATGATCCTGTTGATATAATATGTTAGCCACATGTATTAAAGGGATTTGTTAGACATATATCTATAGGTGTTGGAAATTATAATTTTGAACATGTGAATAGAAATTATCATTAGATTACACTATGCAATAAAAAAAATGACTTTTGTTTTGCCAACGCAAAAAACAAATGAATCTAGTAATTTAGAGAATGGGGATCACAAATATATGATTATTAGTCGTGATATTCGTTTTTCTGGCCACAATTAAACTTTAAAATTTTCATGTTTTAGGCCAATGGTACATACGGATCTATGATTTTCAGGGAAAGGCAGCAATTAACATTAATGCATTACCAATACAATTTCAAAGAAAGATCCAATAAATCTATTGGTAAAGTAATATTTCCAAAACTCTGATTATGTAATGAGATAATTGCATTATAGTCGTAAAAAATGGGACAAAACGGACACTTTCACGTTAGATAGATATATCACTCATGGACAATTTTTTCAGCTGCAAAGTTATATTTACATACGTTCCAGGCTTTAGAATAGCCATCGAGACCATTAGAACCATTAAAACGACTTTATTATCGAATAATTGAGCAAAAATCATTAGGCACCTATGCTCCTCATATCTATGATCATCGTTCTAAAGGTTTCGTGGAATGTTAAAATTTTCTTCGTTCCGTAACAAAAGGATTAATATCATATATATATACATTTGCATGTATTCTACCTCAGTAAGTTACATGTCCTTAAAATTAAAACAATAAATTTTTATTAATGGGAGAAGATAAATACAAAAATATTCATATTGAAAAATTATATTCGAAAATAAGTATTTAGGTATAAGTATATTGATATTAATCCTTTTTTACGGAAACGAAGAAAATTTTAACAATCCACGAAACCTTTAGAACGATGATCATAGATTAGATTGATCATCGTTCTAAAGGTTCCGTGGAATGTAAAATTTTCTTCGTTCCGTAACAAAGGATTAATATCAATAGATATACATATGCATGTATTCTACCTCAGTAAGTTACATGTCCTTAAAATTAAAACAATAAATTTTTATTAATGGGAAAATATAAATACAAAAATATTCATATTGAAAATTATATTCGAAATAAGTATTTAGCATAAGTATATTGATATTAATCCTTTTGTTACGGAACGAAGAAAATTTTAACAATCCACGAAACCTTAGAACGATGATCATAGATATGAGGAGCATAGGTGCCTAGTGATTTTTGCTCAATTATTCGATAATAAAGTCGTTTTAATGGTTCTAATGGTCTCGATGGCTATTCTAAAGCCTGGAACGTATGTAAATATAACTTTGCAGCTGAAAAAATTGTCCATGAGTGATATATCTATCTTAACGTGAAAGTGTCCGTTTTGCCCCATTTTTCACGACTATAATGCAATTATCTCATTACATATCAGAGTTTTGGAATATTACTTTACAATAGATTTATTGGATCTTTCTTCAAAATTGTATTGGTAATGCATTAATGTTAATTGCTGCCTGTCCCTGAAAATCATAGATCCGTATGTACCATTGGCCTAAAACATGAAAATTTTAAAATTTTAATTATGGCCAGAAAAACAAAAACCCATTGTTCGAAATAGCAATTATCATTGCATGGACTCCATAGAATCAATTTTGAAAGTTTTGGCCGTTGGCAAATTTTTGTTGCATAGTGTTATTTTTTGTTTATGTTTATTTTACTATAATTTGATGTTCACGGGTTTTATAATATTTTTTGTTGTTATAGATTATTATTATTGTGTTATGTAGTTAACTTAGAAACGCCTTCGAATATAGAAGCGGAACCCCCCACAAACGAAAACATACAGTTAATTTTATTAAGCCTTACCCTGTATTTAAAAGGAAGGAGTGTTTATAAGGAGCTTTTCATGGTTCTTCGAGTCGGATCATCAATCTTAGGTTATATATATTAGTCAATCAAATCAAGGATCTTATTGATGAGGACGAGCAATATGATTTGTCTTACAAATATAAATATTTTTTATTTGCTTTATTACCAAAATATTTTTGAGTAAGTAGCCTAAAAACTCCTGTCATTTATACTCTGACGTCATGATCTTATAACGCGGCCTCCCCATAAATCTTAAAAGATACAAAACTATATTATGTAAATATTGTTCTGCTCATATTAGCCATCAGACGATAGTCTATCTTACGTTCATATAAATAACTCATTTTCTCCATTTGTCACTTTATTTTTTTACTCCTGTACATCATTTTATCTGGTCAAGCTGTTATTTCATATATTTTTTAATGATTTAATTTCTATTTGTTGTAATGTTCTTACAGAGCATCTTATTCATTCAATTACAAGTGTGCATATGCATATGATAAAGCATCCGTAGCACCGGTCTGTCAGTTCATTCATTGTAGAAGCTCTATGAGCTTCAAATACCTCAGTCAAAACCTTTGGATATATACATTACATTAAAATCATATATTAAAAAATTAAATTCTTATTCATTTGTTTTCCTTTTTTATTCATGTTCATGCTTTTTAGTATTATCGTACTTATGTTTAATGATAGTCAAAACATTTTGTGATAATGGTATTTTTCATATCTTTGATGTAATTGGCATAGCGTAAATACGGGAACATAAAGTGAACATAACACATATATTTCGTAGTACCTATCTAACGTAATATATATTATATCCCTTTAAGATGACTTATGTCGCCTTATTGAATTACTAGGAATACTTATCCAATTAAACATATCCACAAAAAATATTATTATATATAAATAATATATATAAAATATACCTATATAGATTATATATATATATATTATTATTAATTATTATTTATCCACCAGGTCAATTATGCCCTCACCAGCCTTATACAGGCCCCAATATGCCATTAGGAGACTGTCAACGGCCGTTTATGTTTCTTGAAGCCAGCGGCCCACCGGGAATAGTACCGGTACTCCCGGTGCCACTCCGACTCTGGTAGCACTAGTCACAATGTCTTTTATACTAAATATATATAAAAGTTTATGGATATAATCAACGCCATAGATTTATATATCAACCATGTGAGGGAGTTACTATATGAAAATTAAGATGTGAAAAGCAAACGTATTTAAAAATAAACTTAAAAAAACATCAACATGAGTACCCTCTTTTCTTTTTCCTTCTTGAAACTATAAAAAAACCCTAGTAGAAGCCGTTATTTAAAAATGGTTGGTGCGTCGGCACTTATGTTTATTATTGGCAATATTATTTAACAAAAATTTGAAAAAAAACAACAAAGTCATAAATTGATCATAGCTAAATTTTTGTAAAATTAAATTTTATCAAAATAAGTTATAACAAAAAAGTTTTGCTTCATAACGAAACCTTTGAACGCAATTGGGGGGGGGGGTAACGGGGGGGGGGTCAAACCAAAATCCATTTTTCTACGATCATTTGGTTTGCTATGACGCAACTTTCGCAGGGGGATAAATTTTGATATCTTAATATTAGGTTTCTATATACCCCCTAGTATACATATCATTCTTTAAAGTTTTTGTTTTGTTTATGTTTCATTGACTTCAAGAAAGTTTCAAAAGCTCAGTTAATTTTTTTTTAAATAATTTGTGCGTGAGGTTTTATCAAAATAAACTTAAAAATAGATTTTATTTAATCTTTCATAAAAGTTCTCATATATAACACAGGAAATGATATTGTAAAAAGTTATCACCCTAATATACATAATATATATATTTATATAATATATATATGACTGGATAGACAGCTTCTGTAATGTAATTATAGATAACTAAATATACATTCGAATCGAATGCATTTTTAAACTTTGAAATCTTATAAATATTTTGCTTTAAAAATTAATTGCTATAAGTTGCACATAAAGTAAATAAAGGTATTAAATAGAAGAGAGGAAACTGCAAAAGTGCAATCTCAAAAGACTGACAAATAATCATTTATTTTGTATTATCGACTTTTGGTGCACAATAAAAGTTATTTAACTTTTTGAGGTGACATCAACTAGCAAACGGACTTTATTTAATCTGTTTGTGTGTCTAGATTAAAAAATTCGTTCAATATTTATACATCTCATAAAGAAGAACCCTTAGGCAACTTAAAACTCATTTCATTCTATAAGAAGATTAGATACATTTATTCTTTCTTTTTGTTTTGGATGTTCATTTTCTTTTTTATATCCTTGAATTGCGTAAAAGGTTTTTTAGTACTTTTTCTTAAGGGAGGGAATACGAGGGGAAGTACTGAATTTGCCCAACTCCACTTTCCATCAATGACAGAGGGGATCTTGAGGTCCAACGCCGTGTATCTAGCTGCCACAGCCGATAGAATGATGCCATTACCTCCAACGGACTGATAGGAGAGTGAGATGCTAACCTCTTAGCTATAAGAGCTTTGGCATTGAACGGAGTACTATTAATTGCTCAAAATTTCGCAGATAAAGATCTGCCAAGACCGAACAGGACGATAGCTTTGCAAAATTATCACCATTATTATTTTTTGCATGTATGGTTTGACAGATTTTTTAAATTATTTTTTTGACTCACAAAAAGGAGATTGTTCTAAATAGTAGGCCAAATTATTGTCTAAAAGAGTTTTCATTGTAAACAAAATGATTTCCTTCTTTTAGTTCTATGTATTCTACGTATTTTAAACTACGAAAGAGCAATATAATTTTAAAATAAATTAAATTTCGTTCACACTGCAATGAACTATCCATTACGTACAGGGGTGTGCAGGCGAATCTAGACTAACTTTGAGTACTTGTATCTCAGAAACCAGTTAGGGTAGAAGCTTAAAAATGTATGAACTGGTTATTATATCCTATGAGTTTTGTTTAATAGCAAAAAGATTGAAAATGTCCTCGGAACTTGAGCGCAGGACGGCCATTATTGTGGCGCTCCGTTGCGGCCGTGAGCCCAAAGAGATCATCGACTTCTTCAAATTCTCCAAAGCTGCTGTTTACAGCATTGCCAAGTCCTTCAAGGAGTCGGAGGAAATCGAGGAAGGATTCCTAACACCGGAAAGAAGACTTCAGACCGATCCCAAGTCAGGAAGAGAAACCTTCATTGATCGCCTCCAGACGATGATCAATGACGATCCAAGTGTTCCCATGTCGACACTGGCTGAAACGGACGTCTTGCAGACTATGGTGAAGCCCTGGATGACCCAGATTGCTGCTGGTAGACCTTATCTCTACCAGCAAGATGGAGCTCCCGCCCCACGTCCAATTTGGTGCAAAACTGGTGCTTAGAGAATCTCGACATGTTCTGGTCAAAGGAGTTCTGGCCCCCCAGCAGCCCTGACCTCAGCCCCTGCGACTACAAGCGTGCTCACAACACTGTGGACTCCTTGAAAGCTGCCATCATCCAGGCAGTGGGCAACTTGTCCAGGAACAGGTGGCTCATGCCGTGGGGAGGTTCAGGCACCGTGCGGAGGCTGTTATTGTGAAAGGAGTGAGTTGGCTTGAATGAACATTAAGAGCAAAGTCATTTAAATTTGTGTGATATGAGAAAAGTCAATAAAAGGTCTTGTTCTTGGATATGAGTATCTTGTTTCCGTGTTAAAAAAGTATATTCACCTGCACACCCTGTATATATTTCAGTAAATACAAACCCATACATGTAAATTCGAAACACACTCATAACTCACAAAAGCAGGATTGATAAATTCTACAGAATAATGTATAAAACCAGGAGGGGCCAAAATTGGACAATAATGATAATATTTTAGACCTCTTTTAGAGCACTACAACACTAGGACTTTGATGTCTTTGAATTTTAAATGCTATGGAATATAATTTTATTAAAAATAGTTTTTAGTTTAATTTAAATCATAATATGACTATGCATGGAATAAGTTTACTGTCTGTCATCACTATTACCAAAGATTAATTCCAATAAGTCATTTATTCAAATACTTGTATGATAACTAAATATTCCAAGTTGGTAAAATTAATTAGTAATCACGATTAAGCTTTTCATATACATACCTACATATATTTGACCTAAAATCAAAACAAGTTTTTGACAACAGAAAAAATATAAGTAAAGATAGCATGGGAGTGCGATAGCCGTGTGCACTAAGGCGTGTTCAACTGTCAATGTTGGGGGTGGTGGTTGGAATACTCCCGAGAGGGGATGGTCATTTTTGGTCTTCCTCATTGATAAGATCTAGGTTAGAGTGACTAACTTTAATGCCATAATGCTTATTATATCCTTTCGGATACTTCAATTCTATCGAACCATATAGGCAAAAAAAGATAGGAAGTCATTGATATGAAATCGTCTGTCCATCTACAAAACATTTATTATTAAAAGTTAAATGAAATAATATAGATTTGATGCATTTTTTAATCAATGAAAGGCTTTTTAGTATAATATTAATACTTATATTTTTATATTTTAAATATATTTAAAAAAACTAGTAAGATCCCACAATTTGATTTTTTTTTTCCAGCTGCGGTCTCTGATTTTTCTGAGAATTGTTAAAGAAAGCCGTAGCTCAAAGGATGATGGAGATTAATGGTTTCAAAGAGAAGGCTACATAAACAACGTTATTATATAAGTAAAATGAAAGCTGTGATAAAGGACCACATCGTCCAATAATAGATAATATCTAAGTAAATAAAGAATCCTCATGATTAGGACGGATTGGATCATCATTGATGAGTCATCTCTACCTATTGCATCATTAATGGATCTCATCCAATTTATTTAATCCTTATTATTACATGAAACCATTGTTTGACGAGTTTAGTTGAACATTGTTCTTTGTACTGGGACCCAATAGCTACATTCTTAGATACTGTGAGTCATCACCTTCCTATTATTCCTGCATCATTAATGGATCGCATCTAATTGATTCAATCCATATTATTATTTAAAACAATCGTTTGACAAGTTTAGCTGAACATTATTCCTTTGTACTGGGACCCAATAGCTACATTTTTAGATACTTTGAGCCATTACCTTCATATTATTCTTGCATGTTAATTGATATAATGCAATTCATTCAATCCGTATTATTACCTGAAGTCATCATTTGACGAGTTTAGTTGGGCATTGTTCCTTTGATCTGGGACCCAAATGCTAAATTCTTAGATACACTTTCGTCTATGCAGGCAATAAAGGGTCCCTAAATGACTGTTTTTTATAATGTATTTTAACACCATTGAACTTTTTTTTAAATTAATGCAAAATAAAATTGCGTGATATATCCATAAACATCTAAGGTTTTTATAATATATTAGCTTTAATTTCTAAAGAGTTTTTGGACAAATTTACATCGAAAAAAAAAAACTAGCTCTAAATGCAAAAATATGAACGAACGAAATGACTTTCCAATACATTCAGAGTTGATAATTACACACATTTCAGATACTAATATTTGTCTTCCTAAGCCGGAAAAAAACCGTATTTTACTCTAATATGAACTATATTTGAGCATTAACTTCAAATACAAATGCAATAAGGGGTTTTTATTCCTAGGCAGTAATTATAAACTATAATGTTCATTTATGTATTATTTTACGCAAATGCCTAGTTTTATGTTTTAATTTATTATAGTTATTTGACACTCATAATAAATAAAAAGTCTTATCCCCTTGATAAAAAATACAAATGCATATATAAGGTCTATTTAGCTCCTATTTAATATTTTTGTTACATAAAAGGTAGATTTAACCGTAAATCTTTATTTATTTACGCAGGGTATTTTTAATTTATCCTAGTACCGTATAGTTTAAAAAGTCTGAGCTGCGGCTTATGCTATAACATTGGCAACAAAGGCATTCAGAAGTAGTGCATATAGTCGTAAGCCATATCTTCACATTAATGCATATATATTCTAGTATTTATGTATACTATAATAATAATACGACAAAGTCTTCTGTTTGTTGAAATACCTCTCTTCAAGTGGCGAAACCGATTAAGGAAAAAAAAAGGATTTTAAATGCATCAATTCCCAATTCACATATTCTCTTTTAAGAAGGACATTTACCCCTCTTTCAGCATTTAAATGCACCTTTACAAAGAACATTTCTCCCATCGTGGTGCTTTCAAAGGTGTG
>CP045904.1:8307012-8320780 GCA_013387185.1 Caligus rogercresseyi | reverse complement strand
TATATATATATATATATACCATGCTACATTTATTAACATGTCCAACTTTGATAAGCCATCATGTAGAATGGGTCATGAAAGAAATATTAAAGTTGGTTTACTCATGTATAAGCGTCCTTAAACCGTTTGTATTCTTCCCTCCCATCTGCTTCAATATATCCAACAAACTCTCAAAGTTTTTCTAACTTTTCTGACAACTTATTCATGGTCTTCAAATTATTTTGGTTGAATGATCACGCTGAAAAAGTGTTCTGCCTGCTCATCAACAAGAAATATAAAAGGAGAATTGCCATTTATATCTAAATAAAATCTCAGCAAAAAATATATTTATATACCTATATTGATAACCATACTATATAAAACCTCTTATAGCAACCCTCAATACAAAAAAAACTTTATTTTCTTCTTCCAAATAGGGATTTCTTAAAATCTTATCTATATAAACTTTATTTCCACATTAAACCGCTTATCCCTGACTGAATGCTGTCATATTCGAATTAAAGGCTATAATCTTCTAATCCATTCCCATGTGATCAATCAACCAAGAAAATGTTTATTTTTTGAAGAGAATAAGAGGGAAACTTAAGTAGGAAAAGAAAAATATTTTTTCAACCAAAAGAGGAAAATCTATTATTTTTTGAAATTGTGAATCGGCGAATTTATCTATGCTCAATTTCTTCCTTTTTTATATTTACAAAGTATATAAGTGTATTCAATAATTTCCCCCCGACTTATTGGAGGATAGTATAATTTATATGAAGGTATGTCAGTGTCTGCATCATAGAGAATATAGAGTAGCAAAGTAACGTTGGTAGCGGAGGGTTACTTATTAAGCAAAAGAGAGGGAGAAGAACATAACAGAGGGTGATACTTCCTATTTTCTCACTCTTGCAATGGAGAGTGAATGGTCATCTTCAAACTTCTCATCTCATGTAGAAAATATATTTACATAACTCAAGTCTCACTCTGTCTTGTCTTCTTTCTGACCTTCCCCATTTATGGAAAGCTGTTAAATAACTGATATTCAGCGCTACCAAACATGACTTTCGCACTCCTCCTGAATGGTCCTGTTGATATAATTATTTTAGCTACATGTATTAAAGGGATTCGCTAGTACATATATCTATAGGTATTGGAAATTTTAATTTGAACATGTGAATAGAATTTATTCATTAGATTATTTTTTTTGGTGATGTTTATTTATACTCTATGATCCTGTTGATATAATATGTTGCCACATGTATTAAAGGATTTGTTAGTACATATATCTATAGGTGTTGGAAATTATAATTTTGAACATGTGAATAGAAATTATCATTAGATTACACTATGCAACAAAAAAATGACTTTTGTTTTGCCAACGCAAAAAACAAATGAATCTAGTAATTTAGAGAATGGGGATCACAAATATATGATTATTTAGTCGTGATATTCGTTTTTCTGGCCACAATTTAAACTTTAAAATTTTCATGTTTTAGGCCAATGGTACATACGGATCTATGATTTTCAGGGACAAGGCAGCAATTAACATTAATGCATTACCAATACAATTTCAAAGAAAGATCCAATAAATCTATTGGTAAAGTACTATTCCAAAACTCTGATTATGTAATGAGATAATTGCATTATAGTCGTAAAAATGGGACAAAACGGACACTTTCACGTTATGATAGATATATCACTCATGGACAATTTTTTCAGCTGCAAAGTTATATTTACATACGTTCCAGGCTTTAGAATAGCCATCGAGACCATTAGAACCATTAAAACGACTTTATTATCGAATAATTGAGCAAAAATCATTAGGCACCTATGCTCCTCATATCTATGATCATCGTTCTAAAGGTTTCGTGAAGGTTAAAATTTTCTTCGTTCCGTAACAAAAGGATTAATATCATTATATATACATTTGCATGTATTCTACCTCAGTAAGTTACATGTCCTTAAAATTAAAACAATAAATTTTATTAATGGGAAATATAAATACAAAAATATTCATATTGAAAAATTATATTCGAAATAAGTATTTAGTATAAGTATATTGATATTAATCCTTTTGTTACGGAACGAAGAAAATTTTAACATCCACGAAACCTTTAGAACGATGATCATAGATATGATCATCGTTCTAAAGGTTTCGTGGATGTTAAAATTTTCTTCGTTCCGTAACAAAAGGATTAATATCAATATATATATACATATGCATGTATTCTACCTCAGTAAGTTACATGTCCTTAAAATTAAAACAATAATTTTTATTAATGGGAAAATATAAATACAAAAATATTCATATTGAAAAATTATATTCGAAATAAGTATTTAGCATAAGTATATTGATATTAATCCTTTGTTACGGAACGAAGAAAATTTTAACAATCCACGAAACCTTAGAACGATGATCATAGATATGAGGAGCATAGGTGCCTAATGATTTTTGCTCAATTATTCGATAATAAAGTCGTTTTTAATGGTTCTAATGGTCTCGATGGCTATTCTAAAGCCTGGAACGTATGTAAATATAACTTTGCAGCTGAAAAAATTGTCCATGAGTGATATATCTATCTTAACGTGAAAGTGTCCGTTTTGCCCCATTTTTCACGACTATAATGCAATTATCTCATTACATAATCAGAGTTTTGGAATATTACTTTACCAATAGATTTATTGGATCTTTCTTCAAATTGTATTGGTAATGCATTAATGTTAATTGCTGCCTTGTCCCTGAAAATCATAGATCCGTATGTACCATTGGCCTAAAACATGAAAATTTTAAAATTTTAATTGTGGCCAGAAAAACAAAAACCATTGTTCGAAATAGCAATTTATCATTGCATGGACTCCATAGAATCAATTTTTGAAAGTTTTGGCCGTTGGCAAATTTTTGTTGTGCATAGTGTTATTTTTTGTTTATGTTTATTTATACTATAATTTGATGTTCACGTGTTTTATAATATTTTTTTGTTGTTATAGATATTATTATTGTGTTATGTAGTTAACTTAGAAACGCCTTCGAATATAGAAGCGGAACCCCCCACAAACAACGAAAACATACAGTTTAATTTTATTAAGCCCTTATCCCTGTATTTAAAAGGAAGGAGTGTTTATAAGGAGCTTTTCATGGTTCTTCGAGTCGGATCATCAATCTTAGGTTTATATATATAGTCAATCAAATCAAGGATCTTATTGATGAGGACGAGCAATATTGATTTGTCTTACAAATATAAATATTTTTATTTGCTTTATTACCAAAATATTTTTGAGTAAGTAGCCTAAAAACTCTGTCATTTATACTCATGACGTCATGATCTTATACGTGCCTCCCCATAAATCTTAAAAGATACAAAACTATATTATGTAAATATTGTTCTGCTCATATTTAGCCATAAGACGATAGTCTATCTTACGTTCATATAAATAACTCTTTTCTCCATTTTGTTCACTTTATTTTTTTACTCCTGTACATTCATTTTATCTGGTCAAGCTGTTATTTCATATATTTTTAATGATTTAATTTCTATTTGTTGTAATGTTCTTACAGAAGCATCTTATTCATTCAATTACAAGTGTGCATATGCATATGATAAAGCATCCGTAGCACCGGTCTGTCAGTCATTTCATTCATTGTAGAAGCTCTATGAGCTTCAAATACCTCAGTCAAAACCTTTGGATAATATACATTACATTTAAAATCATATTATTAAAAAATTAAAATTCTTATTCATTTGTTTTCCTTTTTTATTCCATGTTCATGCTTTTTAGTATTATCGTACTTATGTTTAATGATAGTCAAAACATTTTGTGATAATGGTATTTTTCATATCTTTGATGTAATTGGCATAGCGTAAAATACCGGGAACATAAAGTGAACATAACACATATATTTCTTAGTACCTATCTAACGTAATCTTATATTATATCCCTTTAAGATGACTTATGTCGCCTTATTGAATTACTAGGAACTACTTATCCAATTTTAAAAAAACATACACAAAAATAATATATATATATATATATATATATATATATATATATATATATATATATTATATATATATATTATATATATATATATATATATATATTATAAATTTATCCACCAGGTCAATTATGCCCTCACCAGCCTTATACAGGCCCCAATATGCCATTAGGAGACTGTCAACGGCCGTTTATGTTTCTTGAAGCCAGCGGCCCACCGGGATTGTACCGTACTCCCGGTGGCCACTCCGACTCTGGTAGCACTAGTCACAATGTCTTTTATACTAAATATATATAAAAGTTTATGGATATAATCAACGCCATAGATTTATATTATCAACCATGTGAGGGAGTTACTATATGAAAATTAAGATGTGAAAAGCAAACGTATTTAAAAATAAACTTAAAAACATCAACATGAGTACCCTCTTTTTCTTTTTCCTTCTTGAAACTATAAAAGAACCCTAGTAGGAGCCGTTATTTAAAAAATGGTTGGTGCGTCGGCACTTATGTTTATTTATTGGCAATATTATTTAACAAAAATTTGAAAAAAACTAACAAAGTCATAAATTGATCATAGCTAAATTTTGTAAAATTAAATTTTATCAAAATAAGTTATAACAAAAAAGTTTTGCTTCATAACGAAACCTTTGAACGCAATTTGGGGGGGGGGTAAGGGGGGGGTCAAACCAAAAATCCATTTTTCTACGATCATTTGGTTTGCTATGACAACTTTCGCAGGGGGATAAATTTTGATATCTTAATATTAGGTTTCTATTATACCCCCTAGTATACATATCATTCTTTTAAAGTTTTTGTTTTGTTTATGTTTCATTGACTTCAAGAACTGTTTCAAAAAGCTCTTAATTATTTTTTTTTAAATTTTGTGCGTGAGGTTTTTTTATCAAATAAACTTTAAAATAGATTTTATTTAATCTTTCATAAAAGTTCATCATATAATAACACAGGAATATGATATTGTAAAAAAGTTATCACCCTAATATACATATATATATATTTATTTATATATATATATGACTGTAATAGACAGCTTCTGTAATGTTAATTATAGATAACTAAATATACATTCGAATCGAATGCATTTTTAAACTTTGAAATCTTATAAATATTTTGCTTTAAAAATTAATTGCTATAAGTTGCACATAAAGTAAATAAAGGTATTAAATAGAAGAGAAAACTGCAAAAGTGCAATCTCAAAAGACTGACAAATAATCATTTATTTTGATATTATCGACTTTTGGTGCACAATAAAAGTTATTTAACTTTTTGAGGTGACATGCAACTAGCAAACGGACTTTATTTAATCTGTTTGTGTGTCTAGATAAAATATTCGTTCAATATTTTATACATCTCATAAAGAAGAACCCTTAGGCAACTATAAAACTCATTTCATTCTATAAGAAGATTAGATTACATTATTCTTTCTTTTTTTGTTTTGGATGTTCATTTTCTTTTTTATATCCTTGAATTTGCGTAAAGGTTTTTTTAGTACTTTTCCTTAAGGGAGGGAATACGAGGGGAAGTACTGAATTTGCCCAACTCCACTTTCCATCAATGACAGAGGGGATCTTGAGGTCCAACGCCGTGTATCTAGCTGCCACAGCCGATATAATGAATGCCATTACCTCCAACGGACTGATAGGAGAGTGAGATGCTAACCTCTTAGCTATAAGAGCTTTGGCATTGAACGGAGTACTATTAATTGCTCAAAATTTCGCAGATAAAGATCTGCCAAGACCGAACAGGACGATAGCTTTGCAAAATTATCACCATTATTATTTTTTGCATGTATGGTTTGACAGATTTTTTAAATTATTTTTTTGACTCACAAAAAGGAGATTGTTCTAAATAGTAGGCCAAATTTATTGTCTAAAAGAGTTTTCATTGTAAACAAAATGATTCCTTCTTTTAGTTCTATGTATTCTACGTATTTTAAACTACGAAAGAGCAATATAATTTTAAAATAAATTAAATTTCGTTCACACTGCAATGAACTATCCATTACGTACAGGGGTGTGCAGGCGAATCTAGACTAACTTTGAGTACTTGTATCTCAGAAACCAGTTAGGGTAGAAGCTTAAAAATGTATGAACTGGTTATTATATCCTATGAGTTTTGTTTAATAGCAAAAAGATTGAAAATGTCCTCGGAACTTGAGCGCAGGACGGCCATTATTGTGGCGCTCCGTTGCGGCCGTGAGCCCAAAGAGATCATCGACTTCTTCAAATTCTCCAAAGCTGCTGTTTACAGCATTGCCAAGTCCTTCAAGGAGTCGGAGGAAATCGAGGAAGGATTCCTAACACCGGAAAGAAAGACTTCAGACCGATCCCAAGTCAGGAAGAGAAACCTTCATTGATCGCCTCCAGACGATGATCAATGACGATCCAAGTGTTCCCATGTCGACACTGGCTGAAACGGACGTCTTGCAGACTATGGTGAAGCCCTGGATGACCCAGATTGCTGCTGGTAGACCTTATCTCTACCAGCAAGATGGAGCTCCCGCCACACGTCCAATTTGGTGCAAAACTGGTGCTTAGAGAATCTCGACATGTTCTGGTCAAAGGAGTTCTGGCCCCCCAGCAGCCCTGACCTCAGCCCCTGCGACTACAAGCGTGCTCACAACACTGTGGACTCCTTGAAAGCTGCCATCATCCAGGCAGTGGCCAACTTGTCCAGGAAACAGGTGGCTCATGCCGTTGGGAGGTTCAGGCACCGTGCGGAGGCTGTTATTGTGAAAGGAGGAAGTTGGCTTGAATGAACATTAAGAGCAAAGTCATTTAAATTTGTGTGATATGAGAAAAGTCAATTAAAAGGTCTTGTTCTTGGATATGAGTATCTTGTTTCCGTGTTAAAAAAAGTCTATATTCACCTGCACACCCTGTATATATTTCAGTAAATACAAACCCATACATGTAAATTCGAAACACACTCATAACTCACAAAGCAGGATTGATAAATTCTACAGAATAATGTATAAAACCAGGAGGGGCCAAATTGGACAATAATGATAATATTTTAGACCTCTTTTAGAGCACTACAACACTAGGACTTTGATGTCTTTGAATTTTAAATGCTATGGAATATAATTTTATTAAAAATAGTTTTTAGTTTAATTTAAATCATAAATATGACTATGCATGGAATAAGTTTACTGTCTGTCATCACTATTACCAAAGATTAATTCCAATAAGTCATTTATTCAAATACTTGTATGATAACTAAATATTCCAAGTTGGTAAAATTAATTAGTAATACGATTAAGCTTTTCATATACATACCTACATATATTTGACCTAAAATCAAAACAAGTTTTTGACAACAGAAAAAATATAAGTAAAGATAGCATGGGAGTGCGATAGCCGTGTGCACTAAGGCGTGTTCAACTGTCAATGTTGGGGGTGGTGGTTGGAATACTCCCGAGAGGGGATGGTCATTTTTGGTCTTCCTCATTGATAAGATTCTAGGTTAGAGTGACTAACTTTAATGCCATAATGCTTATTATATCCTTTCGGATACTTCAATTCTATCGAACCATATAGGCAAAAAAAGATAGGAAGTCATTGATATGAAATCGTCTGTCCATCTACAAAACATTATATTATAAAAGTTAAATGAAATAATATAGATTTGATGCATTTTTTAATCAATGAAAGGCTTTTTTAGTATAATATTAATACTTATATTTTTATATTTTAAATATATTTAAAAAAACTAGTAAGATCCCACAATTTGATTTTTTTTTTCCAGCTGCGGTCTCTGATTTTTCTGAGAATTGTTAAAGAAAGCCGTAGCTCAAAGGATGATGGAGATTATGGTTTCAAAGAGAAGGCTACATAAACAACGTTATTATATAAGTAAAATGAAAGCTGTGATAAAGGACCACATCGTCCAATAATAGATAATATCTAAGTAAATAAAGAATCCTCATGATTAGGACGGATTGGATCATCATTGATGAGTCATCTCTACCTATTTATCTTGCATCATTAATGGATCTCATCCATTTATTTAATCCTTATTATTACATGAAACCATTGTTTGACGAGTTTAGTTGAACATTGTTCCTTTGTACTGGGACCCAATAGCTACATTCTTAGATACTGTGAGTCATCACCTTCCTATTATTCCTGCATCATTAATGGATCGCATCTAATTGATTCAATCCATATTATTATTTAAAACAATCGTTTGACAAGTTTAGCTGAACATTATTCCTTTGTACTGGGACCCAATAGCTACATTTTTAGATACTTTGAGCCATTACCTTCATATTATTCTTGCATTGTTAATTGATATAATGCAATTCATTCAATCCGTATTATTACCTGAAGTCATCATTTGACGAGTTTAGTTGGGCATTGTTCCTTTGATCTGGGACCCAAATGCTAAATTCTTAGATACACTTTCGTCTATGCAGGCAATAAAGGGTCCCTAAATGACTGTTTTTTATAATGTATTTTAACACCATTGAACTTTTTTTTTAATTTAATGCAAAATAAAATTGCGTGATATATCCATAAACATCTAAGGTTTTTATAATATATTAGCTTTAATTTCTAAAGAGTTTTTGGACAAATTTACATCGAAAAAAACAACAACTAGCTCTAAATGCAAAAATATGAACAAACGAAATGACTTTCCAATACATTCAGAGTTGATAATTTACAACACATTTCAGATACTATATTTGTCTTCCTAAGCCGGAAAAAACCGTATTTTACTCTAATATGAACTATATTTGAGCATTAACTTTCAAATACAATGCATAAGGGTTTTTTATCCTAGGCAGTAATTATAAACTATAATGTTCATTATGTATTATTTTACGCAAATGCCTAGTTTTATGTTTTAATTTATTATAGTTATTTGACACTCATAATAAATAAAAAGTCTTATCCCCTTGATAAAAAATACAAATGCATATATAAGGTCTATTTAGCTGCTATTTAATATTTTTTGTTACATAAAAGGTAGTATTTAAACCGTAAATCTGTATTTATTTACGCAGGGTTATTTTAATTTATCCTAGTACCGGATAGTTTAAAAAGTCTGAGCTGCGGCTTATGCTATAACATTGGCAACAAAGGCATTCAGAAGTAGTGCATATAGTCGTAAGCCATATCATTCACATTAATGCATATATATTCTAGTATTTATGTATACATAATAATAATATACGACAAAGTCTTCTGTTTGTTGAAATACCTCTCTTCAAGTGGCGAAACCGATTAAGGAAAAAAAAAGGATTTTAAATGCATCAATTCCCAATTCACATATTTCTCTTTAAGAAGGACATTTACCCCTCTTTCAGCATTTAAATGCACCTTTACAAAGAACATTTCTCCCATCGTGGTGCTTTCAAAGGTGTGACATGTGACATTCACAACTGTATATGTTGTATATCATTTGATTCTTTGTATTATTTTGATAGTTAGTATGTCATGTGCCGAGCCAAGGATCTTTTATGTGACAAAAGTCGTAATACGTGAACATATAAGTCACTATTCAACAAAATATTATCAGATTGATTCATATTGGAATCCCTTTAAAATCCCTTATGATGAAGCTTTAGCCTTTGTTCTTTTATGTTCATCCCCTAATATGGATGAGTTAACTCATCAACCAAATCTATTTTTGACAGAGTAATATGAAGATACTTTTTTATTATAATATGCATAAACTTTTCCATTTATCTGGAAAAACAATAACTTAGTGGCATACTTTTATCTTAATTCTTGCTTGAAATAAATTATTTAAAAGCTAATTTACATTTTATAATTAACTAGAGGCATATATACACTCAGAGAGTGTGTGCCTCCGCCGATCCCCACAACATTCCATTCAAACATTCTCCCTTTCACACGCCCGATTTTCTATCTCTAATCATTGTTTCCTCTCTGTTAGCTCATTTTGCATATTAAAAAAGCACTCAGAGATGGGAAGAGGAAGAAGTTTAAGCTACGTCACTGGGTTAACATAGTCCTGAGCTGATATATGAACAATAATACGTCAATGAATATTTTTTTAGCGTTTGTTCTTTCCTACTCTCTGAATAGAGACCCCATTTCATTTAGTATTTTGCTCATTTTGCATATAAAAAAAGCACTTAGAGATGCCAAAATTTAATCACTTGTTTCTTTTGGCATTTCCAACAACTCCACAAAGTTTCATTTGAATCCGTTCAGTACTTTTTAGAGTTATCCTGCTGACAAACCAACAAACCCACAAAACGGCAAATACAAATAGTCCATCGCCGATTATGAATACTTAACAGAATTACAATCCAATCATATATGTCTAAAGTAGTGTGTTTGGTGAATATGATTGATAGCAAAGAAAATGATATATACACTCAAGAGTGTCTACCTCCGCAATAACATTCCTATTCAAAACATTTCCCTTTCATCACGCCCCGATGCTATCTCTAATCATTTTTTCCTCTCTGTTAATTTTTGCATATTAAAAAAGCACTCATAGATGGGAAGACGGAAGAATTTTAAGCTATCACTGGTTTAACATAGTCCGAGCTGATATATGAACAATAATACGTCATGAATATTTTTAGCGTTTGTTCTTTCTACTCCCATAGAACCCATTTCATTATTATTATTAGTAGTATTTTGCTCATTTTGCCTATTAAAAAACACTTAAAGATGCCAAAATTTAATCACTTGTTTTTTACATTTCCAGCAACTCCACAAGTTTCATTCGAATCCGTTCATACTTTTTGAGTTATCCTGCTGACAAACAAATAAACGACAAAACGCCACGAAAATACCTCCTTCGGCGGATAAACAATATTTAAAAAAATGAAGCATAAATATTTAATACTGTATCAAAGAATATTATGAAGTTTGATTTATAATTATAAAATATTTCTATCGTACTAAAATGCCATAGTTCTACTTTAATTAATATATTTTATATTATATTTTTAATATAGTGTATTCCAATAAATCATGTTATAAAAACATTATTACAAAAATAAAATGATTTCTTGAGATTAGGTTTCCTTTTATTAATCTGGAACTGGATACGAAGATGTTTTGAAACGAATATGTATAGAAAATATACCTATAACGAAATATTTTATGCCATCGTGTATCGATATTTCAATAAAATATGGGTTTTTGAAGAAGGTTTATTTTATTAGATACAAAATGAAATACAAAATCGTCCATTTGTAATATTGAAAATGTAATGAAAAGCTATTCAGGAGAACATACTTGAGGTTTCCTATTTGAACGTAGTAAAATACTATTTTTTATACTTCAAGTACAGGCAAACAATAGAAAAAATTATTCATGTATATATACTCAATTGTAAAACCTGTAATCATATATATATTGTACAAAATTTATTACTTAATTTATCAAAATGAATAATACTGAGTTTATATATATATATATATATATATATTATAGTATATATATATATATATATATATGTGTTGTGTGTGTGTATACAGGGTGCGGTAACATAACTTCCTTTTTTCAGAAGGCAATAAAACAAGATGTATAAATCAAAAAGGTTTTAATTTTGTTTCATGATTTTAGTACGGTATTTAAGTTATGTTTCACATAGTTTTCAAAATCATATCAGATAGGTGACGTCCCCCATTGTCCATACACAGTGTATATGCCGATATACCGAGTCCATACACTGTAGAGATCGGTATGTCAACATGTTGGAAGAGTTTTTCCTTCTACGAATTAACGAATTGGATCAAAGGGATATTTGATTTCAGCAGGATGGAGCCTTTGCTCACACTTCAAGGGCATCGATGGCTGTTTTGAGGGAACATTTTTCGGACCACTTTATTTCAATAAGGGGAGAATTTGAGTGGCCAGCCCGCTTCCCCAGATGTGTCCCCTTGTGATTGTTATTTGTGGGGATATTTGAAATCCCGTGTTTATGTCAACAGCCCGAGAAGCCTACCAGACTAGAAGGCCAACATCAGAGAAGAAATTGCCAATATACCCGATGATACGCTGGTGAGGGTCAAGGCAAACACCCGAAATCGGTATATACAGTGTATGGACAATGGGGGACGTCACCTATCTGATATGATTTTCAAAACTATGTGAAACAAAGCTTAAAATATGTACTAAAATCATGAAGCAAAATTAAAACCTTTCTGATTATACTTCTTGTTTTATTGTCTTCTGAAAAAAGGAAGTTATGTTGCCGCACCCTGAATATATATATATATATATAAAGGGTGATTTTTTAAGAGTTGTTTTTTAAGAATCGAATAAAACACTTAAATTTGCAGCATAGAATCAAAAAATTTATTGAAATCAAAAAATTAGCCTTTCCATTTACGTTTTAAAGATAACTTCATTTAATGTTGTCCGCGGCTCCGTTTCAAATGGTTCATTCGGAAGGTCCAATTTTGCGTCACTTGTTCGAGCATTTCGGGCTGTATTCTACGAATCACGCGTGTTATGTTATCCTGTAAGGCTTCAATCGTGTTCGGCTTGTCCACATGACTAACGACTTTACATAACCCCACAAGAAATAATCAAGAGGCGTTAAATCGCACGATCTTGGTGGCCAACTTACAGGCCCATTTCGTGAGATAAGCTGCTCACCAAATTCATCCTTCAACATGTTCATTGTTTCACGAGCTGTGTGGCATGTGGCGCCGTCTTGATGAAACCACATGTTAACCAAGTTCAACTCAGCTAACTGGGGCAAAAAAAAGTCGTGTATCATGGCTCGATAGCGTTCGCCGTTGACGGTAACGTTTCTTCCACGATCATCTTTGAAGAAAAATGGACCGATGATGCCACCAGCCCATAAACCACACCAAACTGTCGTTTTTTCGGGATGCATCGGTAATTCATTTATAGCATGTGGCTGTTCATCACTCCAGATGCGACAGTTTTGCTTATTTACGTATCCGTTGAGCCAGAAATGAGCCTCATCGCTGAACACAATTTTTCGATAAAACAGCGGATTTTCATCGAGCTGTTCTAACGCCCATTCACCAAACATTAGACGTTGTGGTAGGTCATTAGGCTTCAATTCTTGCAGAAGCTGAATTTTATAGGCTTTCAAACCCAAATCGACACTTAAAATTTTCCATGTGGTTGAGTAACACAAGCCCAATTGCTGAGAACGGCGACGAATTGACATTTCACGATTCTCATTAACACTGGATGCTACGGCTGCAATATTCTCTTCAGTACGCACTGTACGCATGCGAGTCGATGGTTTAATGTCCAGCAAAGTAAATTTCGTGCGAAATTTGGTGATAACAGCACGAATTGTCGATTCACAAGGTCGATTATGACGACCATAATATGGTCGTAACAAACGATGCACATTTTTCACAGAGCACGAATTTTGATAATAAATTTCAACAATTTGCAATCGTTGCTCATTTGTAAGTCTTTCCATGATGAAATGGCAGAGTATACTGAAAACTTTCCACTTTAACAGCTGACGTTAGGACGCCATTATAAAGCATGCTGCCACTAAAAAACTTAACTCTTAAAAACACCCTTTATATATATATATATATATAGATACAGGGTCCCCGCGCTAAATTTGACACTTTGGTTTATTGTCACGAAGCGGCCGCTATGGGCTACGATCGGCCAGCTGAGTTTCTACCGTTAGCCTAAGTAGTTGAGCACAGCTGGTAACGGATAACAATAGCGTCGACAATTTTAAACCCGCCCGATCTCCTGGAAACGCGTAACTGCATTGATGATGATCCGCGCCGCTTGCAAGGATATGGAGATTATGAAGACAGCGTGCGTGG